>OY740810.1:9782108-10284608 GCA_963514005.1 Raja brachyura
GGCACGCAGAAACATGTGATGATCATACTATTGTTTGGGTGCCCCCTTATCCCATTTGAAAGCAGAACTCTCTGCCTACCAATGGTATTGGCATTAGTTTAATATTATCACGTGTATCGAGATGCTGCTTTTATTTGTGTGCTATCTAATTGAATCAGATAATTGTATGAATTAATACAATTGAGCCATACACAAGGACAAAAGATGGAGCAAAGAGAAAAAATACCAGAGAGCACAATATAGTTTTCTGTATTGTAACGTTGCAATTCCAGAGAAAAAGTTCAATGTCCGCAATGAGGTAGGTTGGAGGATTGGGATTATACCCTAGTTTAGGAGAGAATTGTATCCGAAGCCAGGTAACAGAGGAGAAGAATGAAGTCTAGTGGTATGTGGCTTTCAAGCTTTTGGACCTTCTGCCCGATGGGAATGTGGAGAAACGGGAATGACCAGGGTGAAGAAAAATCCTTGATTTTGTTGGCTGCCCTTCCGAGGCAGTGCTCAGTCAATGGAGTCAATGGTGGGGACTATGTTGGACTAGGCTATATCCACAACTCTCTGCAATTTGTTGCAGTCTTGGGCAGAGCTGTTGAGCAATGGATTAACTCATTAAATGTTCTTAAGCGTAGCAAGCTGTTAGTATGTGGGCAAAGTATTGCATTCATATTGACACCCTTCCTCTTTTGGAACATGGAATTCTTCTTCCACCCTTGATATGGCAGTCGACCAGGGATGGATAAAGACTGCTGGAGTAACTCAGTGGATCAGGCAACATCTCTGGGTGAGATGTATAGGTGACATTCCGGTTCGGCACATTCTGATTGCGGTCGGGGATGGAAAGCTGGAAAAGCGATGGAGCCGGGACAAAACCCGGGAAGTGGTGGGTGGACACTGGTGAGGGGAGCTTTTGATCGGCAGATGGGTGGTCAAAGGCTCGAGATGAAAAGGGAGACAGAACGGTATAAGATAAGGATAGAGGAGGAGTGAATTGTGAAGCCAGAGGAAGGGATATAGATGGAAGGGGACAGGGGGAAGGGGAAAGGGGAGGTGGGCGATGAGGAAAAATATGTGCAGACCTGTAGAAAAGTTCTCTTCAGCATTTAGTTTAGTTTAGTTTAGAGATACAGCGTGGAAAGAGGCCGCACTGACCAGCGATCCCCGCACAGTAACGCTACCCTACACACACTAGGGGCATTTCTTTTACACCTACACCAAGGCAATTTACCTACATATCTGTACATCTTTGGAGTGCGGGAGGAAACTGAAGATCTCGGAGAAACCCCCCTCGCGGTCACAGGGTGAACGTACAAACTCCGTGCAAACAACATTGTAGTCGTGATCGAACCCAGGTCTCCGGCGCTGCAAGCGCTGTAATGCCCCTGTCCCACTTAGGAAACCTGAACGGAAACCTCTGGGGACTTTGTGCCCCAGCCAAGGTTTCCGTGCGGTTCCCGGAGGTTTTTGTCAGTCTCCCTACCTGCTTCCACTACCTGCAACCTCTGGCAACCACCTGCAACCTCCGGGAACCTCCGGGAACCGCACGGAAACCTTGGGTGGGGTGCAAAGTCTCCAGAGGTTTCCGTTCAGGTTTCCTAAGTGGGACAGGGGCATAAGGCAGCAACTCTACCGCTGCGCTACTCTTTTAGTTGCATGTTTATATAAAAATAGGTCACGGAGCCAATTTGATCATAGCTACAGAGTTCTTTGCCTGACTCTAGTATGGATTTGAGTAGAGAAGGGGATATTTTTTAAATTAATGGATCAGATGGCCATTAGCAGGAGCTTACAAGATCTGTCAGTGTGAGTGCCAAAGTCTGCGAGGGATCCTACGTCAGAAAAGCCTCATTTGCCTTTACTCTCAGCTGTATCGCGAGCCCAGACTGCAGGAAGCAATCTGGAAGAAATACAACTGCAGCGTCGAGTTTCACTCACTCACAATCCCATCCTCAATACACCTCTTGTTCTTTTGGGAATGCTGTCATATTCAGTGTTTAAGAAGGAACTGCAGATGCTGGAAAATCGAAGGTAGACAAAAGTGCTGCAGAAACTCAGCGGGTGCAGCAGCATCTATGGAGCAAAGGAAATAGGCAACGTTTCGGGCCGAAACCCTGACTGTTTCGAACTCAGAACTCAGAACTCAGTCTGAAGAAGGGTTTCGACCCGAAATGTTGCCTATTTCCTTCGAGAGCCTCCCCTTTTCCTAATTTCTAAATTGTACCTCGTGTGCAGGTAGTGGATGAGAAGGTGGGATCGCACAGAACTTGTGCAAATGGATGACCAATGGTCGGCGTAGACTTGGTGTGCCAATGGTCTGTATCTCCCCATGCTGTATCTCTGAAACTGAAAGCTAAAACTAAAACTATTTGTTAGCGCAGTAGGCACACTGATTTTGAATGATAGAGGCAAGTACAATTGGAGTGTTTGAAAGGTATTTGGACAGGTACATGCAAAGGAAAGATTTAGAAGGATATGGGCCCTGCAAGAAAATGAGACTAGCTGAGGAAAGTAGAGTGGTTGGCAAGGACGTTGTTTCTATGGAGAATAATTCCATGAATACTCACATTGCGCGGTGAAATTTTGCCTGCAGTCTAAGAAAGGCTTTGTTTTGAACTTGCTCCACATACTGAGTCCAATGTTGTTGTTCACAAAATAATGCTTCAACAATACAACCTAAAGGCAGCCAGAGGAACAATTATTCCTGAAGCTGTTCTTTCTTAAAAGTTTCATCTCAATAAAAAAGAACTCGGCTTGCAATGCCCTAAGTGTTATTGCTCTTTTAAAAAAATATTTGATATTAAGATGTGTGCATTAATGGCTAGCCCAGTATTTATTGCCCATCCTAAATGGTCCTCTTATTGAGGCTTCATGGGCTATTTCACCGGGTTGTTCAGAGTCGATCACCTTGGGTAAGTTTGGAGTCACAGATAGTGCAGACCGTGTATTTTTAAGTCATTTATTTACACCATTCATACAGGGAGAGGGAGGGACACTGGCGCAGTGGTAGAGTTGCCCCCTTTAAGTGCCAGGGACCCGGGATCGATCCTGACTATGGTGGTGTTTGCATAGAGATTGTATGTTCTCGTTGTGACTGCGTGGGTTTTCTCCGGGTGCTCCGGTCTCCTCCCACATTCCAAAGATGTTCACGTTTGTAGGTTAATTGGCATGGTGTAAGTGTAAATTGTCCCCAGTGTGTGTAGGGTACTGTTAATGAGCGTGGATCGCTGGTCGGCGCAGACTCGGTGGGCCGAACGGGCCTGTTTCCGCGCTGTATCTCTAAATTAAACTAAACTAAACTGAAGGCAATTAACCTGCAAATTTAGGCATGTTTCGTGGACAGGGAGAAACGAGACAGACCTGAGGCCGGGATCGAACCCGTGTCTCTGGCGCTATGAGTGAGCGGCAACGTCAGTGTGTCACGTAGGTTCCTGTCACATGTGCAGCAATCTTATTAAATGGCCACGCAGTCACAACCCATTTAGATGGCGGAGCAGGTTTGGGCAATGAAAGGGCCTTCTCCTGCCTCCAATCTGTTCATGAATCGGTAAAATAATGTGCGGTTGAAAATTTCAGGAAAGGTAATTTAGTGACAATGGATCGGGCCTTTTGGGGAATCATCTCTTAGGAGACTTCTAAACGCCATTAATGGTGAATGTAATTAGAGCCCTGGCACTGGTGTGTTGTAATAATGTCTTGTGTTCTCCAGCTATTAGTCATTCTGAACCAGGACTCCTCAATAAACTCGTAAGATAAATGATGAGAATTAGCTGGCTGCAAAAAAGCGTTTGATAGCATCCCTCTTTGCGCTGCTGCTTGTTCATGATGTGTGAGTGTGTGGAGAACCACAGGTACCGTATTCCCTGGAGAAGGCAGGGGTGATCTTATAGAGGTGTGTAAAACCATGAAGGGAAGAGAGTTCAGTTTAGATTATCGTCACGTGTACTGCGGTGCAGCAAAAAAAGTTTTTATTGCGAGCTGTCCAGTCATCCGAAAGACGATACATGATTACAATCGCAAGTTTATACGTTCTAAACTAAACTAAACCCTGGCCATTACTTTCTGTTCAGTTCTTTGGCCTTGAATGGACTGCCACACATTGGGATTGTGGTTCCCACCAGCTCCCCACCGCTAGTGCTGGTAGGATACGGTAGTGCAGCTGCCTGCCTCTGATTCCAATCAACCCTCAGTGGCTTCCCTTGCGCAACCACATTGATTTGCACCTTAGTAAGGAAACGCACGCGTCGAATGCATGCCAGCTGCAGATGCCAGCTGTTTCTCTGAGGCAGGAGAGGCATGGAATATTAACGTCCCATGGGCATATACCAGGAATTAATGCGTTTCTTTCCTGGAAGATGTAAATGCACGTTGTGACGCATTGTTACCTCTGAGTCAGAGAGTTGTGGGTTCAAAACCCCCTCTGAGCATAAATATCTGGGTTGGTGCCCCTGAACTACACAGGTGGAGGTGCTATCTTTTGGATGTGATGTTAATCGGAGCCCCCCATTAGCCCGGTCAAGCAGAGTGCGGAAGACTCAAAGGTTTTTTGTGATATTGAAAGGTACAGCGTGGTAAAAGGGCCTTTGGTTCACCGAGTCCTTGCTGACCACCCGTTCATATTAGTTATGTGTTATCTCAATTTTGCCGCCAGTCCCTACACCCCAGGGGGTTAATTAACCTACACACCCTCACGTCTCTGAGAAATGGGAGGAAACCAGAGCACCCGGAGGAAACCCACTCGATCACAGGGAGAACGTGCAATCTCCACACAGACAGCACCCAAGGTCAGGATTGAATCTATGTCTCTGGCGCTCTGAGGCAGCGGCTATATCAGCAATGCAACTGTGTCTGATTTAAACAGTGGATTTAAAAGTGGTAAAATGGGAGATAGTGGACTTCAGTAACAGGAATGAAAAGTAGGATTATTATCAAAATGGAGAGAGAGAACAAATAAGTGAATTTCCGGAGGATCTAGATGTTTGGGTCCATTAATCACAAAGCTTTAGTAGGCAACTCCAACAAGCAGTTGAAAGGCAAGCAGCTCTTTGATCTTTATGCTGAAGGGATTGGAATTTCAGAATTGGACTGAAGAAGGGTCTCGACCCGAAACGTCACCCATTCCTTCTCTCTAGGGATGCTGCCTGTCCCGCTGAGTTACTCCAGCATTTTGCGCCTATCGTAAGAATAGGGAGGTTTTGTTGCAGATGTACAGGGTATTGGCGAGGCCACACCTGGAGTACTAAAGCGTAGGTTTAGCACCCCTACCTAACAAAGTACAGCAGAATTGGAGGCAGTCCAAGAGATCGAAAGGATGAGAGGGTTGCTCGGTCATGGGAGACTGAGCTGTATTGCGAGGTGTTCCTTGGAGTTTAGAAGAATGAGGGGTGACCTTGTTGAAACATATTAGATCCCGAGAGGACTTGACAGGGTTGGTTGAGATGTTTTCGCTGGTGGGAATGCCGGGAACAAGAGAGCATAGCTAGAAAAAACAAAATGGCCAGCCATTCAAAACCGAGCTACATGAAACGTTCTCCTCTCAAAAGGTAGCAATCCCCATGGAACTCTCTGCTCTACAGGAGGCCAGATCATTAGAAATATTCAAGGTGGAGAAAGATAAATATTTGGAAAATTCAAGAATAAAGGGGATAGGAGAAAAGCACAAAGGAGCGGTTTTGGGCAGCATAGACTGCTATGATCACAGTGAATGGCAGGGAAGGCTTTAGAGGTCTGGTGGCACATTCCTGCTACTATTCTATGCTGTGTTCTGTGGCATGGCTGTGCCAAATGGACTTTCTTTGAGAAAATTCAATCACTGTTATTTTTCAGGAGAGAACGAAAACAGCACGGGATCAAAATTCAGCCATAATATTCAACGGCAGACCTGGCTTGAGGGGCCAAATAGGTGACCTAACATTGATCATGATGCCTTCAGCTAGAGATGGCCCCCATATCTGAGGAAGGATGACAGATACAAAATACTGGAGTAACTCACCGGGACAGGCAGCATCTTTGTGAGAGAAGGAATGAGTGACGATTCAGGTCGAGACCCTTCTTCAGACCAGTCTGAGGAAGGATGTACTGGCTTTGTAGAGCATCCAAATGTTTATTAGAATGATCCAGGGGATGATTGGGTTAACGTATGAGGAGCATTTGAAGTCTCTGGGTCTGTACTCGCTGGAGTTTAGAAAAATGAGGGGGTATCTTATTGAACCTTACCTGATAATGAAAGGCCTGGACAGAGTGGATGTGGAAAGAATATTTCCAGTAATGGGAGAGTCAAGGATGTACATTCAGAATGGAGATGAGGAGGAAATTCTTAAGCCAGAGGGTGGTGAATCTGTGGAACTCATTGCCACAGAAGGCTGTGGAGGCCAGATTAATGGGTATTTTTAAAGGGGAGATTGATAGGTTCTTGATTAGAAAGAGTGTGAAGGGTTATGGGGAGAATGGGACTAGATCAGCCATGATTGAATAGCGGAGTTGAATAACTCAATGGGCTGAATAGCCTAATTCTGCTCCTATTTCTCACGGTTTTATAAGGGGGAACGGCCATCTTCTACTTTAGTGTCCTTGTGCTATATAGTGGCTCGCCACTGCTGTACACATCGTTGTGCTATTGGAGTGTTAAGTGCAAGGACTGCAGTAGTGCATGGATTATCCAGCAATGGGCATTGCAGTAGGTGTTGCATTGTCTGGGTCTGTGTGCCACAGTCACAGGTTGGTTGTACCCTCGATGTAGCCACATTTGTGCATTGTCACCCCTTGACCGCCCGGTTGAGGCATCTCTCGTTCAGCCAGTGTTCATCAGCATCACAGCTGAGCACCCAATGCTGCCTGAGGCAACTAGACCCGAAGTGAAGGTGGTGGATAGACAATCACACTGGAACAACGTGAGCCTGAGACTTGCTGGACTTAGGAGTGTGGTGAAGAAAGCGGAAGTGACTAAGTATAAAACAGTGTAGAATTCAGGGCTTCCAGAGTCGTCGAGGGGATCAGGGTGAGTTGTTGAGCGCTGGGGACTTGGGCAACCTGCCCTTGGAGCTTCCTTCTTGCACTTTCCCATTTTTCTCACTTCCTTCACACTCCACTATCTGCGGCGCTCGCACAGAGCAAAGTGTGTGTGGGCGGAGAGCGAACAGATAAATAACATCTTGAGAAAATAGAATTACTTGGAGAAAAATGTATCTCATTAACATCAACATCACAGAACTGCCTTTTATTGCTAAATGTTTGTATTATTGAGGTTGTAATATAATCCCCTTGAATCTATGTTGGGCCTTTGTCAGGGATTTTTGTGTGATCATATATCTTATTAATGAAGTTTAACAGGATGCCTGAACATCTGAGCTTTGTTGTATTATTAAAATGTTGCAGAAATGCTATTACAGTACTCAAAGGATTGTAAGTCATATTGCATCTATCTCCATAAACGTTAATCCTTCAATTTAATAAACTGTGTTAAACAAATCAACTTGTAGTATATGCACATGTTCACACTGTTATGCTACTGTATCTTGCCCATTATTGCACCTCTCCCATGTTTAAAAGGATAATTCTGTCATCTCTTACATCCCCCTTCTCCCTCGCACGTTGAAGCCAGCTTGTGCGCGGGCAGTGGCGCAGTTGGTAGAGATGCTGTCTGACAGCTCCAGAGATCTGGTTTAGATCCTGACCTCAGGTGCTGGCCGTGTGGAGTTTGCACGTTCTCCCTGGGTTTCCTCCAGGTGCTCCGGTTTCCTCCCACATCAGCGACTAGTTTGTCCTGCCTGCATTTATTTTGCAACTGGGCTTGAGTATCCCACAACCAAGACCCATCCCTGTAACCGTGAGGAAGCTGGGGCAATGAATTCATAGTAAACAATTGTCCCTTTATTGTATTATTGACCACTAGATGTCACATTGACGTTTCTCTGACTCACGAATTAGCCACGGCTCACCATCCGGCCAGGTTTAAAAGTAATAGACCCACTGATGAAAAGAATGGGGCGGCACTGTGGCGCAGCTGGTAGAGCCGCTGCCTCACAATGCCAGAGATCCCGGGTTCGATCCTGACCTCGGGTACTGTCTGTATGAAGATTGCACATTCTCCCTGTTTAGTGTAGTTTAGTTCAGGTTAGTTTAGTTTAGTTTAGTTGCAGAAGCAGGCCCTTCAGCCCACCGCGCGGACTAATAATGATAATAAATACTTTATTGATCCCCTCAGGGAAATTCAGATGTTCAGAAGCCAACAACCAACAAACTCACATATTCAGAACGAAAGCAGGCAAAAAATACAGAAAATACAATATGAACAATACATGAAAGCAATAAATACTTAAAAAGACACAGTAATTAACTATTAAAAGTGCAAAGTATCCCCATACAGCCTAGCAGTCAGTATTATAAAATCTAATGGCTGCATGGGTGAAGGAGCTCCTGAACCGCTCCGTTCTACAGCGCAGGGAGAGGAGCCGGTTGTTGTTCCGTGTGCTCTTTTGACCCTCCAGAGTTTCATGGAGTGGGTGCCCGGAGTTTGAATCCCGGACTAGCACATTAACACTGCCCTACACACACTAGGGACAGTTTTACATTTACACCAAGCCGATTACCCTACAAACCTGTACGTCTTTGGAGTGCGAGAGGAACCGAAGACCTCGGAGAAAATCCACGCAGTCACGGGAAGAAGGTACAAACTCCGTACAGACAAGCACCCGTGGTCAGGATCGAACCCGGGTCCCTGGCACTGCTGTGCTGCCCCGTGACCTCCTGGTTTTCCTCCGGGTGGTCCTGTCTCCTCCCACATCCCCAAAATGTGCAGATTTATAGTTAATTGGCTTCTGGAAATTATCCCTTAGTGGATGCGAAAGTGGGATAACAGAGGACGTGTGAACCGGAGATCGATGGGCTTGATGGGCCGAAGGGCCTGTTTCCATGCTGCATCTGTCAATCAATTCAATGAATGCAGTAAAATACAGGGGAAAACAAAAAGGTGAAATCAATCTTTGACGTCAGAATATTCCTTTAAAAAGTTACTAAGCACAGTGCATTCATGAATATTCTGTTTGAATAATGCAATCTGTGCACGAGGCAAATTTCCAATTTAAGATGGGCACTGCTTAAAGGTGGCAGCACAGTGCCTAACAGTAGAATTGCTGCCTTACAGTGTCCTGGGTTCGATCCTGACCATGGGTGCCGTCTGCACGTTCTCCCTGCCACCACGTGGGTTTTCTCCGGGTGCTCTGGTTTCCTCCCACATTCCAAAAGCGTGCAGGTTTGTAGGTTAATTGGCTTCCGTAAATTGTCCCTGGTGTGTAGGATAGAATTAGTGTATGGGTGGACAGTGCGGACGCGAAGGGCCTGCTTCCACGCTGTATCTCTAAACTAAACTAAATGGCACTAAACTAAACTAATCATCGTGGCATTATTATGCCATGCAATGGACCAATTGACCATCGAGTCTATCCTAGCTTCCAGTAGAACATTTTCACCAGTTCCATTCCTTCTGCCCTGCAAGTTCTTCTTCTTCAAGTGCCTATCAAATTCTCTTTTGATAGAAGATAGACGCAAAATGCTGGAGTAAGAGAGCAGGACAGGCAGCATCTCTGGAGAGGACTGGGTGATGTTTCAGGTTGAGACCCTTCTTCAGACGGTCATAATGGACTATCTCTTCTGATAGTCTTGATGGCTTCTATTTTCACACACCTGCACAAACAGTGAATTCCAGATCAGAATTAAAGCTAGCACTCACAATCTTTCCACTCTGCTCCTTGAACCATCCGATTAATGGGAACAGCTTCTTTCCATTTATCTCATATAGCCATCTGGTCACGACTGGGTAAACCTCTATTAAATATCCTCTCAAACTTCTCTAGTCCAAGAAGAATGACCCCAACTTGTCCGTTCTAACCTTGCAGCTGAAATTTCTCACCTCTGTACAAACTGCTTCCCCTTCTGTTGTGGGGTAGACTGACTCCCCTTCCCCCCCCCCCTCCCCGCCCCCACCACCCTCCCCAATCTTTGCACATCCCCAATCCTTTCCACTCGTCACTTCAATTTCATGTTTCATGTATTTTGTGTTTTTATGATTGTTGGAAGATCAATTTCCCTCCTGAGGTAAATAAAGTTCTATCGTAACGTATCGCGTCTCTGGTAGTTTTACATCCTTTAGTTTGGATGAGAGATACAGCGTGGAAACAGGCCTTTTGGCCCACCGGGTCCACACCGACCAGCGATCCCTGTTCACCAGCACTAAGCCAATTAACCTACAAACCTGTACGTCCTTGGAGTGTGGGAGGAAATCGGAGCACCCGGAGAAAACCCACGCAGGTCATGGAGAGAAGATACAAACTCCATGCAGACAGGATCAAACCCGGGTTTCTGACACTGAAGGCAGTAGCTCTACCGCTGCGCCACCATGTAATCCGATCATTCTGAACAAGTGAACAGAATTGGATACAATTAAAAGCAATACACTTTTTGTGATCTTGCCACTGTGTTAGAGATGAGGGTTATATCCTATACGTAAATACTGTAAAGGTCTCTGGCCTAAGTTTATTTAATTAGCCTTAATATCTATGGTGAATTTCTGTAGTGAAGCGAATAAAATGCAGTTGATTACATTGGTCGCTCTGGAAATCATCTTAGGTCATCTCACAATGCTTAAGTATCCTTGAGGAAAAAGTACTCAGATTCCCGATTAATTGGTCAAACACGCAACTTAAACTGGAGTCCACAAGTTGTTCATCTCATTGTATCCAGTTTGTAAAGCGGATTAAAAAGAAGACTGCATCCATTATAATATGTGCAGGAAGAAACTGTAGATGCTGGATATACACTGAAGATAGACACAAAATACTGGAGTGACCTGAAGTGTGAGAAGAGTGCCTTGACCCGAAGTATCACCCATTCCTTCTCTCCAAATAAGATGCTTGTCCCGCTAAGTTAAGGGCCTGTCCCACCAGCATGCAACTCTATGCGATGAACGCGATCAAACTAGAAGCGGGGGCCGCGCGGAGGTCGGGTGATCCCCTGTACAGGGCCGTTCCCACCAGCATGCGCCTGCATGCGGCAAGCGCAACCAAACCGGCAGTCGGGGCCGCACGGAGGTCGGGTGAGTGGCGCAACGCGGCGCAAAGTGTGGCGAACTTGGAGCGAAGTCTAAGGTAAGTTCGCCAGGACAGAGAGGGGCACACAGAGAGGGGCACACAGAGAGGGGCACCAAGGCACACACACACACAGGGCCACGGAGACACACACATAGAGGGTCACGGAGGCACCTACAGATAGGTTCACGGAGGCACGATGTCGGGGCGGTGTGCAAAAGTCGAGGTGACTGCGAGCCAACAGGCCGTTGCCGCGCGGGATTTTTGGACATAGTCAGTTTTTCGGAGTCCCGCGCGGTGTCGGGACGAACTCGGGACGAACTCCGCACAGTTCCGCACGGCTCCGGCGATCGAAGTGGGACCGGCCCCGTGACACCGGACGGCTCAAGCGACCACATTAGGTCGCGCTAATCGCATAGAGTTGCATGCTGGTGGGACAGGCCCTTTAGTCTAGCATTTTGTGCCTATCCATTGTAACATGGACTACTAAGGTACGGGATACTGAGTTGGATGATCAGCCATGATCACATTGAATGGCGGTGCAGGCTCGAAGGGCCGAATGGCCTACTCCTGCACCTATTTTCTATGTTTCTATGTTTCTATGTACTTCAGACCTGCAGGAGATAAGCTGCAGGTCATTTTCTCTTTTGTCACCATGGACAGCACAATGGCACAGCTGGTAGAGATACTGCCTCACAGTGCCATAGACCTGACCTCGGGTGCTGTCTGCATGGAATTTGTACGTTCTCCCTGCGACCGTGTGGGTTTTTTTCTGGGTGCTCCGGTTTCATCCCACATCCCAAAGGTGAGTGGATTTGTAGACTAATTGGCCTCTGTAAATTTCCCCTAGGGAGTGGATGAGAAAGTGGGATAACATAGAACTAGTTTGAGCTATGATCTTTCCTACTCAATTTTATTTCCAGATTGTTATGTTGAGTCTTCCTATTCTTTGTGAGTGGAAACATAAAATATCTGAAGTAACAAGGAATGTGTGCGGTCTTCTTGAAGTGAACGGCACAATTCTAGTCATTCCTGCCAAGCTCCTGTGGCAAGATGGTTTCCATGTAATTCTGGGTTATTTATTAATTCATTTGTATCCTATATCAATATTTGATCAGATGGGAATTAGGAACAAAGGATTATATTGGAAAATTGTATTTACTCAAAGCGAGAAAGGGGATTTTATGTGAAATATTTCAGCAGTTGAATGATATGATACTGACTTCAAAGCAAGGAACTCTATATAATCAGAATTTCCTATCTGATTAGCTGTCTTCCAACAGATACCAACAAATTCCTGCTCTCTGATCTTGAAAGCATAAAAATAAACTATTTTTGTCACTGATATAAAAAGGACGACCATCTCTCATGTTGTCTGTTACACCGCTTGCCCATATTTGAGTCTGTGAAGTCGTGAAGAACGACACCTCGTGTTCTGCCTAGGTAGTCCACAACCCAATGGTATGAACATTGAGGGTTACACAAAAAGCTGGAGAAACTCAGCGGGTGCAGCAGCATCTCAGGAGCGAAGGAGATAGGCGACGTTTCGGGTCGAGACCCTTTTTCAGACTGGTCAGGGATCAGGGGAACGAGAGATATAGATGGTGATGTGGAGAGATAAAGAACAATGAATGAAAGATATGCAAAAAGGTATCGATGATAAAGGAAACAGGCCATTGTAAGCTGTTTGTAGTTGAAAATGAGAAGCTAGTGTGACTTGGGTGGGGGAGAGATAGAGAGAGAAGGAATGCCAGGGCCCGAGGGCTGAGGGAGAGGTGGGAAGGGGAGGAGGCAGCCAAGGTTAACAGAATTGAGAAAATCCAATGTTTAAACCCAGAGGATGCAGACTCCCCAAGTGGAATATGAGGTGCTGTTCCTCCAACTTGCGGTGTTGCTCACTCTGGCCGTGGAGGAGGCCCAGGACCGAGAGGTCAGATACGGAATGGGAGGGGGAGTTGAAGTGCTGAGCCATCGGGAGGTTGGGTTGGTTATTGCGGACCGAGCGGAGGTGTTCGGCGAAACGATCGCCCTGCCTCCGCTTGGTCTCCCCAACATATATCAGCTGGCATCTGAAGCAACGGATGCAGTAGATGAGGTTGGAGGAGGTGCAGGTGAACCTCTGTCGGACTTGGAAGGCCAACATTACATCTTGTGATGCATCCCCCTTTGCTTTCTGATCTACTCACGTGTTCCATCGTTCTTCTTTATACCCCCTCCCCCACCAACAACCTCTCCCTCCATTGCCCTGTTTCAGCCCCATCCACCACCTGCTTCTATCGCTCCATCTTCCCTATTTAGTTTAGTTTAGTTTAGAGATACAGCGCGGAAACAGGCCCTTCGGCCCACCGAGTCTGTGCCGACCAGCGATCCCCGCATACTAACGCTACACACACACACACACACACACACTAGGGACAATTTACAATTCTACCAAGCCAATTAACCTCCAAACCTGTACGTCTTTCGAGTGTGGGATAAAACCGGAGATCCCGGAGAAAACCCACGGGGGAGAACTTACAAACTCCACACAGACAGCACCCGTAGTCAGGATGGAACCCGGGTCTCTGGCGCGGAAAGGCAGCAACTCTACCGCTGCGCCAACGCCTTCCCGGGATCCACTTATCATCTTTGTTACGTACTTGAGTACAGATACGGCATCTCTTGTGCCTCCACTTAACACCTTCCAGCCGCTCTGTCTTGACCTTCGCCCTCCCCTCCCTGTTTCCAGCTATCACCCTCAGCCTCTGACTCCCGACATCATCCCTTCATACTCCCCACGTTACTCCATCTGCCCTTCATCCCCCATCCCAATCAAGGTCCACTTGTCACCAACCAACTTCTTCCTCAGCCTTCTCCTTCAACCCTTTATACTGACTCACTCCCGGTCCTGAAGGCAGGGGGGTCTTGGCCTGAAATGCCCAACATTTCCCCCCCGCAGTTGCTGCCTGATCCGACCAGTTCCTCCAGCAGTTGTGTGCTTTGCTCCAGCTTGCGGCATCTGCGGTCTCTTGTGCCACATGATTTGTACTCTTTCAAGGCGAGTGTCAATGTGAATGATTGGGAAAACGTTCCAAGAACAGAAAGTCTCGGAGTCATAATATCTGCAATGTTCCCCATCCATCTCCCTTCGCACAAAGATGTCTGGTCCAAATAAAAATAGTTTTCATCCATTGATTCCAATTAAAAGCTGCAGCCTCAAATGGACACTCACCATAACATTTGTTGCAGGATAATGCAATATGCTTCACATAATGCAATGCTTTTTGTAAGACTCCCTCTATGCTTCACGCTGTCTCGGAAAAGCAGCCAACATAATCAAAGACTTGCCCCACACTCTGGTCATTCCTCATTCTCCCTGCTCCCTTCGGCAGATGGTGCAGAAGCTTGAAGGAGCGCACCACCACACTCAGGAACAGCTTCTTCCCCTCTGTTATCAGGCTTCCGAACGGTCCTTCCATAAGTTCCCATTGGAGTTAGTCTTGGAATTGGTGCGATAGAATGCTGAGAACTATATTCTGCATCTCTGTATCATCCTGTTTGCTCGATCTAACGTTCTTGAGTTTTAGTGCCAACCTGATTGTATTTATGTTTGGTATTATCTGATCTGATTTTGTAGCATGCACTCAAAGCTTTTCACTGTACCTCGGTACATGGGGCAAGAATACACCTAAACCTAAAGTTGCAGATGCTGGTTAATACCTTCTTCAGACGGACTGTAGGGGGGAAGAACTTTGAAGCAAGCAAAGACTAGGACTGCAGATGCTGGTTCAAAAAAAATAAAGATACAAAGTACTGGAGAAATGTAGAACAGTACATGACTTTATTTACACGCATTGAGTTGATCAGTCTAGGTAGCCATATTGGCTTCAAGTTGTCCACTTGTAGTACAATCATGTGAATGCACTCTATGTAGAAAGCACTGGTACCACTTTGATGACATCTTTGGACAATGTGCCCTTTGGCTGCTGCTACACAAGTCCTAGCTTTTGGTCCACAGTCCTTCAGCAATGGAACTCCAGATTGTAGAACATACCCACAATGAGTTTGTATTGGTTGTACCAAGTTTCAGTGTATCCTTCTGCACGTACTCTCGTTATAGTGGAATGTGCCAGGCAGCAGCATTCCCTTATGGATATCTTCTTCTTGTGCAATACCACCGATTGCCAGGAAGACAAAAATGTGCCCGTCGCCAAGCCTCTTCTTCTTCTTCTTTCGTGTGGCGTGCACGGCCTAAAGTTGTAGGACAACTTGTTCTATTTGACCTTCCGTTTGTGCACGTCGAGTTGATTGCATTAGTCGAAACAGTCGAAACACGTGAAGGTTGCAATCTTCCACTCCACCAAGCCTCTAAACCTTTCCTACCCATATGTCTTTTAAATGCTAATATTAGTCTCTGTTTCAACTACCTCCTCTGGCAGCGCATATACCCACCACCCTCTGAGTGAAAAAGTTGCCCCTCATGTTCCTATTAAATCTTTCCCCTCTCACGTAAAAGCTATTTCTTCTGGTTCTTTATTTCCCTACCCTGGGCGGAAGACTCTGTGCATTCATCTTATCCATTCTCCTCATGATTTCATACACCTCTGCAAGATCACCCCTCATCCTCCTGCTCCGAGGAATTAAGTCCTAGCCTTCCCACCGTTTCCCTTTACTCAGGCCCTCAAGTCCTGGCAACATCCTCGTAAATCTTCTCTGGACTCTTTCCAGCGTAACGACATCCTTAATGACAGGGTGACCAGAACTGAACACAATACTCCAAATGCGGCCTCACCGACATCTTGTGCAACTGCAACAAAAACATCCTATATCCAATACCTTGTCCCATGAAGGCCAATGTGCAAATGTCTTCTTTACGATTCGATACGATACGATAGAACATTATTTATCCCAGGAGGGAAATTGATCTGCCAACAGTCATAAAAATACAAAATACATGAAACATGAACCATCCTATCCACCAGTGACACCACTTTCAGGAAACTACATAGCTGCACTCCTAGATTCTTCAGCTCTGCAACAGTCCCCAGGCCCCTATCATAATGTCCACTCCTATACAGCAGCCCCACAAGCACTTGAACGGTGTATTGTTCAAAGAGGCCACAGCAGTTAGCATTGGCACTTTGCACACGTAATGTGTTCACTTGATGATATTGTGATCCTATAGACTTGACAACATTACGGATGTATAGGCTGGGCAGCGCAATGAATGTAAATAATGCCACGTACTGTTTTGTATTCATTGTATATATGTGTTAGGAATAAAATTTATTCTTGAAATGGAAAGAGTTGCTGAGCACCGTCCAGGGCAAGCTGTGCTTTATTCATTCACTGCATGCTGACTATGGCAGCGCATTTCGTCTCTCCCTAATTGCCTCCCTCTGCTGAGGAGAAAGTTTGCAGTCAACCACAATAGTTATCGGGAGTCAGGCATGGTCCGGATGGTGCGAGGATGCCAGGTCTATTCCCCGAATGGATTTTCAATAGGCACGTCTGTGCTGCCCGGACGGACACTGTTACAGAGGTGAGCTTGCACTCAGATGCATTTGACTGCTATCATGGCAGGATTCAAATTCGCATCCTCGATCAAGGCTGCTCAACTCCAGCTGGTAGCCCGGCAACTTAACCACAATGCTGAATTGATTTGGCAGCGGATAATTCTTGCGAGCTTCTCCCGCAGAATTATAAATGAGGGAGGCTGCGCTGGTTATGATTTACTATGGAAGCCAGCGTCCATGTGAAGTCTTGCAACACAAACTCAAAGTGATGGGCCGGGGATAGAGGAGGGAAGTTGGAAGAGAAAAAACCCTTTCCGCACACAATCTTGTGGTACAGTATTGTAGCCAGTGGAATTGTAGCCATTAATTCTGTGGCCTGAATTTCATCAACATTCAAACTATCAAACAAATCTCAGGTTTTTGTTTTGTAAAAGCCTAATCTCCGTGACCATGACCAATAAATTGGTTAAAAGCCTATCTCGTTCATCGATGTTGATCCAACTTACTGTAGAAGCATGGAACTGCGGATGTCAGTCTGAAACATAGAAACATAGCAAATAGGAGCAGGAGTAGGCCATTTGGCCCTTTGAGCCAGCACCGCCATTCATATGATCCAAAATCAGTACTCCGTTCCTGCTTTCTTCCCATATCCCTTGATTCTGTTATGAGGAATGGTCGCAACCGGAAACATCACCTACCCAGGTTCTCCAGGGATGCTGCCAAGTGTTACTCCAGCATTCTTTGCCTTTGATCCAATTTATTAGTGTCCTTGTGTAGGTAGGAACTGCAGATGCTGGTTTACACCGAAGATAGACACAAAATGCTGGAGTAACTCAGCGGGACAGGCAGCATCTCTGGAGAGAAGGACTGGGTGACGTTTCGGGTCGAGACCCTTCTTCAGACTCGACCCGAAATGCCACCCATTCTTTCTCTCCAGAGATGCTGCCTGTCCCGCTGAGTTGCCTCAGCATTTCGTGTCTATCTTCTATATTAGTTTCCTTGCCCAGTCTGAGCTGTGCGTGACTCCATGTTTAGCATTATAGTTGATTTTTTATCTGCCTCTGGAGTTCAGGAGAAATTTTCTGAGTGAATTTAAATAAATAAGGAAATAGAGTCAATTGTGGCTTTCAAAAGGGAATTGGAAGGCAAAGTAATTTGCAGGGTTGCAAGGGGAATGGAATTGAATCACGTGAAATAGACTCGATAGACTGATTAAACTTTTTCTTTTAAGATAACTTGCTCCTAGGAAAGAAACAGAACATTGCCTGGTTACTGCTTTGTTCAGTGTGGAAACATTAATTTTCACACAAAGGGAAGTGGTTGAGTCTGGGACTCTCCCAATGTTTAAGGACCAATTAGACCAAATTTGGACCAAACGCAGGCTAGTGTAGCTGGGACATGTTGGCCTTGTGGGCAGGTTGGGCCAAAAGGCCTGTTTCCACACCATACCCCTCCATGACTAATGTGTGCCACTCTAGCCTTCGTTGTGAGAGTTGTGTATAGTAAGGAAACCTCCACTGTAAGGTTCAAGAAAAACATTGTCTCACATTTTGGTTTCACTGCCAGTTGGCCCTATCGAAAGATTGCAGGTTCTTGCAGTTGTTGCGATCTTTCCAAATAACCCTTGAAAATTCACAGAGTGCTGGAGTAACTCTTAGCGGGTCAGCAGTATCGCTGCGGGACATGGGTATGTGATGTTTCATGTTGGGATCTTCCTTCAGTCTGAAGAAGTGTGCCAACTGGAGACATCACCTATCCGTGCATTCTAGAGATTCTGCTTGACCTGTTGAGTTACTCCAGCACTTTGTGTTCTACACGAGATTCCATCACCTGCAGCTCCTTGTGCCTAACTCCTAAAGGGACAGACCACTATAGAAACACTCTTCCAAGTACTTGGGCGTCTTTCTACTGAATAGGTGGTTGCTGGCATAGTGGGAGAGTGAAAGAGAGTGTACCTTATTTATCAGAGGGAAATGGGCAAGCTATTGAATGGTGCAAGGGAGCAGATTGAATCTTCAGGGGTACAGCCATGTGCTTCCTGTCGGAACTTTTCCAGAACATCCCCCAAAGGACACGGGAATGGTCTATAATTCACTGGATGTCCACCTTTGGTCTGACTGGTCCAGTGCGTGAAGGAGGAGTGGGCGAGGTCTCCTCTCACGAGCGTGTGTCTTGGGTGATCACTCCCATGCAAGTGTGAGCAGCCAAGTGTGAGAGGAGTTGTAGATCAGCAGAAGATTCTCAAGTAATCTTGAAGCTAAAGATTTGAGTGTGACCATGGCCAAACCACCCAGGCATGTGTGTGAGACTATAGTTGAGGTCATGGCAGATGAGAAACCTTAATGAGGACCATAAACTGAATGTTATCTACACAATATCAAAGGATGTAGAAATAAGGAACTGCAAGTGCTAGTTTACAAAAAAAGACACAAAGTGCTGGAGTAACTCAGCGTTTCGGGAGAACATGGAGAGGTGATGTTTCGGGTCGTAACCCATCTTCGGACAGATTTTTGGGGGAAGGGAGTTTCATCTTCCACTTTCGGTTTGTTTTTCATCTCTGGCCTTTGTCCAACCATTTGCCTGGATAAGAAATAAGGAATTGAATTTCCCAAGAGTTGCCAAGGCTGCCAGAAATGCGCGCAAAATTGCTTTCCTCCGGTTTAATTGAATTTGTAACTGCTTTTATTTTGGAGTTGAGGGAACAAATCTCTAGCTCCTTGCATTTATATAACTCTGTTTGGGTCCTTGATGTATCTTATCTGCAACAAATTAATTACTTTAATGAAGAGCCTGTCTTTGCTGTCCGTGGGTAGATAATCTAGACAGAGCCTGGTCTAAGTAAAATACAGGAGGTGTGACCTGTACAGAGTGGGTCAGCTTGGTAATTGGATCAATGCTGCCCAGGGTCTTGAAGAGACTATCCCTGTGCCTGACCCACTGTGTTGATTCTTGGCTTAGTTTAGTTTAGTTTAAACAGTGAAACTGAATTGCAATTGCTCCGTCTGATGACAATGCTGGTAGACCCAGGCGTAATTCTATTCTAATATTCCCCTTCCCCTGTCCCTTTCCTCCCATATCCCTCCCTCAGGCATTTCATTTACATTTCACTCCGACTCTTCTCTCCTTATCTTTTTTCCCCTTTCCCCCTCGAGTCTCTGTCGGCCCATCTACCAAGTAAACCTCCTCATCTCCATTCACCTATCTCTTGCCAGGCTTTGTTCCTTCCCCGACTCTCATAGAATCATAGAAAATAGGTGCAGGAGTAGGCCATTCGGCCCTTCGAGCCTGCACTGCCATTCAATATGATCATGGCTGATCATCCAACTCAGTATCCTCTCCATACCCCCTGATCCCTTTAGCCACAAGGGCCACATCTAACTCCCTCTTAAATATAGCCAATGAACTGGCCTCAACTACCTCCTGTGGCAGAGAATTCCACAGGCTCACCACTCTCTGTGTGAAAAATGATCTTCTCATCTCGGTCCTAAAAGATCTTCTCATCTCGGTCCTTCCCCCTTATCCTTAAACTGTGACCCCTTGTTCTGGAGTTCCCCAACATCGGGAACAATCTTCCTGCATCTAGCCTGTCCAACCCCTTAAGAATTTTGTAGGTCTCTATAAGATCCCCCCTCAATCTCCTAAATTCCAGCGAGTACAAGCCGAGTCAATCCAGTCTTTCTTTCTATGGAAGTCCTGACATCCCAGGAATCAATCTGGTGAACCTTCTCTGTACTATGTACTGTTCTATGGCAAGAATTTCTTTCCTCAGATTAGGAGACCAAAACTGTACACAATACTCTAGGTGTGGCCTCACCAAGACCCTGTACAACTGCAGTAGAACCTCCCTGCTCTTGTACCAATTCCTTTCCAGCTTTCGGTTCCTTCCCCATCTCCATTTCCCTGCTTTCTCCCCACTACTCCTATCAGTCTGAAGAAGTGTCCCCGAGCCGAAACGTCGCCTGTGCATTCCCTCCACAGACGCTGCCTGATCTGCTGAGTTGTTCCAGGATTTGCGTTTTGCTCAAGATTCCAACACTGCAGTTCCTTGTTGTCTCATCTTCGTTCTAATCTTCATTCAACAAATGACCAATGTATCTGAAGGCAGAGGAGTGGTAGAGTCGGAGGGAAGGGGGAATCACAGAGGGGGGGCAGTGAGAGGGGATGTTGCTGAACTCTCGTCGGAGAGAGGAGGAAGAAGGGTCTCGACCCGAAACGTTATCTTCAGAGATGCTGCCTGTCCCGCTGAGTGACTTCAGCATTGTGTGTACCTAAGTATCTGATTTCATCTCAATTTCCTATCCTCCGGTATCCAGTCCGTGTAATAACATTTGGGAATAGAGTCTGCAGAAGCTCAAATAAAAGTACATTGAAAGTTACATCATATTTTATCTTGATGTTCCATAAAAATTTTACTTTCATTATAAATTTTGTCAAATATTTTGCATTTCATGGGAATATTGGAACATAGAAACAGGAAGCATTGCAGTAGAGTTGCTGTCTTAGAGCGCCAGAGATCCGGGTTCAATCCTGACTACGCCTGCTGTGTTTCTGGAGTTTGTATGTTCTTCCTGTGAGTGGGTTTTCTCCAGGTGCTCCAGTTTCCTCCCACACTCCAAAGACATGTAGGTTTGTAGCTTAATTGGCTTCTGTAAATTGTCCCTTGTGTGTCGGATAGAACCAGTGTATGGGAGATCGATCGTTGGTCGGCGTGGACTCTGTGGGCTGCAGGGCCTGTTTCCACGTTGTATCTCTAAACTAAATTAAACAAAGCTAAAGTAAGGAGGGAACAATGTAGCAAACCACTAGCTAATCCATTGAACACGATCGGGCATAAACCATGTCATGTACTTTTCTTATCACTGTACAAATCAATACTTTCTGTTCACAACACAGATGACCCTTGTCAGAACCGGCTGTACATTCTGAGAAGGCAGAGCTCCTTCAACGTTTGCAGTAAGATACTGCAGATGTTCTAACAATCGACGGTGGCCAGTGCCATCTTCTATGCTGCCGTGTGCTGGGGCAGCGGGGCAAAGGCCGCGGAAACC
This sequence comes from Raja brachyura, assembly GCA_963514005.1. The sequence goes on from OY740810.1 coordinate 9,803,724, forward strand.
AGCAGGATTAGCAAGCTCATCGGGAAGGCTGGCTCCGTTCTGGGGTGGAGTTGGATTCATGGGAGGTTGGTCTCGGAGGGGACGATGCTCCTCAAACTGCAGAGCATCTTGGACAATACAGCTCCCCCCCTCCATGACACACTGGCCAACATGAGGAGCACCTTCAGCAACAGACTGGTTCCACCAAGATGCAGCACAGAATGCCACAGGAGATCCTTTCTTCCCTGTGGCTATCAAACTGTACAACTCCTCCCCCTTCTGTCGTGGGGTGGACTGACTGCCCTCTTCCACCCCGCCCCCCCCCCCCCCCCCACCCCCCCACCTCCGTTCCAACCCCCAATCTTTGCACATCCCCAATCCTTTCCACTGGTCACTTTCATCTCATGTTTCATGTATCTTGTTGTGTTGGCAGACCAATTTCCCTCCTGGGATAAATAAAGTTCTATTGTATCGTGTCGTATCATTATGCGGGATTGCGTTCCTAAAGAACGGTCTGTACTGCTCATGAATATTTCCGTGAGCCTCTATAGTGTTTGTAGGCTCTAATAAGTTGCTGCTTACTAAGGTAAACAACTGAGGTGGAATCACCAACAAAATATCCTTCATTGAAGGCAGTCTACTCATTTATGGCGGGCGTGGCTGGTAAAACGATGTATCAAATATCTCATTAGACGATTCTTTCTGTTCTTTCATACATAAAATGCGGCTTCCCTTTACAATTATAATGAACCTAACCAAAATATCAACTATTTACAATACTAAAATTATGTGAACAGGTGACTATTTGCATATCAATGCAGTTGTACACATAATCAAACATAAATTCACTAAGTTTCTTAGTCGAAGACAGTCAGAACCTTTTTCCCAGAATGGAAAAACCCCAAACTAGAGGGCATAAGCTTTAAGGTGAGAGGGGCAAGACCTTTACATAGAGGGTGGCGAGTGCCTGGATCACCCTGTCAGAGATGGTGGTGGAGGCAGATATGACTGTGGCATTTAAGAGACTTTTGGATAAGCATATGGATATTCAGGGAATGGAGGGATATGGATTGTGTGCAGGCAGATAATGTTCCGCACAGGCATCGAGGGCTGCGGGGCCTGTTCTTGTGCTGTACTGCTCTCTGTTATATGCTCTCAATCACAAAACTCTTCGCCTCTGGCTTACAATTCTAAAGCATCCATTACAGAGGCAGAGATGTCCATCTGATTACTTCTCCAATGTGCTTAGTTGATTTCAGATAATAGATTACCTTAACGTAATTATCTTTATAATGACGCACAACTATATTTATGTATACTGCATATTTTGTTACAACTCTTCCAAACATTAACTGTTGGCATTAAATTTAGCACAGGCTAATAATATTTATTAGCCGTATGGTACAGTTGTACAGTACGTTGTGCCTGATACATCATTAGATACCATGAACTCCATCACAGCAGCTTCTATGCTTGTTTCTTGAAGGCTCTCCATCTCTGCGCCTCTGCTTTCACATTATCTAACATCTTAATTTCCATCCTCAGTCCCTGCAGACAGCAGATTTTTCTTTCTTTCCCCTCTCTGGACTGTCTCCAATGCTCACAGTTCTATCAGGGCTGTTTCGAATCTCTCTTGCCGCACTCTGGTTATGCCCTATTGAGCTGACATCTGTAAGCCCATGCATAATGTGACTGGATAATCTCTCACTGGACAGTTGGAGCTCCTGAACTGCAGTTGCAAAGACAATCTTCTCATTTCACACGCAACTCAATCCGTGCTTGATTCGGGCCATTCCGTTATTCAGTCAACAAGAACATCTCTGGACTCGAGTTGAATAGAAATTGAGCTTGAGTTTAGTTTCTTGAGGTACAGAAAAAAGCTTTTTTGTTGCGTGCTAACCAGTCAGCGGAAAGACAGTACATGATTCCAATCGAGCCGCCCACAATGCACAGATACATAATAAAGGGAATAACGTGAATAGCGTTTAGTGCAAGATACTGTCCAGTCGGGTCCGGTCAAAGATAGTCCGAGGATCTCCAATGAGGTAGATGGTAGCTCAGGACTGCTCTCTAATTGTTGGTAGGATGGTTCAGTTGCCTGATAACAGCTGGGAAGAAACTGTCCCTGAATCTGGAGGTGTGCAGTTTCACACTTCTATTCCTTTTGCCTGATGGGAGAGGGGAGAAGAGGGAATGGCCAGTGACTGAGGTCTTGTCATTCTCATATTCAGCAGCTCAATTGGCCGAGTCAGATTCAGTTTGCCCAGTCCATGTTGCAGAGACATACAATATGGAAATAGTCCCTTTGGCCCAACCTGCCCATGCCGTCCCATCTACACTCGTCCCACCTGCCTTTGTTTGGCCCTCTAAACTTATTCTATCCATGTACCTGTCTAAATATTTTTAAAACATTGCGATAGTACCAGTCTCTACTACCTCCTCTGGCAGCTGGTTCCATACACCTGCCACCTTTTGTGCAAAAATGTTACCCCTCAGGTTCCTGGTTGTTCCAAGTTCCCAGTTCATGTTGTGCTGCGATTTTGCCTTCCCCTATATATATGGACTCCATAAACGTGACAGTCGTTTTTCTGAAACCTCGCTCATACTGCCCAAGAAGAGATTCTAAAGAGCTTGCTTGAGGATGTGAATATTCCCATTCCTCTGAAAATGACAAATCACTGTCCAAATGACTGATCTTAATGGACTGGTCTTCACCCTAGTTAAATTCTCTGGTCTCATCTGACCCACCATTTCATCTCCATTTTAATTTCCAGCCTTTGTCTCCCACTCCACCCATCTGCCGCTCAACGCCCCCCACACCTGTATCCACCAATCACTCGCCAGGCTTTGCCATGCCCCCCAGCCCTCTTTCCCAGCTTTCCCAGCTCTCTTCCCCCCCCCCCCCCCCCCCCAATTACTATATCAGGCGGGAGAGAGGACCGAGTCAGAACATCACCTGTTCTTCCACTCCACAGATGCCGCCTGACCCGCTGAGTTCCTCCAGAATTCTCTGGCGTGGCTTTCTACCCTCTCATTGCAAGTTTGAATCTCAACGGCGTGGTGGTCTCTGCAGATGGTTCCATAATGGACGCCATCTGCCCTGATACCTCGCTACCATCTGCCTTGGTATCTCGCTACCATCTGGCTTGGTACTTCGCTGCCACCATGATAGTGGCTTCACTTTGCGACCTGCAGTGAAGGGAATATGTGCCCAGCCTCGCTGGCAATCACTAAACTGGTCAGCATTGACACCGCCCCTGGTCTTTGAAGAATGCTTTAAACCTTCTATTCATGTGAATGGAAGGAGTTGTCGTGCTTGTTAGTAATACAACCTCCCATTACAAAACCCCTCTCTACCAATATCACATTTCCCCTTCACCTGTGGGTAATTTTACCATGGTCTCTGCCTCTGCATCATTCAATCTTTCTTTCATCACCTAAGCCCTTGACCTCTGCATGAACCTCCTGGCTTAGCTCCTCCTTGCAATGAGTCCCTTCACTCTCCTTTCAGCCCAAACCTCACATTCCTCTTTAGAGCTCTTCTCCTCAAACTCCGTCTCCAATGATGCTGTTGGATCATTATTGATTCTTTGATTACCTTGCCGTTCCGGTTGGCCCATTCCAGCAAGGATGTGGGTGCAGACGAGGTTTACCAATGCGCTGCCCAAATTAGGGGGGGTTAACTGCGAGGGGAGGTTTTGTATAAAGTAAGATAGTATAATGTTGGCAGGGGACCTGATAGAAGTCTATCAAATTAGGAGAGGCGTTGAAAAAGAAGACAGTCAGAACCTTTTTTCCGGGGTGGAAATGTCAAAGACTAGAGGGCATCACTTTAGGGTCAGAGGGGCAACGTTTAACGGAGGTGTGCGGGGCAAGTTTTGTACACAGAGAATGGTAAGCGACTGGAATGTGTGGCCAAGAGCGGCGGTGAAAACAGATATGATAGCGGCGTTATAGATCATATGCAGGCACGTGAAATAGTTTATCTTGGCATCAAGTGGGGAACAGACATTGTGGCCCCAAAGGGCCTGTCCCTGAACCGAACTGTTCCATGCCCTATGTTTTATGTACTACATCTGGCCTTGTGGAGAAAATACTGCCGAACATCAGTGCACTTTCACGCTGGGCTGTACTTTCTCTTGTTGCCCCGGGCAGTAAACCATCACAGCTGTCGATCTCCCAGTCACTAACAACTACTTTGTACAGCTGCACCTATGACCGCTGCCTGGTGGCATCTGCAAGCCCATTTTACCAGGGATTTGTTCAGATGGGGCCAGTCCCCTCACGGCCCACTGTTATGACCCACTCAGACACACAAGTCCTCCAATTCAAGTGAGTCAATTCAATCTCTGCCCATGATCACTGGTGCAAGCCACTGGCCCCATATTAACGGTTCAATGGTGCCTTATTTTTACATGGACCAAAATCCAGTGACATTCTTGCATACAGTTCAGTAAGCGTATTGCCGTACACGATACAATCGGCAATTAAATGTCAGGGGCTGTGGGGAGAAGGCAGGAAAATGGGCTTGAGAGGGAAAGATAGATCAGCCATGGTTGCATGGCGGAGTAGGGTTGAAGGGCTGAATGGCCCAATTCTGCCTCGAACTTAAGAACGTATAGACCGAATAAAGAATGTACAGAAACAGCCTACTGGCGAGAGTCACCAGGACTTGGTGCCATTTTCAAAACCCCAGCAGTAGCTGGCCATGAAGGCCCATTGCAGCCGTCGCCTCCACGAGGATCGTCCAGTGAACCGTCGTCCCTGCGTTTGTGCCCCGGGGGGTCTCCTCCTGCAGCTGACCTTGAGGGCGAGGAAGGTAGGGCCCTGATTCTTCTTGACGGCCCTTTGTTTAGCGTCCGCCGCCACCAACTCCCTGCGCCCTCCTCTCCGGTTCCCGGTCCGCGGGGTGCGAGCAGGAGCCGGGCTCGGAGGCGTCCCTCTCCGGGCGGGTTCCCGCTTCCGTGGCGGGTGAGCCATGCCTGCTACCGGGGTACGGCAACGTTAAATGTTGGTATAGTAACCTGGTGCAATTACCTCCTCTGGCAGCTCGTTCCATATAGCCCTCAGGAATATTTCCATTGCTTCCATGCATGGAACAACAGACCATTGGTCGCTGACAACTTTGCCTCAGTCACTCCCTGTGTGTCTACCCAACCATAAAAAAAAGAAATTCTTATGCCTTACTACTTACTCTCTTAAATAGCGACATCTCAAACTTGTTACCAATGTGGTGTCTGCAGGGCTCTTTGGTTTTCTGCTTTGGTCTAGTTAAATTTAGAGATACAGCGTGGAAACAGGCCCCTCAGCCCACCTAATCTACGCCAACCAGCGATCCCCACACACTAACACCATCCTACACACTAGTCACGATTTTTTTTTTACCGGAGCCAATTAACCATCAAACCTGCATGTCTTTGGAGTGTGGGAGAAAAGAGGAGCGCCCAGAAAAAAACCCACCTGGTCACAGGGGGAACGTACAAACTCCGCACAGACAGCATCCGTAGTCGGGATCGAATCCGGGTCTCTGGCGCTGCGCCACCGTGATTGCTAGAGGCAACAAACCGAGATAGATCTACCTTCATTAAAGGCAGTACATTCTGTCAACCAAGAACAGCGGCTGCAACAACAATGTATTAGAGGTTTACCACTCAACTCTTAAAGCTACATGAGCCATCCTATACCCTACAACTTCCAACTTTGATCACTTTCATCGTGCTTAGTGGTGTGAGTGAACGAGGCCGAGGCTCAGCTGATCCTTCATAAATTCATAAGATCATATGTGATAGGAGGAGAATTAGGCCATTTGGCCCATCAAATCTGCTCCGTCATTCAATCATGGCTGATCTATCTCTCCATCCTAACGCCATTTCCCTGTCTTCTCTCCATCACCTCTGCCCCCCCCCCCCCCCCCCCCGTACAAATCAAGAATCTGCCTATCTCTGCCTTAAAAATATCCATTGACTTGGCCTCTACAGCCTTTTGTGGCAATTTATTCCACAAATTAATCATTCTCTGACTAAAGAAATTCCTCCTCATCTCCTTCCTAAAGAACATTCTTTAATTCTGAGGCTGTGGCCTCTGGTCCTCGACTCTCCCAATAATGGAAACATCCTCTCCACATCCACTCTATCCAAGCCCTTTCACTATTTGGTGTCTCTATGAGGTTCTCCCCCTCATCCTTCTAAACTTCAGTGCATCGAGGCCCAGTGCAGTCAAACGCTCATCATATGTTAACCCACTCATTCCTGTGATCGTTCTCATATGATCTCTGTTCAGAGATTATGGATTGAAGGAAGGACTGGCAACATGAGCAACTATTGACATAGACTGACGTTCTGCAGTGACGTTGAGGGATTCCTGTATGGTCAGAGGTGCCATTCTTTAGGTGGGAGACAAAGCGAGAGCCTGTCTATTATTTAAGGTGGATGAGAACATTCCCATGACACTATTAAAAGATCATAAGGGCTGTTCTGATCAATATTCGCCCCTTGGGCAGGGTTAATTGGTCGTTCGTCTCATTGATGTTTGTGATCACAAAATGGCGTCGCTACTTGCCAGCACAGCCATGGTGACGTTCTGCTGGGAGACTTTGAGGCACTTCTGAACGCTGTGACTGAGGGCTGTGCAGGACCGTGATTGAATCTATTGTGATCGCGCGAGTGACCCAGGCTTATCACTAATGAAATCAAACGCTGTACTCTCGCAAAATGGCCGTTTCCAGCACGAAGCAATGTTTGTTTAGAAGAAGGGGGGGGGGGGGGGGGAGATTAAAACCGGAGCGAATTCTCTCGTTTTAACTCCTGGAGGGAAGATGATTGAGAGAAAGTTCAGATTTCCTCCCAGGATTTCTCTACAAAGATAAATAACTGGATTAAAAGCAGCGAGATATATGACAGGGTTGCCGTCACCATGTGAACAGTCCGCTGAAACCATTTCATTTTTATGATTTTATTTTTGTTTGCATCCAGAGATTCGAGAGCCTTTGGCAATCTCTGCTGTCGAGAGACAAGTCAGAGCCACATTGAAGTCTTTTGGCCTGACTCCATAATGAGTTGTCTTTAGATAAAAGCTTATAAGCAGATTTGGCTTTGAGAGTGCTCGGCGCATCATCAAACTGTTATATTATCACCTTCACTCCCCACCCACGCCCACCCCTTCCCTTTCCCTCGGCCCTGCTCCTGCCATCTTAAAATCCTTTCCATCGATAGCTGAAGGCAAAGCAAGCAGCAATGGAAAAATGACAAACTGTTTACTTTCCTGCCTCAGGCAGCTCGATGCCTTGGAGATAAGGCTGGTTGCTTTAACCAGCCCGACTTTGTCACCTAATGTAGCAGATGCAGCGTTAAGCAGTCTGTTAGAGAATCATTTTTTTGGCAAACTTTTTTTATTGCTATTTTTTGTATCTTACTCCCGAGTTTGTGCTGCCTTGGGGTCAGAGCTGGTTCGAGGGAGAGGGAAGGGCAGGAGAGTGGCATTTCTTGGGAAACCGTGGGAGATAGATATCTCCGTGTGGTTGCTGGGGCCACATTTAGGATTAGGCATGTTATAGTCATGTGTACCGAGGTACAGTGGAAAGCTTTGTTTTGCATGCTATCCACACGGACCAGATATACCGGACACAAACACAATCGAGTCCAACTCAAATGTTACAGATGGAGCAAAGGGGAAGATACAGAGTGCAGAATATAGTTCTCAGCATTGCAGCACACCAGTTCCAAAGACCACAGTGGTGAATTGGACAGTACCTTAGCTTATGGATGGACCGTTCAGAAGCCTGATAACAAGAGGTTGTTCCTGAGTCTGGTGCTGCTTGCTTCCAAGCTTCTGTATCTTCTACTGGGTCGGAGCAGGTAGTAAATGCAATAACACTAGTTTTGCTGGCCTCTCCATGTTGGGCTTGTTGAATTTTGTTTTGGCCAGTTAACACTAAGCACTCAGTCCCCTGTTTGAATGATTGATTCTAAGCATGGAAACAGGCCCTTCAGCCCACCAAGTGCACACCAGCCCATCGATCACCCCATTCACACTGGTTCGATGTCATCCCACTTTCTCATCCACTCCCTACACAGCAGGGGAAATTTACAGAGGCCAATTCATCTACAAACCCGAGCATCTTTGGGATGTGGGAGGAAGCCAGAGCACCAGGATGAATTCCGCACGGTCACAGGGAGAACGTGCAAACTCCACCCAGACAGCACCCGGGGTTAGGATCGAACCCGGGTCTCGGGCATTGTGGGGCAGCAAGTCAACCAGTTCTCCCCGTTCTCCCGTGTCGGTTTATCTGTATTATCTGCATCGTGCCATCTTCATGGGCGGCACAGTGGCGCAGTGGTAGAGTTGTTGCCTTGCAGCGCCAGAGAACCAGTCTCGATCCTGACTGCGGGTGCTGTCAGTTTGCAGTTTGTATGTTCTCCCTGTGACCATGTGGGTTTCCTCCAGGTGCTTCGGTTTCCTCCCACATCCCAAAGACCTACAGGTTTGTAGGTTAATTGGTTTCTTTAAAATTGCCCCCAGTGTAGAATGAGAAAATGGGATAACATGGAACTAGTGTATGGGTGATCGTTGGTCGGCATGGACTTGATGGGCTGAAGGGCCTGTTTCCACGCTGTATCTCTAAAACAAAATGACTATAACTAAAGCTCAAGCACACCTTGACTGAGGAAAACTTTACCCACCCAATGTTTCTGAAGAAATCAGTGCGTACTTAGAGAGATTTAGATTTCAACTTTAGCGATACAGACATTCGAGGTACAGCGTGAAACAGGCCTTTTGGCCCATCAAGTCAGTGTCGACCAGTAGCCACCCTGTACATCAGCACTATCCAACAAACTAGGGACAATTTACAATTTTATTTACCGAAACCAATTAATCTACAAAACCGTGCGTCTATGGCGTGTGCGGGGAAAACCCGACATGGGAGAATGTTCAAAGACCTTACAGACAGCACCCGTAGTCAGGATCGAACCTGGTCCTCTGGTGCTGTAAGGCAGGAACACTATCACTGCGCCGCTTTGCAACCCTTTGAACAAAGGTTTGGGGTTCGAACAAACTGTTTTGTTCAAACCTCACTGAACTAGGGTGGCACGGTAGCGCAGCGATAGATTTGTTGCCTTACAGCGCCAGAGACCCGGGTTCGATCCTGACCACGGGTGCTTGTCTGTACGGAGTTTTTACGTTCTCCCCGTGACCTGTGTGGGTTTTCTCCGAAAATTTCAGTTTCCTAGCACCCTACAAAGATGTCCAGGTTTGTAGGTTAATTGGCTTGGTGTAGATGCAAATTATCCCTAGTGTGTGTAGGCCAGTGCTGGTTTGGGGGGAATCGCTGGTCAGTGCGGAATCGGTGGGCCGAAGGGCCTGTTTCCGCACTGTATCTATAAACTAAACTAAATTAAAGTTCTCAAGGAATGAGGTTGGTTAATGTTCACCCAACAGTTCGAAGCTTGCATTCATCCATTAGCCACTGTACACTGAGCTGGCCATGTTTTCAATGGAGGTGAACACTGCCTCATTCTTAAACCATGTGTGTTCTTGGTGCTGAAATAAGTCCAAGTAAAAGAGGCGACCATGAGCTTCTGCCCCCATTTAATGAGATCTTGGCTGCTCTATAATCTAATGCCATTTGCACGCATTGGTTCCATGTCCCTTAATACCTTTGGCTCACAAACAGCTATTGATCTCTAATTTAAAAAGATTAATTGAGTTGGCGTCTAGCATTTCCTCAAGGAGACAGGAGAGATTGCAGATGCTGGAATCTGTAGCAAAGAAACAAACTGCTGGAGTAACTCAACCGGCCGGGCAGCATCTGTGGAAGGAAAGGAATGGTCACGACTGAGAACGTAAGGAACAGGCTCGTCAGTATAGAGGGAAGGGGAATGGTTTAGTTTAGTTTAGAGATACAGCGTGGAAACAGGCCCTTCGACCCACCGGGTCCGCGCCGACCAGCGATGCCCGTTACACTGGCACACACTACACGCAAGGGACATTTAACAATTTTTACTGAAGCCAATTAACCTACAAACCTGCAAGTCTTTGGAGTGTGGGAAGAAACCAGGGCACCCGAGGAATACCCACGAGGTCATGGGGAGAACGTGCCAACTCCTTACAGACAGCACCCGTGGTCAGGATGGAACCTGGGTCTCTGGCGCTGTGAGGCAGCAACTCTACCGCTGCGCCACCGTATGAGGGGTGAGGTATGTGATAACTGGGAGTGATTGAAGATTGGCCGGTGGGGCGAGATGGTGGAGTGGGGAGGGGTGGAATAGAGAAACGGAGGTGGTGTGGGGGGTGGTGAATGTTTCTGCCTCCACCACCACCCCTGCCAGCCCGTTCCAGGCACCCACCGCCCTCTTGTATAAAACGACTCGTCCCGCGCATCTCCTTTGGCCCTCTCACATTCATCAAAGCCATGCCCTCTAGTCTTTGGCAGTTCCACCCTGGGATAAAGGTCGTAACTGCCTACTCTCTGCAGAGGAGTCGAGACATGACAGCACCCTTGCCATTTCAGAGCCGTGCTTTAATTTTTGTCCAAAAATTTCATTAAAATCACGTCGGGTTCTCGCTAATAAATACTCTCTGGCTTGCAGGTGCAAATGCAGGCTGGTAAAGGGAGGACATTCAATTTATGTTTCAGCCTCTCTCTCTCTCTCACTCGCTCTCTGTCTGGCTTTTTTTGTCTTTCAGATGTAATCACTCTGTGTGCATCTTATCTTCCGCTTATAATGGCACAGAAGGAGACCATTTGTCCCCTTGGCTTATAAAACAGCGTGCAGGCTTTTGCTGGATTTACATCTCTTATATAACATGTAATGCAGATCAGGAAATAGTGCGTGAACTTGGGATGTTACTTATGTAGTCTAACAAATAAGATATTTCTGGTTGATATATTTTAACCATCAAAATTCATAGACTTACTCTAGCTGCACAAAGACACAGATTCAGTGGTACCTCTGCAGTGCTGATCTGTCTGTCTGTCTGTCTGTCTGTCTGTCTGTCTGTCTGTCTGTCTGTCTGTCTGTCTGTCTGTCTGTCTGTCTGTCTGTCTGTCTGTCTGTCTGTCTGTCTGTCTATATTCATCTGTCTATCTGACTCCCTGGCACCCTGTTGGTCTATTTATCTATCTGCCTCTCTATCTATCCAGTGGCACATTCATCTCTGTCTCTTTACCAGCACATCTATCTTCTATCTCTCAGCTCCTATTAGAGTTCAGTGTTTCTATATCCACTGCCTGACCAGAGAATGGAGATCCACAAAGAGGGAGTTTCTAATTCTCTCAGTGACCCCCTTGCTTCGTTTGGTTTAGAGATACACCGCAGGAACAGGCACTTCGGCCCACCGAGTCCGCGCCGACCAGCGATCCCCGCACATTGACACCACCCTACACACACGAGGGCCGATTTACACCTACACCAGGCCAATTAACCTACATACCTGTACGTCTTTGGTGTGTGGGAGGAAACCAAAGATCTCGGAGAAAACCCACGCAGGTCACGGGGAGAATGTACAAACTCCAAACAGACAGCGCCCGTAGTCGGGATTGAACCCGGGTCTCCGGTGCTGCAAGCGCTGTAAGGCGGCAACTCTACCTCTGCGCCACCGTGTCACATTTTCTTATTCGAGCCCTTGACTTTCAGAACATAATGTATGACCATAAGACATAGGATCAGAATTAGGCCATTCAGCCCATCGAGTCCAATCCGCCATTCGATCATGTCTGGTCTATCTCTCCCTCTCAACCCCATTCTTCTGCCTTGACATCCGTACGAATCAAGAACCTATCAATCTCTGCTTTAAAAATACCCAATGGCTTGGCCTCCACAGCCGTCTGTGGCAATGAATTCCATTAATTCGCCAACCTCTAACAAAATAGATTCCTCCTCATCACCCTTCTCCAAGCTGCCCCAGTTTCTTCATATCCTTGACCGCAGTACCCTCTCCTGGACTAAGACAGAAAGGTCAATGACGGACTCGATAGAAAGAAAGGTCTATCATTGGAAAGAGCAACACAAGAAGCTGGAGTTACTCAGCGGGACAGGCAGCACCTCTGGAGAAAAGGAATGGGGCGACATTTCGGGTTGAGACCCTTCTTCAGTGTCTATCTTCGGTTTAAACCCGCATCTGCAGGTCCTTCCCCACTCATTGGAAAGAGCATTGGGTTTGGGGGAAGGAAGGTGCTGGAGATTGGTGAATGGCAAAGGGGAGGTTTGGAAGAAGATGAATGAAACCTGAAACATCCAGCAGACGCTCAGAAAAAGATTGCAAGTGCTGTCAGTGTGGGATTCAAAGGCTGGACTTACTGAAGACTTCAAATTGTTTTCATCAGAGTTGGGTCTGGTAGTCTGTAATATGCCCGGTTAGAATATAGACTTGGAACGTGGGCCAGTATAGCACAGGAACAAGCTCTTCGGCCCACATAAGTCTGTGCGGAACATGATGCCAAGTTAAACAAATCTCTGCCTGCATCTGGTCCATATCCCTCCACCCTCTACATATCCACGTGGCGATCGAAAGGCTTTTTAAATGCCAATCTTGTATCTGCCTCCACCACCACCCGTGTTAGCACGTTCCAGGCACCCACCACTCTTCGTATAAAACCTGCCCATTCGTCCCCTTTAAACTTTGCTCCTCCCCGCGAAAAAGCTGTAGCACTCCAGCAGTTGATATTTCCATCCTGAGGGGGGGAAAAAAAAGTTCTGACTGTGTATTCTAGTTATGCCTCTCATAATTGTATATTGTTCTATCGGGTCTCCCTCCCTCAGCCTCCAGCGCCCCAGAGAAAACATTCCAAGATGGGAGCTATTTCCCGAGTGTGCGTTGAGTTGAGTTTTTTTGGAATGGTGTGTGCGGCCAAGGGCGGGGAAGTTGGAGGGGGAATTGGGATGGAGAATTGAAGAGACGCCGTCACTCTCATAGGTTTCGAGGGGACCTGCCTGCTATTTTAACTAGGTCTTCTCACCACCGAGGCCAGGAATCCGCTCATTGACCTGAGTGAGGTGCAGGTGGAGATGCCGTCATGACAGGCATGAGGCAACGGATATAAGGGTTTTGAGTGAGGGGAGGAAACTATCTCCAGTGGCAGCAGCATGGGGATTGAAGATAACTTGCGGGAGAGTCAGCTGACCAGGAGAATATTTTACACGAACAACAAGAATATTAATTTTAGATGCATCGAGAAGAAAGTGCTTTGGAAGCCAGCTCAGTATTGCACGGATGAAAAATGGACAGGGATATGAAGGGGATGTGTCAGGGTTTTATGAAGAAAGAGTAGAGAAATTGGATTAATTGAATGCTTCTTCAAAGAGTTGGCACAGACGTAAAGGACCAAATAGCCTCCTTTTGTTTTGTTGGTTCCTATCTCCATTGTCATTACTCATGTTATAGCTGGGATACGATGTTTGGACCTTGCCTTAACTATTCCTTTAGGATTACAGCTTCGGCAATTTCTTTATACCTCTCTGCCTGTGTGTAAACAATTGAGATCAAACTAGAAATGCGTAAATTGCACGAATATTCCAGATCGTGGGTCAGTACTTGGAATTAATTACCTGGCTTTATCCAATTTAAAATTAAGTCGTGACTGCAGTGTAATGGATGATGGCAGGTTCTATTAATATTAGTTTTTTAAAATTCTCCACGAGATGTAGAGTGCAGTTTGAGATGCGATGCACAATTTTACCCATGAACGGATCATTTTTAAACACTTGGCATATGAAGAGGTAACTTGCACACTAGTTTTAGCATTATCTAGTTTGGTGAAGAACAGGGCCTTGTGGTGGCAACTCATGGACCAGATTTTTTTGGGGGGCTTGGAAATCGCAGGGTACTGAGAATAAAGAACATGCAACATGTATAAAATCATGAGCGGAATAGATCGGGTGGATGCACAGAGTCTCTTGCCCAGAGCAGGGGAATCGAGGACCAGAGGACATAGCTTTAAGGTGGAGGGGAAAAGATTGAATAGGAATCTGAGGGGTGACTTTTTTACACCAAGGGTGGTGGCGGTATGGAACAAGCTGCCGGAGGAGGTAGGTGAGGCAGGGACTATCCCGACATTTAAGAAACAGTTAGACAGGTTCATGGATAGGACAGGTTTGGAGGGATATGGACCAAACGCGGGCAGGTTGGGATAGTGTAGCTGGGACCTGTTGGCTGGTGAGGGCAAGTTGGGCTTAAGAGCCAGTTTCCACACTGTATCACTCTATGACTCTACGAACAGTGCAGCACACGAACGGGCCCTTTAGCCGACAATCTTTGTGTGCAAAATGATGCCAAATTAATCTAGTTTCCTCTGCCTGTACATGATCCATATCCCTCTATTCCCTTCACTTCTGTGTGCCTATCCATTAGCCCCTTAAACGCCTCTATCGTAACTGCCTCCACCACCACCCCTGGCAGTGCATTCCAGGCCGCTCCACTCTCTGTAAAAATACATGCCCCGCGATTCTCCATTAGACTTTCCCCCTCTCACCTTACAGCTGCGCCCTCTAGTGTTGGACATTTCCACCCTGGGGAAAAAGGTTACGATTGTCTACCCTTTCTATGCCTCTCATAAATTTATGTACTTCTAGCAAGTTGCCTCTCAACCTCTGACGTTCCAGAGAAGTCAATCCAAGTTTATCCAGTCCCTCCCTGCAGCTGAAATCCTCTAATCCAGGCAGCAATCTGTGTAACCTCCTCTGCATCCTCTCCACATCTTTCCTGCGACCAGAATTACATGCATTATTCCAAATGCGGCCAAACCACAGTTCTATAGTAGGGTCAGTCTGAAGAAGGGTTTCGGCCCGAAACGTCGCCTATTTCCTTCACTCCATAGATGCTGCTGCACCCGGTGAGTTTCTCCAGCATTTATGTCCACCCACAGTTCTATAGAGCTGCTTTGTGACTTTCTGTCTCTGAGATTCGATGCCTCTAGCAATTATACAATATGCCTTCTTAACCACCCTGTCTCCGTGTGCTGCCACCTTCAGCGAGCTATGGACATGGACTCCAAGACCACTCTACACATCAATGTAGATAAGGGTCTTGCCAATAACTGTATACTCACCCTCTCCTTACATTCAACCTCCTAAAGTGCATCAGCTCCCACGTCAATGGTTCAATGATACTTTATTGTCACGTGCATCTAGGTGCAGCGGAGTGCTTTGCTTGGCCTACAACAAAGGGTTAAATTCCATCTGCCATTTCATCGCCTATATTTGCATCTGGTCTATATCCTGCTCTATCTCCTGACACAATTCCTCACTGTCCGCATCTCCTCCATGTTGGTATGTTGGAATCATGTTCAACTCAGGATTAGTTCTTGTTTCTTGATTAGTACGGGTGTCAGAGGTTATGGGGAGAAGGCAAGAGAATGGGGTTAGGAGGGAGAGATAGATCAGCTATGTTTGAATGGAGGAGTAGACTTGGTGGGTCGAATGGCCTAATTCTACTCCTATTCCTTATGACTTAACTCATTGGAATCTGGACTATTGAACTTGGGGTAGGCTTTTAAATCCCATTGACGCAGCGGGGAACGCAATTAATTAAACTCTGGAGTTTACGTATCGGTAATGGTGCCCGTAAAACTACCAGATGGTTGTATCGATTCGTCCGCCAGCTTCACTCAGTCAGACACACGAACGTGTCATGTGTGTCCGTGAGGGATGGGCAACAAGGCTGGCCTTGCTACAGTCCGTGAATGAATAACTTGGGGGGGGGGATGCATTTCATGCAGCTGGATGAGAAAGAACGTCCACATTTCCATCTCTCGTCCTGTGCTGATCTCAGCCAAGACAGGGGCAGAAAAGGCTGACAGCAGAGGGAAGGGAATAAATGAGGCTTGAGGTGATTAAAGCCACAGATTGTTGCTCAGTAAAATGGAGAGACCATGCTGTTTCTTTATTACCTTGACCTATCTACTGCACATCCTCTAACGTACAGTATATACCGTGTTCTTAAAAGGGACACACTTTCTGCCCTTAAAGGGGATTCAGGAACGCAGCAATGGCCCGCTGACCGATGGCATACCTGGTAAGCCATGGTTGAGAACGATGCACCAAAATGGTTCTGATTTTTCACGCAAACTTTTCTCAAGCCCTGTTCAACACCCTGTAAAATACACCTTCTGTTGTTCTGTAGAAACAAGGAACTGCAGGTACTGATTAATACGCAAAGTCATATCTACTGACAATGGAATGATGAAGATCTTCCCCCACTGGTGTCCATCTCTTTATGTACTGAGACCTTAAACTTGGCATCTATTGGAGATATTTACCAGACAGATTCGTGAACTGTAGATCATTGAGTTTTTTCCAAACAGATATTGATAGATCTTTATTCAGTGGGAAAGTAATAGGAAATGTGAACCCGGCAGGAAAGTCGGGGCAAAGATTGCTTAGCCATGAACTTATCGATGGGCAGAGCTGGCTTGAGGGTCCACAGGGCAGACTCCTGCTCTTTTTACCCACATTCAAACATCATTACATAAACCCTGATGATAACCGTTTTCCGTCTGGCAAAAGATTCCGTCTGGTCTCCAAATCTGAGGAAAGACATTCTTGCCATAGAGGGAGTACAGAGAAGGTTCACCTGGGATGTCAGGACTTCCATATGAAGAAAGACTGGATAGAC
This sequence comes from Raja brachyura, assembly GCA_963514005.1. The sequence goes on from OY740810.1 coordinate 9,820,311, forward strand.
TCGGCTTGTACTTGCTAGAATTTAGAAGATTGAGGGGGGATCTTATAGAAACTTACAAAATTCATAAGGGGGTGGACAGGCTAGATGCAGGAAGAGTGCTCCCGATGTTGGGGGAGTCCAGAACAAGGAGTTACAGTTCAAGGATAAGGGGGAAATTTTTTAGGACCGAGATGAGAAAAACATTTTTCACACAGAGAGTGGTGAGTCTGTGGAATTCTCTGCCACAGAAGGTAGTTGAATCCAGTTCATTGGCTATATTTAAGAGGGAGTTGGATGTGGCCCTTGTGGCTAGAGGGATCAGGGGGTATGGAGAGAAGGCAGGTACAGGATACTGAGTTGGATGATCAGCCATGATCATATTGAATGGCGGTGCAGGCTTGAAGGGCTGAATGGCCTACTCCTGCACCTATTTTCTATGTTTCTATGTTTCTAAGATACGGAAGATACAGAAAACAGGCACTACAGCTCCTTCCCCTTTGTTGTCAGGCTTCCCAATGGTCCTTTCATAAGCAGGAGTACTGTCCCAATTCACCTCTACCCCATTGATGACATTGGACCTTGTCTATGGAACTGATGCGCTACAATGCTGAGAACTATATTCTACACTCTGTATCTTCCCCTTTGCCCAATCTATTGTACTTGAGTATGATTTAATTGTATTTCTTTAGAGCAGTATCTGATCTCAGTGTAGGAAGGAACTGCAGATGCTGGTTTAAACCGAAGATAGACACAAAAAAACTGGAGTAACTCAGCGGGTCAGACAGCATCTTTGGAGAAAAGGAACAGGTGACGTTTCAGGTCAAGACCCTTCTTCAGATCTGATATGTTTAGATAGCATGCAAAACAAAATGTTTCCCTGTACCCCAGTACAAATGGCAATAATAAATCTAAACCTAAAGCCAAATAACTGACCAATGTGCATACAGTATATCTGGGATGTTAGAGGATAACAGAGAACTTATAACTGCTAATAAACCTAAACCTGAACTTCCTTAATCCAGAGGAGTTTCTACGATCAGAGATCTCCAGTAAAGGCCACCTGTCACCATAACAACCTCTCGTCAGAGAGCGGTGGAGGCCGGTTAGCTGGATGCTTTCAAGAGAGAGTTAGATAGAGCTCTTAAAGATAGCGGAGTCAAGGGATATGGGGAGAAGGCAGGAACGGGATATTGATTGTGGATGATAAGCCATGATCACATTGAATGGCGGTGCTGGCACGAAGGGCCAAATGGCCAACTCCTGCACTTATTGTCTATTGTCTATTGTCTAATGCCACCGACAGCTGTGGAGGCCAAGTCATCGGGTATTTTTAAATTGCAGATTCTTGATTTAGTAAGTGGGCCAAAGGTTATAAGGAGAAGGCAGGAGAATTGGCGTTGAGAGGGAGAGATAGATCAGCCACGATTGAATGGCAGAGTAGGCCCGATGGGCCGAACGGCCTGGTTCTGCCCCTGTGACCTATGAACTTCTGAACATGCCGATCTCTGACATTTTGCGATTGGAGCCCGAGGGAGATTCAGCGGGGGAGCTTGGTTCCCATGGCAACAGCCCGAACCACGACATCAAGCATTGGAACGGGGCTGTGGCAACAACACAGAAAGGACAAACAAGCAGGTTCACACTGGTGAATGGCAAAGCAGGGGCTGATGTCAGGCAGCTTTTATTTATACAAGGGATTTATTGTCACTTCAGTTCTGCTTAAAGCATGAGCCTAGAATTACACGCAATTCTGGTTGCACAGCAGCTTAGGTATTGTGTACGTTTCTGGTCACCACATTATGGGAAGGATGTGATTGCAACAGACAGGAGATTTGTGAGGATATAGATGCAAATGCTGGGGTAACTCAGCGGGGCAAGCAGCATCTCTGGAGAGAAGGAATGGGCGACATCTTCAGAAGAAGGGTCTCGACTTGAAACGTCACCCATTCCATCTCTCCAGAGATGCTCACCAGTCTGAAGAAGGGTCTCGACCCGAAACGTCGGACCAGTCTGAAGAAGGGTCTCAACCCGAAACGTCGCCGACCAGTCTGAAGAAGGGTCTCGACCTGAAACGTCGCCGACCAGTCTGAAGAAGGGTCTCGACCCGAAACGTCGCCTATCTCCTTCGCTCCTTAGATGCTGCTGCACCCGCTGAGTTTCTCCAGCTTTTTGTGTAACCCTCGATTCTCCAGCATCTGCAGTTCCTTCTTTAACTCTCCAGAGATGCTGCCTGTTCCGCTGAGTTACACCAGCATTTTGTGTCTATCTATGGTATAAACCAGCATCTGCAGCTCCTTCCCACGGGTTTATGAGGAGGTTGCCAGCCAGGGCTGGAAAATTGCAGATATGAGGAAGGATTGGATAAGCTTGGATCGTTGTTATTGGAATGGAAGAGAATTCAGGAAAACTTAATCAATGTGCACAGAATAATGAGTGGCTGAGACAGATTAAATAGGAAGACTAATGTTACTTAGTAGACCAGAAGACGTAAGGTTTAAACTAGCTGAGAGAAGGTTTAGTATGGAGTCAAAGGCAGAAAGTACTTCGAGGATTGAAAGCCTTATCAGACTTAAATAGTAGTGGGAACAAAGAACCACTTACAGTATGGTTTTTATACCAAATTTAAACAAAGTGCTGGAGTAACAAAGCGGGTCGGGCAGCATTTCTGGGGGAAAAAGGATGGGTCTCCCAGTCTGAAGAGGGGTCTTGACCCGAAATGTCACCCATCCTTTTCTCCAGGACAAGGTAGCAGCTGACTGCGGGCGGTGGGCACGTCCATCATATTTGGATCGTGGTATCTGAGATGGTTAGGGATGCTGACAGAGGGTACTGAGCCAAAACGTGGGCGGCACAGAGGTGCAAGTGGTAGAGCTGTTGTGTCACAGCCAGAGACTCGGGTTCAATCCTGACCTCGGGTGCCGTCTGTGTGGAGTTTGCACGTCCTCCCACTGTGACCACGCGGATTTCCTCCCACATCCCAAAGAAGTGCAGGTTTTGAGGGTTATGGTCTGAGGAAGGGTCTCCACCCGGAAAATCACCTGTCCATGTTCTCCAGAGATGCTGCCCGACCTGTTGAGTTACTCCAGCACTTTGTGTCCTCTTGTCTATTAACCAGCATCTGTACTTCTTTGCTTCCCCAGGTTTGTAGGTTAATTGTCCCAGTAAATCGCCCCTCTCTAAATTGCGTAGGGAGTTAACCATATAACCATATAACAATTACAGCACGAAAACAGCCCTTCTCGGCCCTTCCAGTCCGTGCTGACCATTTATTTTCCCCTAGTCCCATCTACCTGCACTCAGACCATACCCCTCCATTCCCTTCCCGTCCATATGCATATCCACTTTACTTTTAAATGTTAAAATAGATCCTGCCTCCACCACTTCTGCTGGAAAATCATTCCACACAGCCACCACTCTCTGAGTAAAGAAGTTCCCCCTCATGTTACCCCTAAACTTCTGTCCCTTAATTCTCATGTCATGCCCTCTTGTTTGAATCTTCCCTACCCTCAATGGGAAAAGCTTATCCACGTCAACTCTGTCTATCCCTTTCATCATTTTAAAAAACTCAATCAAGTCCCCCCTTAACCTTCTGCGCTCCAAAGAATAAAGACCTAACTTGTTCAACCTTTCTCTGTAACTTAGTTGCTGGAACCCAGGCAACATTCTAGTAAATCTCCTCTGTACTCTCTCTATTTTGTTGACATCCTTCCTATAATCAGGCGACCAGTTGATGAGAAAATGGGATAACAGTGAACTAGTGTGATGGCCGGCGAGGACTAGGTGGGCCGAATGACTTGTTTCCACGCTGTATCTCTGAACTAAGCTAAACGTCGCCTGTCCATGTCCTCCTGAGGTCGTGCCTGGCCCGCTGAGTTACTCCGGCACTCTGTGTTCTGCACGTAACACTAACTTTCACACGGCATTTTAGAGATGCTGCTGCAGGGTATGAATTTTCACGAGGCCTTGCTAATTAGACGCCGTGCGGGATCACAGGGTTGAAGGGTCTCCCTCTGTACTGCGGCGCTCTCCGCTCCGGTGAAAGCATGTCAATAAATGCACACAGGGAGGACCGAGTGTGTGTAAACAAAGCAGTTGCAGGGAGCGGAGGAGCTGCCTCTGCCAGTATGTGGGTCATCGGGCTCGCAGCACCAGCGCCCCTGCCAACAGTGACGGTGGTGCCAAGCCCTAGATTGAAGACCAGTTCCGCTCAGCCTGCGCTGGGGATGCAGCAGCAGTAGGGACCAAGCACGGACGTGACTGAGCCCTCACCAAGGCCCACACTGCAGGAGCTGAACCTTTCACCAGCAGCGTCGGGGCTGCTGCATTCGCAGGCAGTTCTAGTGAGTATTTACGACAGCTGAATTTATGAGCTAACGTTCCATCTCTGGGCTTAAGACATTCTCAAGGTGAGGCTGGCAGGACACCATCAGCATTAAACCATGTCATCCCTGCCTGCTCCCCCATATATCAGGTATATATTAGGAGGTTTTGAAAACCCATTATGGAGCTCCCCTTGAAGAAGTGTTTATGAGATTGTAATGTCAGTAAGGCTGGTCGTGCCCGCGTCTACACGGAGACTCTTTGATGGCGACGGCAGCAGACAGTATAGGTCCCTTCAGACGTCCAGGGGTCCACATCGAAGGATTGTTTGACCTTTTTTTCAGCCACTGGCTGTGGCTAAACGATTAGGGGTGCACCTCTGGTTTTTAAGTTTGCCTTTTCAATATCCCGACATCAAATCGAAAGGGGGACACAAAAAGCTGCCAGCAACTCAGCGGGTCAGGCAGGATCTCTGGAGTAAAGGAATGGGCGGCGTATCTGGTCGAGACCCCTTCCTCAGTCTCGGAGGGCAGGTATAAAGCCTGGGTAAGGTTGGGAATTTGCTGAAGATAACAGCGGCCGCGCACTGAATATGTTTGTGGAGCAACTCCTCTTTCATCGGCTATTTTAGGCGAGCGATTAACCCACTTATTTCTAACAAAGAACGGGAGCCTCTCGACAGGAGCTAGGCACATAATCTGGGCCGAAGATGGATGCAAAAAGCTGGAGCAACTCAGCGGGACAGGCAGCATCTCTGGAGACAAGGAGTAGGTGACGTTTTGGCACGAGACCCTTCTTCAGACTGAGAGTCAGGGGAAAGGGGAAACGAGTGATATCGACTCTCTCTTCGTTTTAAAACAGCATCTGCAGTTCATTCCTATACATAATCTAGGCCGATGGCTCAGTGCGGTGCTGTAGTGTGGATGGGATGTTAGACTGAGGTCTAGACTGACTTCAGTCCTGGGATGTCAGGACTGTCTTATGAACAAAGACTGCATAGACTCGGTTTATATTCTTTAGAGTTTAGGAGATTGAGAGGGGATCTTATAGAAACTTACAAAATTCTTAAGGGGTTGGACAGGCTAGATGCAGGAAGATTGTTCCCGATGTTGGGGAGATCCAGGACAAGGGGTCACAGCTTAAGGATAAGGGGGAAATCCTTTAGGACCGAGATGAGAAGAACTTTTTTCACACAGAGAGTGGTGGGTCTCTGGAACTCTCTGCCACAGAGGCTGGTTGAGGCCAGTTCATTGGCTATATTTAAGAGGGAGTTAGATGTGGCCCTTGTGGCTAAGGGGATCAGAGGGTATGGAGAGAAGGCAGGTACGGGATACTGAGTTGGATGATCAGCCATGATCATATTGAATGGCGGTGCAGGCTCGAAGGGCCGAATGGCCTACTCCTGCACCTAATTTCTATGTTTCTATGACTTCTGAGCTGAGCAAATCCGATCCCGCAGCATTATTTATCCGGGCCAACTCTTGTCCCTCAACCAACATCACAAAAATACATATCCTTGCTTGGTATCATGCTGTTGTTTGTGGACATTGATGTACAGGTTGGATGCCATCGTTTTTTTTACACACAAACACAGTCAGACGTATTTCACTGGCTGACCTCTTGGGATGTCCCGTGATTGGTGCTGTACGCATTATTATCTGCGTTAAAGGGGTGCTGCTTGAAAAAGCTGCACTGTGGATGAATCTTTGGGGGGCGGCACAGTGGGGTAACTGGTTCAGCTGCTGCCTCAAGGTGCTGGGTTCGATCCTGACCTTCGGTGCTGTCTGTGCAGGGACCGCGCGGGTTTCCTCCGGGTGCTTTGGCTTCCTTCGACATCACAAAGGAGTGCGGGTTTGTTGGTTAATGCCTTTTATAATGTCTTTTAGAGACAAAACAAGCGGAATACATTGCCACCAACGGCCAAGTCATTGGGTGTTTTTAAGGCAGAGATTGAATGTTCATTAATATGATTGTCGGGGGTTCGGGAGAGAATGGTGTTGAGAGTGAAAGCTAGATCGGCCATGATTGATTGACGGAGTAGACTTGATGGGCCAAATGGTCTAATTCTGCTACTATGAATTATGAATTGGCCTCTTAAATTTCCACAAGTGTGTAGGAAGTGGATGCGAATGTGGGATAACATGGAAATAGTGTGAATGATGGTCAGCCTGGGCATGGTGGGCCGAATGGCCTGTTTCCCTGCTGTATCTTGCAATCAATTAATCCGAGTGCCTGTAAAAGATCTCATCAGGCAGTGCAAATTAAAACTGTGTTTACTATCGATGTCCTGACGATTCAACCACCCTCCCAAAGTGACCCCGAGCAAAGTAGATGAACTGATCATTCATTTGAATTTGTAGATGCTGGTTTAAACTGAAGATAGACACAAAAAGCTGGACTAACTCAGCGGGTCAGGCAGCATCTCTGGAGGGAAGGAATAGGTGAGGTTTCGGGTCGAGACCCCTCTTCAGAGTCAGGGGAAAGAGAAACGAGAGATATAGAGAGATATAGAACAAATGAAAGAAAGATATGCAAAAAAGTAACGACTAGAAAGGAAACAGGTTAGCTGTGGGCTAGGTGAAAACCAGTTACAGACAATGAGATTCAGCACGACAGCTTTGAAGCTAGTACAATGACGGGTGGGGGAGGGGATGCAAGGGTTACTTGACGTTAGAGAAATCAATATTCATATCGCTGGGTTGTAAGCTGCCAAAGCGAAATACGAGGTGCTGTTCCTCCAATTTGCGTTAGGCCTCACTCTGACAATTGAGGAGGCCCAGAGCAGAAAGGTCAGTGTGGGGGTGGGAAGGGGAGTTAAAATGCTTGGCAACCGGGAGATCAGGTTGGCCCAGGCGGACTGAGCGAATGTGTTCTCTGCTATTCATTTTAATTTGTTCTTTCCATGGGATCTTCATCTGTTCATGCCACAACAGTTATCAACAGCACTTCAAAGCAATCCACTGGCTGCCAGCTTACAATTCCCTTGGGATGTGAGGTGAAGCTCTTTCTTTTAATGGATAATGTTCAAATAATGCAGAGAAGCACATTGCAGCTACTATAGATGACCTGATGCAGCTTTATACTACTTTGGTTAGGCCGCATTTGGAGCATTATTTGTAGTTTTGGTCGCCCCATTACAGGAAGGATGTTCAGGAAGGCCTGAAGAAGGGTTTCGGCCCGAAACGCTGCCTATTTCCTTCGCTCCATAGATGCTGCCTCACCCGCTGAGTTTCTCCAGCACTTTTGTCTACCTTCGATTTTCCAGCATCTGCAGTTCCTTCTTGAACAAAGGAAGGATGTGGAGGCTTTGGATGGGGTGCAGAGGAAGTTTACCAGAACGATGCCTGGATCAGGGGGTATTAGCTTCGGGGAGAGGTGAGACAAACTTGGATTACGTCCTCTGGAACAACAGAGGTTGCGGGGAAACCTGATTAAAAAACATCAAATTATGAGAGGCAGAGATAGCATAGACGGTCAAAGCCTCTTTCTCTAGGACGAAAATATCAAATACTCGAGGGCATAACCTTAAGGTGAGAGGGGCAAAGTTTAAAGGAGATGTGCGGACAAGTTTTTGACAGCGAGGGGGTGAGTGATTGGAACACATTGTTGGGGGTGGGGGTGGAGGCAGATGCCAAAGATGCAAAGGTTTCAAAGGTCTTGAGAGTTGTGAGTCTGGAATTCTCTGCCTCAGAGGGCGGTGGAGGCCGGATCTCTGGATACTTTCAAGAGAGAGCTAGATTGGGCTCTTAAAGATAGCGGGGTCAGGGGATATGGGGAGAAGGCAGGAATGGGGTACTGATTGGGGATGATCAGCCATGATCACATTGAATGGCGGTGCTGGCTCGAAGGGCCGAATTGCCTACTCCTGTGCAGCTATTGTCTATTGTTTATTCTCTTTTATAGTCACGCGTACCAATTAAGGTACAGTGATGTGCAAATTACCATACAGCCATACAAAAAAAAAGCAACCAGTCACACAACTACATAGAAGTTAACATAAACATCCACCACAGCGAATTCCCCACATTCCTCACTGCTATGGAAGGCAAAAAAATCCAATCTTCTACCTCTTTAGGTGTTATTTAGGTGACTTTTGGACAGGAATATGTATATGCATGGAATGGAGGGATATAAACTATGTGCAGGCAAATAAGGGTTGGTTGGGCACGGACATTGTGGGCTGAAGGGCCTCTTCCTGTGCTGTATGGTCCTATGTTCTGCGGTTTTGCAGACGAAGATTTGCCAGCTCACAACCATCTGCTTAGAGGGGACAGTACATCGTGCCTGGGGCTGTTCCTTGAAGGCCGTGTCACCCAGTCCCACTCAAGTGCTCTTACCCCACAGCTTCATGTTATGCCTCTTCTGGTAAGTGATTTCCACAGTTCTGACGATACCATAGGCTTTTAATGTATGCGAGCGTGGAGAATATGTTACTGGGCCAGCAGCTAGAGTTCTGGACCATTGATGCGGTGTGTCATCGCAGCTGCGAATATCAATTCAAGTAATTAAATAAATCTGGAACTGATCAAATAAAAGTCTAGCCATGGTAACCATGAAACTACCAGACTGTTGTAAAGATCCTGTGGAGGAAGGAACTGCAGTTGCTGGTTTAAACCAAAGATGGACATAAAATGCTGGAGCAACTCCAGCATTTTGTGCTTATCTTTTGTCGTAAACATCCATCGGGTTTACCGATGCTCTTCAGGAAGAAATTGTGCTCCCTCTGCACAGAGTGCCCATGGACAGAATTGACAGGTGACGTTTCAGGCCGGGACTCTGCTTCAGACTGACCGGAGGAGACTGACTGGATTGATCAGTCACGGAGCAGCGAATCTTTGTCGGTAACACAACTGAACATCAAAGGAAGAGCAGTACGGCACAGGCAGAGGCCCTTCGGCCCAACATGTCCTTGCTGAACATAATGCCTTATCTGCCTGCCTGCACCTCATTCACGATCCCTCCATTCTATGCAAAACCCTTCTTCAGAAGGGACTGATCAGTCTGAAGAAGGGCCCGAACCTGAAATGTTTCCCGTTCAGTCCCTCTGTAGATGCTGTCTGACCCGCTCAGTTCCTCCAGCATTTTGTGTTGTGCTCAAGATTCCAGCATCTGCAGTTCCTTGTATCCCCATTGTGCTGCCTGCCCCTGGTCTGGCCTAAATGTGACTCCAGTCTTGTTAGTGGTTGTCTCCTAGCTTGGAAATGGATAATAAATACTGAATGGCAGATATAGAATGAATATGCAAGGGAAAATAAACTGTGCCGACTTGACAACCCACAGAAGTGTACTCGTCCAAAATCATGCTTTGTATTTATTTCCGTCTCTGGCGGTTCTTTCTGCGCCGCTGGGGCACCAATCGGCCCAGTGAGGGACCTGAGTTCGATCCTGACCCTGGGTGATATCTGTGTGGACAACTGTGTTGCATGTTGGACAGGCTAGATGCAGGAAGATTGTTCCCGATGTTGGGGAAGTCCAGGACAAGGGGTCACAGTTCAAGGATAAGGGGGAAGTCTTTTAGGACCGAGATGAGAAAAACATTTTTCACACAGAGAGGTGGGTAAGTCTCTGGAATTCTCTGCCACAGAAGGTAGTTGAGGACAGTTCATTGGCTATATTTAAGAGGGAGTTAGATGTGGCCCTTGTGGCTAAAGGGATCAGGGGGCATGGAGAGAAGGCAGGTACAGGATACTGAGTTGGATGATCAGCCATGATCGTAATGAATGGCTGTGCAGGCTCGAAGGGCCGAATGGCCTACTCCTGCACCTATTTTCTATGTTTCTATGTTCTCCCTGTGACCGTGTGGGTTTCCTCCAGGTGCTCCGGTTTCCTCCCACATCCCAAAGGCATGCGGGTTTGTGGGTTAATTGGCCTGGGTAAATTGCCCCTAATGTGTAGAGAGTGGATGTGAAAGTAGGATCACATGGAACTAGTGCGAACTAGTTCGACGTTATCTCTATCGCTAACGTATCGCACAGTGCGACAGCCCCAAAGTGACAGCGCCGTAAGGAAAGGGAGAAGGGAGCTTGACGACTACGAACCACCACCAGTCTCCACTGCCCACGTTGCACCAACATGTGTGGATCGCGGATCGGCCTGTACAGACATCTGCAGACCCACAAGTAGACGACCCTTTGGCGTTGAGAGGACAGTCATACTCGTTTCGAGTCACCGCCGATGAACGTATAGGGAGTGGATGCATAAATTGGAAGAACATAGAACCAGTGTGGACTCGGTGGGCCGATGGGCCTTTTTCCATAGATATACACAAAAAGCTGGAGTAACACAGCGGGACAGGCATCTTCCCTGGAGAGAAAGAATGGGTGATTTTTCGGGTTGAGACCCTTCTTCCGGGCCTGTTTCCACACTGTTTCTCTAAACTAAATGAGGGTAAACATCCCTAAGAAGATGCCCAGATTTGCAAAGAGGTCCAGGGGCTGTGTATTAATATTGGCAGTAGGGTTGCCAACTGTCTTAGCCATTAGCGTATTATCCGGGACATCTCGTTTTTGGGCTAAATTGGTTTGTCCCAAACTGGACCGCCCTTGTCCTGTATTTGTGTGCTACTACTCGGGTCGAGGAGACTGTCGGGTCGGAGCGCCGCGTCCGGCCTTGCCTCACCCGTCCAAATGTAGTGCAGCCCATGGAGTGCAGCAGCAGCGCCTCGCCCGTGGCCCCCGTCGGTCGGCAGCCCGGCCAGCTGTCCGACCTTCGGACCTTCGCTTAACGCCGACACCACTACCCCTCCTTCTCACGGCCGATCACCGGTTCATGAGTTGGACGGGGCGCAGGACTTTGCGCGCGATGTCGGGCGGCCCGGGCCAAAACTCCTCAGCTGGCCCGCCGGCTGGGCTTTGTGTGCAGTCCAGCACCCGGGCCAACTCATCATTCTCCCAGCCACAGCCGAATCATCAACGAATTGCCGTCGGGAATTTGTCCCGTATTTTGACCTTTTGCCCCTTATTTGGGAGTGAGAAAGTCGGCAAACCGAATTGGTAGTAGGTTCCAAAAATGATTACAGGCATACCCTGGAATAGAATGTGTTGATGCATGTGGGGGGGTTCTTCAGCCACAGCTAAGTGTTTGCGGAGGGTTCCTGGAACAACAGCAACAGTCCAGGACTGTGTGTGTGTATACATTATGTTGCCTGGAGTGTTCCTGTACTTACAACGCAGACCTGTGAGTCAGTCAGTATTTTGAGGAGTGCCCCAAGACAACGTCAATGTGTTCCCTGGAGCATATCAGTATTTACAGGACATTCCCTGGACCAGTGTAAGCATTTACAGGGTCATTTTCTTTAGGAACGTGTGCGCGTATTTACAGCATTCCCACAGGAGTGTGCAGGTATTTACAGGAATAGTCGGGAATATTTCATAATTCATGGGACATCCCCACGATACATTAGCCTTTGCAGAAGGGTCTGTAGGAGGATGGTTAATACTTCCAGATGATCCCCAGGAGTTTATAAATATATTCACCGATGGATTCGAGGACATGGTAATCTGTGTGTGGGAATCCCCAGAGGATTCCCAGGAGAATATTAATGTTGCAGGATAGTCCCTGAAATGTATCAGTAATTACGGAGATTCCTGGGAATGCTTAAATATTTATCTGACCACCTCAGGAGTTTATCACGCACAGAGTAGCCATAGACCTGTCTGAATGTGTACGTAATGTGTAGGAAGGAACTGCAGATGCTGGTTTAACCAAAGATAGGCACAAAAAGCTGGAGTAACTTAGTGGGACTGGCAGCATCTCTGGAGAGAAAGAATGGGTGACGTTTCGGGTCGAGACCCTTCTTCAGAAGAATTCAGATGCTTTGCCGTAGAAAGTGCCCAGCTTCTTGTGAATGTAACTGTTGGAACTCTATTTCTCCGCAAGAAGAACAGGTTCTATCATACAAAGCCTTTCAAATGGGGAAAAGGCTTCTGGTGAGTTACTGACTGCAGCAAACTCAGCCTTTAAGCTTCACCAGTAGGCATAGTATTTATGTGTCTAGTCCAGTTGAATTTCTGGTCAGTGGTGAATCCCAGATAGTTGATGGTAAGGAGTCAGCGTTGACGATGCCATTGAGTGTCAGAGATTCAGTAGTTAGACTACCTCTTGCTGGAGATGCTCATTGCATTCCCTCCTCAGATGTATCCAGACCCACCAAGTCCCTCAACACTTTGGCTGTTGCACTAGGTGGCGGAGATATATGTCAATTGGCAGAAGGGCAGGAGGACAGATGAATGTTGAGGGACTGGATCTCACTGCCTGAATCGGGGGTTGGGCGGGGGGGGGGGGGGGGGGGGGGGGGCTGGGGGAGTGAGCATGAATTCTGCTGAAATTTAGACATTTCTGAGAGGAATATGAAAAATGAGAAAATATGAAAAATATGAGAATATGAAAAAGTATAAGCATCCCTCTGTGAAGCTAGTCAGAGAAGTGTGATCAACCAATATAATCCCTTATTAGCTTGACTGTACATGGTGGGCTGAGTGACCTTGTTGGAGCTGTAAATTTCTACGATTCTATAATTATTTACAGTGGGCCCACAGGAGGACCTCGTTATTTATAGTGGGTCCTTGGGAGTTTGTCGTCGTTAACAGGAACATCGAGGGGTAAGTTAGTAATTACAGAGGGTTTAGAAGAGTCTGTTACTATTTACAATGGGTCCTGAAGTCCTGGGATTGTGTCAGAATTACAGGCGGTCCCCAGGAATATATAACAGGGTCCTGTTGTGTACGTTAGCATTAAGTCCAGGGCTGCCGACTCTCACGCATTGAGCGTGAGACTAACGCATTTGAGGAAATTCTCACGCTCTCACGCTGGTGACAGAAGTTCTCGCCCTCAAAAAAATATTTTAATAAATATATGAATAAATAAATAAAGTCCCACTCCTCCACACTCACCAATCAGAATAATTTTTGCTTCGGCGGACCCTCACCTCCCCCGGACACAGAGCACCTGGGTTGGCCCGCATTCCCGGGGAGGGGGGGAGAGAGGGAGAGGGAGAGGGAGAGAGGGAAATGCTCCCTGGACATCGCCGAGCCTCCACTCACTCCGAGTGTTGTCGCCGCTTCACTGACACACACTCTCACGCACAACCTAACACACACTCTCACACACAACCTAACACACACCCTTACACACACACAAGGTTTAAAGGGATATGAGTCAAATGCGGAAAAATGGGACTAGTTTAGATGGGGCATCTTGATCTGCATGGACAAGTTGGGATGAAGGGCCTGTTTCCATGCTGTAAGACTGTGACACACTGTAGAAAGGGTGTAATTGCTCTGGAGAGGATCCAGGGGCGATTTATGAACATATTGGCGGAGCTGTAGCCTAACCTTATTCATACCTAACCTCCTAACCCCATTCTCCTGCCTTCTCCCCATAACCTCTGACACCAGTACCAATCACGAATCTATCAATCTCTGCTTTAAATATATCCACTGACAGCCTCCACAGCCTTCGTGGCAAAGAATTCCACAGATTCATCACCTTCTGACTAAACATATTCCCCCTCATCTCCTTCCTAAAAGAACGTCCTTTAATTATGGGCTATACTGTAACTCTCCCACTAGTGGAAACATCCTCTCCACATCCACTCTATCCAAACTTTTCACTATTCCGTACGTTTCAATGAGGTCCCCCCTCATTCTTCTAAACTCCAGCGAATGTAGGCCCAGTGCCGTCAAACGCTCTTCATATGTTAACCTACTCATTCCTGAATGAGTGAACCCTACGATTGAGACCCTTCTTCAGACACGTTTCGGGTCGAGACCCTTCTTCAGGCATGAGTCTGAAGAAGGCTCGACCCGAAACGTCACCTATTCCTCTGCTCCATGGATGCTACCTCGCCCGCTGAGTTACTCCAGCATTTTGTCTACCATCACTTGTGAAATAGACACTGTGAGGTTAGTGGAACTGAGGATCTGAGCTATAGTGAGAGGCAGTGCAGGCTAGGACTTTATTCCTTGGAGCGCAGGAAGCTCAGCAGTGATATCATAGAGTTGGATAAAATCACGAGGGGAATTGATAGGGTGTACGCAGGGAGTACGCATTGAGAGGGAGTCTCGGTAGAGTTGCTGCCTCACAGCACCAGGGACCCGGGTTCGATCCTGACCACGGGTGCTGCCTGTACAGAGTTTGTACATTCTTCCTGTGACCGAATAGGTTTCCTCCGGGTGCTCCGGTTTCCTCCCACACTCTTAAGTCATAGACGTTTGTAGGTGAATTGGCTTCTGCAAATTGTCCCGAGTGTGTAGGATAGTGCTAGTGTACAGGGTGATCGCTGGTCGGTGCGGACTCGGTGGTCTGAAGGGTTTGTTTCCTCGTTGTATCTCTAAAGTCTAAACTGGAAAAATAATTATTTTTAAAAAATTTTTGATTTGTAACATTTCAAACTCCAAATGTTTTTGTTGTAATTTTGTGACGCAGCAATAAGTGATCGTTAATGACACTAAAAACGGCTAATGGGGGGAGTCAGGCCGTTCATTGTTGGACCTTGAGCAACCCATTTACCTCCTTGCAATCCAAGTGCCTGATGTAACACAAACTCGGGCTTTTAACCCGGGAAAATATCTTGCCTAATCGTTGAAATGGAATATTTAACCCGTTCTCTTCTGTTAATGGCACTGCATTATGAAAGTGGACAATTATAAAGCACTTTCCATCTTCAAAGATCATCTCCAAGTGGTTCACAGCTAATGAAGCATTCTTGAACTGCAGTCTATTCTGCCACCATTTTACATGCAATGAAGCCCCCAAATGCAACGAGGGATGCCTCAACTAGGATTTACGGAGATGCAAGGAACTGCACATGCTGGAGTCCTCTGCAAAACACAAAGTGCTGGAGTAACGTGGTGGCTCAGGCAGCATCTGCAGAGCGACTGGACAGGCGATGTTTCAGGTCGGGTCCTCTTCTTTGTAGATTTCTTCAACTAGGACTGATGTGGTGTTTTAGCACAAGAACACATCTGAAGATGCTTCACAAGACCAAGGTGACATTTGCCAAAGATCACATTTTTCATTGAAGAGCGGACTTGAAGTAACCAATATCCAAGCACCCCCCCTCCCCCCCCTTTCCCTCCTCCCCTTTTATCTTCCCTGTGCCCCATCTTGGTGCACGCCAATGTCTCCCTTTCCTTATTCCCCCATTCCCTTCCACCAATAATCCTTCCTCTAGCTTCACATTTCACGTATCTTCTAATCAAATATCCCTCACCTATATCCACCTATCACTTGCCAAACTTTGTCCTGCCCCATCTCTCCTCCAGCTAAGATACCTCACCAATCCAATCAGTCTGAAGTAGGGTCCCGATCCAAAGCATCACCTATCATGCCCTCCAGAGATGCTGCCTGACCTGCTCAGTCGACTCCACTACTTTGTGTCATGTTTTCTGTGTGTAAACTAGGTTGAAACCTCATCTATGGTAATGCATTGCATGACTCATGACTGATGTTTTACACAAAGGGTGGTGGTGGGTGTATATGGTAATGAACGAGCTGCCGGAGGAGGTAGTTGAGGCAGATACTGTCGCGAAGTTGAAGAAACAATTAGACGTTCATGGATAGGACTGGTTTGGGGGGATACGGACCAAGCGCAGGCAGGTGGGACTAGTGTAGCTGGGACATGTTGGCTGGTGTGGGCAAGTTGGGCCGAAGGGCCTGTTTCCACGCTGTATCACTCTATGACTCATGGAAACATTGGATCGCCATGAAAGACAGAAGGCCAATCGGCCCATCGTTCCTGTGCTCCCTCTCTAAATCTATCCAAATATTCCCACTCTCCACCCCTCCTCCCTTTGCTCGTTCCTCACAGTCTGTAATTTTTTTTCTTCTTCAATTATGTATTAAATTCCCTTCCAAAAGTTAATATTGAATTAGTTCCGTCCAGCCTTTCAGGCAGTGTCTTCCAAATCACAACAACTCATGTGAAAATATATTTCCTCCTGTCTGGTTATTTTGCCAATCAAATCTGTGTCCTCTGGTTACCATTCATTCTGCCAGTGGAAATGGCTTTTCCTACTTACTTAATCAAAGCCCTTAATGACTTCAAACACTTTTATTAAACCTCCTCTGCTCCTAGGAGAACAATCCCACACTCCTCATATAAATGAAGTTCCATATCCCTGGTATCATTCGAGTAAATTCTCTTTTGCAGTTGCCTTTAAGGGCTGAATTTGAAATGAGTTTGATCACTCCACTGCCAAGGCAGCACAAAAAAAACCTTAATGGAAATCTCATTCGGGGAAGGTAGCCGGGGAGGAGAAAAGGGAAAAAAATATCTTGCCGCAACAATAGGGCAGCACAGTGGAGTAGCTGGTAATAGCCGCTGCCTCACAGCGCCAGAGACCCAGGTTCGATCCTGACCTCAGGTGCTGTCTGTGTGGAGCCTGAAGACGGCAACGTCCAGGTTCAGGAATAGCCACATCCCCACAGCCATTAGGCTATTAAACTCAACTCTGAACATTAATAACCCATTATCTGTTTATTTGCACTTTATCAGTGTATTTATTCATGTGTGTATATATTTATATAATGGTATACGGACACACTGATCTGTTCTGTAGTCATGCATAACATATTCTGTTGTGCTGAAGCAAAGCAAGAATTTCATTGTCCTATCTGGGACACATGACAATAAACTCTCTTGAATCTTGGAGTTTACATGTTCTCCCTGGGACCGCATGGGTTTCCTCCGGGTGCTCTGTTTTGCACCCACATCCCACGGACGTGCTGTTTTGTAGGTTAACTGGCATCTACAAAATTTCCCCTAGTGCGTCGGGAGTGGGTGAGAAAGTAGGATAGCATAGAACGGGAGTTTGATGGTGGACGTGGACTCGGGTTGATGGGCCTGTTTCCATGCTGTACCAGCATCTGCAGTTCTTAGCTTCTACATTTTGTCTTCATCTAGCAATGGGTGGGTTCCTTCCACAATGTTGGAATAACACTGGGATCCAGCTGTGCTGTCGTTTATCTCCAGCACTTGGGTGGATATGGAAGGGTTGATGGAATGGTTGACTCCACCTTGCTGGATCTCACAGATGATCAAGAAGCAAACTTCCCCTCCCCACATCCCCACTCATCCCCCTCTGATATCCTGATTTAAGGAAAGTCCGCACAGGTTAACTGCTCGGTCATCTGTGAGTCTAGGTAGGTCAGCAAGCCCTCCCCAATCAATGGGAAAGCTCCCGGCTCAGTGGTCTAATAGGACCATGCTTTTAGACTTTAGAGATACAGCGTAGAAACAGACCCTTCGGCCCACCGAGTCCGTGCTGACCCACGATCACCGCATACCCCAGCACTATCCTACAAACTAGAGGCAATTTACAATTTTACCGAAGCCAATTAACCTACAAAGATGTATGTCTTTGGCGTGTGGGAGAAAACCGGAGCATCTGGAGAAAACCTACGCGGTCACAGGGAGAATGTACAAACTCCGTACTGACTGCACCTGTAGTCAGTAGGGAACCCGGGTCTCTGGCGCTGTAAGGCAGCAACTCTCCCACTGTGCCACTGTGCCGCCCAAATTTGCTGGTCTAATGCAAGATGACAGATACTTGGATTTGCGCAGCCCAGGTTCTCCGGGGGCAGGGCTCCTTGGCTGCCGTAGAGTTGTGAATAGTTGGTGTCAGGTGTCCAAGAGTTGAGCCACTCACTTACTCACCGTTCCAGGAAGAAGCTTATTAAAATAGCCCGGACAATAGATCTTTTGAGGGAAACATTTATTAACTCAATACAAATCTCATTTAATCTCTCCCAGTCTTGGCCCCTCCAGTAGCAATGATAATGTCTGCTATATAACACAGCAGCAAGTACCGTGAATTATAATTATTATTTTTTTTGCAATGTAAGACATTGTCAAAGATTTGAAATGTGCAGCCACTGCCTTGAAGTGACATTGTGATTTATGACTTGCTATAGACACTGCTTTCAATAGGCTTTCTAATCCCCAATTCCTCTTTCTCTTCCTTATCTTCCAGATGAATCGACCCATTCAGGTGAAGCCTGCGGACAGTGAGAGTCGTGGAGGTAGTTGTAACTAATTTTTTATTGATCTGGAGATATCAGTGATGGGACTTTGTTGATATTTTAATCAGTCATGACTGAATGTATTTATCGAGTGGATTTAAATATTCTCACTGTTGGCAACTCTTTTTTGCATCTTGCTAACGCTCAAGCTATCCTCTCTGGAGGCTCATGTTCATAAATTCATAAGTGATAGGAGCAGAATTAGGCCATTCAGCCCATCAAGTCCACAGAATTAGGCCATTCAATCGTTGTTGATCTAACTCTCCCCCTCAACCCCATTCTCCTGCCTTCTCCCCATATCTCCTGACACTCGCACTAATCAAGAGGTCTAGCTACTTGCTGGGGAATGGGAGCAGAGAGGCACTCTCAGAGGTTGGTCACTCCTCTTGGCCTCATTTACCATGAGGTTGGGCGGGTGTCACAACCGAGCAGCTCCAAGGGTCTCGAATCCATATCATTCCTACCTGATGTCCGACCCTTGGTCTGTACCTCAGCAGATGGCAACCAGCAATGGCAGCTGGAAGCTGGTCCCTTACTATCATACAGCATGGAAACAGGCATTTTGGCCCCAACTTGCCCAAATCCTTTCAACACAAAGTGGGTGCTTGTCCTACTTGAGATTTGGCTGACTTAGTATAGGTCGGAGATGGATCGGGCATAGTTTATTACCACAGCAAGAAGAATAAAGGAGAGGTAATTTAAGACTGAGCTGAGAAAAAAATATTTTACCCATGGAGAGTTGTGAATTTATGGAATTCCCTGCCACAAAAGGCAGTGGAGGCCAAATCACTGGATGGATTTAAGAGAGAGTTGGATAGAGCTCTAGGGGCTAGTGGAGTCAAGGGATATGGGAAGAAGGCAGGCACGGGTTATTGATAGTGGACGATCAGCCATGATCACAATGAATGGCTGTGCTGGCTCAAAGGGCCGAATGGCCTCCTCCTGCACCTATTTTCTATGTTTCTAAGTGTATAAACCTTTGACCTGATCCTCTCTGATCATATTGAGGTGTATAAAATAATGAGGGGATAAGTAAGGTGAATGCACAGTCTTTTATAAGGGTAGGGGAATCAAGAACAAGAGGACATAGGTTTTAAGGTGAGATGGGCAAGGTTTAATAGGAATCTGAAGGGCAACTTTTACACTCAGAAGGGTGATGGGCTTATGAAATGAGCTGCCACAGGAGATAGTTGAGACGAGCACTATAATAGTATTTAAAAGACACTTCGACAGGTACACAGCTAGGAAAGAATTGGAGGGATATGTGCAAAACACAGACAAGTGAGACTAGCATAGATGGGGATAGACAAGAAGCTGGAGTAACTCATCGGGACAGGCAGCATCTCTGGAGAGAAGGAATGGGTGACGTTTCGGGTCAAGACCCTTCTTCAGAAGAAGCCCCGCTGTCTGTCCAGCTGAGTTACTCCAGCTTTTTGTGTCTACCATTTAAACCAGCATCTGCAGTCCCTTCCTACACAACATAGATGGGGATCTTGTTTCCGACGAGTTGGGCTGAAGGGCCTGTTTCCATGCTGTACGACTAGGACTCCATCACTCTATAACCTACTGAAGCCTAGAGGAGGAATTACCTGTGTTTAATGAAGTGAACACCAATTAAGGGGCATTGTATTTAATGGGGGAAGTATCGTTGTGACATATAGCTATGGTGACTGCACTTAAGAAGCATTTTAACTGTTGCGATATAATGCTGATATTTAGATATTAATTAATTTAAATGAAACTTATATTAAGGTTTCAATCTGTCGCTTCCCTGTGCCTCTGTGGAGGGTTTTGGCATATGGTCCTCTTCAGAAAGTAGAATGCGAATGCAAATTTTAGTGCAGTCGGTAAGTGGTCGTGGGGAATCACAGAATAAGGCCATTATCCTTATGATTTCTTTGTGAAAGAGCAATCAAGTAACTCACTAATCCCACAAACTCCGTGATATTTCCCCATAGCGCTGCTGATCGGGTTCCATCTTATGGACCCAAGAATTCTTGTATTGCTCCTGCTGAGTTTTACTTCCACTGTCCAGTTTAGGTCGGACATAAAAGCAGAAGACAGTGCTGGAGTAACGCAGCGGGTCTGGCCGCATCTCTGGAGAACGTGGATAGGTGACATTTCCGTTTGGGACTTTTCTTCAGGCTGAGCCTGAGGACATCCAGGTTCTCCAGAGATGCTGCCTGCCCCGCTGAGTTACTCAAGCGCTTGTTTTTTCTTGTTGTTTGTCTGCACTTCCTTGTATTTAAGTCTGATATACATGGGGTGTTGCAGGTTTAACCCAGCTGCATTGAAGGAGGCCATGTGGCCATATAAAGTGATCTTCTGGAAGATCCAACTGGTTTCAGTACCATTAAGCTTAGGAAAGGGGCATGGTTAGCCATAGTATCATGGAATGATACAGTGTGGAAACAGGCCCTTCGGCACAACTTGCCCATACTGGCCAACATGTACCAGCTACACTAGTCCCACCTGCCAGCATTTGGTCCATATCCCTCCAAACCTGTCCTATCCATGTATCTGTTTTTTTTAAATGCTGCCTCCTCTGGTTACTTGTTCCATACACCCACCACCCTTTGTGTGAAAAAGTTACCAGTGTGAAAAGTCCCAGCCTACTCAACCTCAGCCTGTAGCTCAGACCTTCTCGTCCTGGCAACTTCCTCGTAAATCTTCTCTTTACACTTTCCAGCTTGCAACATCTTTCCTATAACACAGTACTCAGAACTGAACACAATACTCTGAATGTGGCCTCACCAATGTCTAATCATCATCATCGGCAGTCACTCGAAACGAGTATGACTCGTTTGGAGGATGCCTGTGCGTGACTTTGTTTAACGTGGGGAGACTGGTGCACAGACAGTCCTTTACAGAGCTGGGTCAGAATCCAGTGGCATGGAGTCCAGGACGACCGGGGACCCTCTTCTGCTGCAGCCTTCATCTGCCTTCCCAGCCGTTGTGACGCTGCACTAAAGTCAGCCATTACCCTCGGCCTGTTCCACCGTTGAGGTCTTGGTTGGATTGCTCTTTGTCAGAGACCTCCCCCTCAACCTTACCGCCATGGGTGGCCCTACCAGGAGCCTAGCTCCAGACGGCATCGCTCTCAGAATCTCAGGACCACTCAAGCTTCTCCACCACAACAAGGTGACAATCCACGGGTTGTGTGTATATATATGTATTTATAGACACATGCATACAAACACTAAAACAAATAAACAATAATAGTGCAAAAATACATAACCAAGTCTATGGTAGACACAAACAGTGGGACAGGCAGCATCTCTGGAGAGAAGGAACGGGTGACATTACGGGTCGAGGCTCTTCATCGTTTGCCGTCCCCCAATTCTGCCATTTAAAGGTGCCATCCCACTAATTCCCCCATTTACGGGTGCCCTCCCCTAATTCCCCCATTTACAGGTGCCCTCCCCTAATTCCCCCATTTACAGGTGCCCTCCCCTAAATGCCCCATTTACAGGTGCCCTCCCCTAAATGCCCCATTTACAGGTGCCCTCCCCTAAATCCCCCATTTACAGGTGCCCTCCCCTAATTCCCCCATTTACAGGTGCCCTTCCCTAATTCCCCCCAATTACAGGTGCCCTCCCCTAAATGCCCCATTTACAGGTGCCCTCCCCGAAATCCCCCATTTACAGGTGCCCTCCCCTAAATCCCCCATTTATAGGTGCCCTCCCCTAAATCCCCCAGATTGCACTCAGAGAGAGAGAGAGAGAGAGAGAGAGAGAAAGAGAGAGGGAGGGGAAGAGAGGAAGAGGGAGTATGTATTGTATAAAAACATACAACTGAAATGACCTCCCAACTATACTCAATACTTTAGCTGATGAAGGCCAATGTGCCAAAAACCTTTTTGACCACCTTATCTACCTGCGACTCGACTTTCATGGAATTATGCTCTTGTACTAGATACCTCTGCTCTATAACACCTACCATTTACCTTGTTCGACATCCCAAGTTGGGAGTGATGATTGCTTCATAAGGGCTACATTGAAACACTGCTCAAGTATGGACTTGGGGTATGAGTGGAATTATGTTCATCCTGGTTGAACCGCATCCCACCTCTCCATAATGGTCAAATAAATGCCTGCACTCGCCATACAGACGAGGTCAGAGAATCTCACAGAGAGCTGGATCCCATGGTGCCTCCTTTGAGATGATGGTAAATACTGGTGTTGTTGATGATTTGGTGGGAGCACGGCATTCCTGCTGCAAAACTGCAATACAGTGTCCGATACGAAACCTTACCAGAAAACAATGCTCCTTCAAAATGAAGACGCAAGAAACTGGAATCTTAACCCAAACACACGTGGTGGAGGGCGTCAGACAGCATCTGTGGAGAGGATGGACTGGCGGCATTTCGGGTTGGGACCCATCATGGAAGAGGAATTACTTCCGAAAAAGTGTCTGAAGAAGAGTCTCGATCCAAAACGTCACCCTTTCCTTCTCTCCACAGATGCTGCCTGTCCCGCTGAGTTACTCCAGCATTTGTGTCTGTCTTCGAGTTCCTCCAGCACATTGTCCTTTGCTCCTTTATCATTTACTTTAATAACCGTGGGAGTGATCTATAGGAGGCACTGCCTCAAAAAGGATCCACACCATCCTGGCCACTCTCTGATTTCATTCCTGCCATCGGGAAGAATGTATAGGAGTCTGAAAACTGTGACCTCCAGGTTCAGGAACAGCTTCTTCCCAACAATTATCAGGCTCTTGAACACTACAAACACTAAAGGGCCTGTCCCACTTGGCGATTTCGTCGGCGATTGCCGGCATCATTGACTGACGTATCAGGTCACCAAAAAATTTGCGGCGTGATGCAGCGGTGATGCGGCGTAACGACGAATGACGCGGGGTGTTTTTTCAAGTCTCGCAACATTTTTGTTGTCGCCACTGCATTTTGAAACGTCCAAAATCTTTTGGTCACACTGATATGACGCCGGCAGTCGCCGATAAGATGGGCAAGTGGGACAGGCGCTTAACTAAACTATGAACAAAGAACTGTTTTGGTTCCATTAGGAACTTGGGGATTTTATTTTGTACTAATTCTGTTTTGAAAACAAATTTTTGAAATTTATTTTGTGCATTGTGTAATCTATGAGCACCGTGTTTACAGACCTGTTATGTTGCTGCAAATAAGAATTTCATTGTTCTGTTTCCGGTACTTGTGCTAATTCTTCGCGCTTGATAGTTAACTTGCTACTAGACGTCTTTCGCAAGGTTTGTCTTGTGGCGTGTTGGCAAATCATTGAGAGACATTGCTATATTGTGGATATGAAGCACTAAATGCACAACAGTATTGTTGACACACTTTGAGCAACAGGAGGCAAAAGAATTGTCTTTAATTGCTGGAGTTAAATACATGTGAGAATATCAGACTCTACATGTAGGAAGGAGGGTCCCAACCCGATACATCACCTTTCTTTTTTCTTCAGACATGCTGCCTGACCCGCTGAGTTACTCCAGCATCTGTTCACTTATTGTCACTTCCCTTGATTGGCATGGGTGTCAGGGGTTATGGGGAGAAGGCAGAAGCATGGTGTTGAGAGGGAAAGATAGACCAGCCACTTGATGGGCCGAATGGCCTAATTTTTCTCCTGGAACCTATGAACTTACGAATCAATGCAATTGAAGTCAGTGGAACTCAGTGCTGGGAGTCAAATAATTCTGGTGGCCAGTACTTCCTTACTGATTTAGCACTGCCAACCAACAACCAAAGACAAATTCCTCCCAAAGTGTGTTTTATTTTGAGCGATGAATTAATCTCTGAAAATCAATAAGAGAATGTACAAACTGCTGCAGACAATGCAAAGTTTGTTAACAAGGATCTCTGTGGATTTGGACTTTTGGTCTAATAATACTCAGAATTCAACTAATATAGCACTTCTCTGATAAAGTGACAACCTCAAAAACACCAGATCCTTGTGAGTGCACCATTGAAAACCTTTGTTAGTTTTGTGCCATTGCTATGCTGTGTTTTGAGGTACATCACTGGACATGGCATGGTTGTCATGGAAAGAAGGAAGGTCTCGAGAACATAAAAGGCAGTCACTCACTGTGTTCATTTTTACTGACGTCGAATCTGAGTGGGATGCAGAGTCTTACGGTTGGTTAATCATCTTGATGAGAAACAAACTAATATGTGCATTACTGAACCAGGAGTTATAACGTTGATAGGCAACGTTTCGGGTCGGGGCCATTCTTCAGACTCTGAAGAGAAAAATCCCAACCCATAACGTCATCTATCCATGTTCTCCGGAGATGTTGCCTGACCCACAGAGCTCCTCCAGCACTTTGTGTATTTTTCTGTAAACCCGCACCTGCAGTTCATTGTGACTCCAGGAGTTATAATAGGTTGGGTCTCAACTCTTGGACGATGGTTGCCTTGCTATCTTGACGGAGGCACAGGGGTGCGTTGGGTGGAGCAGCTGCCTCACAGCACGAGAGACCATTGCTATGCCACGTACGCACCCTCTCCCAACACGCCAAGGGCAATCTATAGCGGCCAACTGGCCCACAGGGGTGTGGGTGGAAACCTTGCATGGTCGCAGGGTGAACGTGCAAACTCCACACAGACAGCACCCGAGGTGAGGCTTGAACCCAAGTTTCTGGTGCTGTGAGATAGCAGCTCCACCAGCTCGCCACTGCACTGCCAGGTTTCATGCTGCTAGCGGTTTACTTCCATTCCTAGAAAATGGATCACAATTTCGTGAATGCAAAGCCAAGTCATCTCCGTGTATGTCTGAAAAGATAAGTGGCAAAAAAATGTCATTTGTTGTTAATTTATTTACTTTATTTAAATATATACCTTTTATCTATCTCTTTTTCTCCGGAACGACGCTGGTTGAGGGGAGACTTGAAAGAAGTATATAAAATTATGCGAGGCATAGCTAGGGTAGACAGTCAGAACCTTTTTCCCTGTGTGGCAATGTCCAACACAAGAGGGCATGGCTATAAGGTGAGAGAGGGGGAGTTTAATGGCGATGTGTTTTACACAGAGAGTGGCGGTGCCGGTGAACGCATTGTCGGGGGTAGTGGAAGATAGTGGTGTTTAAAGGCTTTCAGACAGGCACATGGAAATGGAAAGATAGATCAGCCATGATTGAATGCCAGAGTAGACTAGATGGGCCGAATGGACTAATTCTGATCCTATAACTTTATGGACGTATGAAACGCAGGAAACAGTGGGATATGGATCATGTGCGGGCAGACGAGATCAGTTTAACTCGACATCACGTTCAGCACCAACATTCCACGAGAGTCAATATTATGCTGTGTCTCAGAGTTTGGCGTGGTGATTTGTGAATTCAGAAGTGCTGAATTTCCATATCCCGAACAGTCTTTTAACACAGGGGGCAGCCTGTGTTCTGTCGAGCCACTGCAGATATGCAGAAAAAGCCGATGTGGAGCACAGCAGGGAAACTACAAAGATTTTTTTTTTTTCCCCCCTCTTTTGGAACTGAGATGACAATTTGCACTTATCTTGACAAGCAGCAGCGTGTTTGGTCGCGCAGCTGTGCTGTGCGTTGTGTGGTCGCAGTTACGAGCTATAAATTAGGAATGGATAAAAGCCAGCGAGTGCTGCTCAGACGCGGGAGAGCAAGGGATGGAATCAGGTGTGATCTTTTTCAAATTGACCTTGCCAAAACCAGGGAGCGGTCCTCTTTACAATGCCTTACCTAGCCGCCGCTGTTTGATGGGACGGAATCACCTGCATCAGCCTTGCTCCAGCTGTGGGACTGTGGGGGTACTGTTTCCCCACCTCTTTCTAATCCCTTAGCCTTTGAGCAGTGAGATGATTTATTGTTGTTGAAAGCCCAGGAGGATGGAGTAAATTAGT
This sequence comes from Raja brachyura, assembly GCA_963514005.1. The sequence continues at coordinate 9,846,475 of OY740810.1, forward strand.
TTTATTTTCCTTTGTGAAGTTGAGGCAGGCAAACACAGCTTGAGCGCAGACAGCTTGGGGTCTACAGCAAAGGCTTTATATCTTAAAACTGATAGAGATTTCCTTGTGTCTTGTTCCAGAGAGGCTTCGGCTACACTAGACTGCTTTTATATAGAAACAAGCAGCCAGCTCTCTGTCCTCGTGCATGCAAAACAGGAATTACAAATGTGGAGAAGTGTTTCGGGCTGTACTCACTCACCTTGTTGTTTTTTCGCTTTTGTGCTTGTTTTTCTGAAAGGCCTAACATTTCTAACGTTATACTGGGTGGCATCAAGGGGCACAGCAAGTCAACGGTGGGAGCAACTGAATGGTGCTATGAGGGTGCTACAGTGTGGAAACAGGCCCTTCGGCCCAACTTGCCAATGCCGACCAACATGCCCCAACCACATTAGTCCCACCTGCCTGTGTTTAGCCCACATCCCTATCCTATCATATACCTGTTCACATTTTTAACATAAACTTTTTGATAGTGTCTGCTTCAACTACCTCCTCCGGCAAGTTATTCCATATACCTACCCCCATTTGTAGGAAAATGTTGCCCCTCAGGTTCCTATTAAATCTCTCCCCCCTCACCTTAACCCTAGGTCGGATTTTTGATTCCCCGACCCTGGGTAAAATATTACGTGCATTTCCCATGTCTATTCCTTTCATTAACATATACACCTCTATAAGATCACCGCTCATTCTCCTGCGCACCAAGGAATAAAGTCCTAGTCCTGGCAACGGCCTTGCGGGTGTAGAGAAAGAGAGATGGGGGGGGGGGATGGATAGAGAGAGAGAGAAGGTGAGGGTGAGATGAGGGCAGAGAAGGAGAGAGAGAGTGTGAACTGTGGAAGGGAGAGTGCGAGAAAGGGAAGGAGGAAGAGGAGGAAAGGGAGTGAGAGAGAGAGAGAGAGAGAGAGAGAGAAGTGGGGAACAAAGAGGGAGAGCAGTGGAAAGGGGGAGAGCGGCAATGGAGGGGGGATTGCAGAAAACAATGGAAAAGAGAGAGGGAAAAGAAATGGAGAAATAGGAGAAAAGAAAGAGAACTCGAGATGATGGGCAACTGATTCCTGATCCAAACGTTGTCTGGTTATTTGCTGCCTGGCCCATTGAATTCCTCCAGCACTCTGTGTTTCAAATTCCAGCATTTGCAGTTCATCGTGTCTCGAAATATTTTTTTTGGTCTGTATTTTATCCACTTTGAATATATTTTTATCGTAACATTTCTTTGAAACGCGTGGAACAAAAACACCAGTGCGGTGAATGGATTCGTACTGTGTTGTGAAATTTGACCTGAGCATGTGGTTTGTGCTCACCACAAGAACACGGTGTACGGATTATTCTCCCAACATCACCATTGGGTTTTTTGAGGAAATTCTTGTCCTAGTTTGCTCCAGTAATTTGGCCTTTACCCACAAACTCCTCTTCTGATCTATCCAGTTCCCTCATCGTCACCCTTGAGGTTGTCCGAAGTGAGATTCTACGTGAGAGCATCGAACAGTACAGAGCAGGAACAGGCTCTTCAGCCCACATTGTCTTTGCCGAGCATGATGCCAAGACTGACTCTTAACTGTGTAGGAGGGAACTGCAGATGCCCGATTTAAACACAAGATGGACACAAAATGCTCGAGTAGCTCAGCGGGACTGGCAGCATCTCTGGAAAGAAGGAATGGGAGACGTTTTTCGGGTCTGTAGAAGGGTCTCGACCCGAAACGTCACCCACCCCTTTGCCCAGATGCTGCCTGTCCCGCTGAGTTACTCCAGCATTTTCTGTCTAACTCTTAACTGCCTACATGCACTGCATTTCGCTCCATGCCTAGCATATCCATGTGCTCATCCAAAAGTCTCTTAAATGCACTATCATATCTGCCTCCACCTCCATCCACCCTCCACCCTCTGTGGGAAAACAACTTGCCCTCTACATCTCCTTTAAACGTTCCCCCTCTCATCTTAAAGCTATCAGTATGTACAGCGTAACAAGCTGTTCATCAGAGACACCATCTTGCAAATACCGATACATGTGTGAAGAATGATCCCGACCCGAAATGTCACCTATTCATATTTTCCCGTGTTGCAGCCTGACCCTCTGTGCCATTTTTTTTTTACATTTAAGAAAGGCCACACACCTTTGACACCTTGTTCTCCAGCAGTCCTGCCTGGCCCACTGAGTTACTCCAGCACTTTGTTCCTCTTTTTGGAAACCAGTACCTGCAGTTCCTTGCGTCTCCGATACACGTTAGGTTGTTTTCAGTCGGTTCTCCCTAGACAAGTATAGACCTACTTTAAAATAGTCGTGCTTCTGGGTAACAGTGGCAGCCACCTTTGGCGAGAGTGGGATGAGAATCGTGAGCAGTGCTGCCTGCTACCTCCGAGACCTTGTTGAAACGGACCCAGCGCGCTGCAGATAACAGCTGGCACAGTGAGAAGGTATCATCGAGCTGTCAGGCTGAGCTGGACTCGAGCCTAGATCCTGGGACTAAAGGGCAGAGTACTAATCCACTGCTCTGCACAGCTAATGTCATGATTTAACAGAATGGTTGCTGAGCAGTAAAGAGCCATTCGTCCCATCGAGTCCATGCCGTCTCTTTCCATATAGCCTTGCATGTTTAGTTTAGTTTTTAGTTGAGAGATACAGCGCGGAAACAGGCCCTTTGGCCCATCGCGTCTGTGCCAACCAGCGATCCCCACGCACTAGCACTATCCTACGCACGTCCAAAGTCGTACAGGTTTGTAGGTGAATTGGCTTGGTATAAGTGTAAATTGTCCCTAGTGTGTGTTAATGTGCGGGGAGCGTAGGTCGGTGCGGACTCGGTGGGCTGAAGGGCCTGTTTACGCGCTGTATCTCTAAACTCAACTAAACTAGGAACAATTTAACATCTTTACCAAGGCCAATTAACCTACAATCCTGTACGTCTTTGGAGTGTGTCTTTGGAAACCGGAGCACCTGGGGAAAAACCCACGCGGGTCACAGGGAGAACGTACAAACTCCGTACAGACAGCACCCGTAGTCAGGATCGAACCCGGGTCTCTGGCGGCAGCAATTCTACTGCTGAGCCACCGTGCCAGGAGTGTTTTACGTCGATAATTATCTAATTGCCTTTGGTTATAGAGCCTCACAGCACAGACAAGGGCCCTTCAGCCCACTGATTGTCAAGCACCCATTTATATTCATCCCAACTTAGTTCTGTCTACATTCCCCTCAACTCCCCCAGATTCTATAACTCACCCACGCATTAGGAGCAATTTGCCCTGGTCAAGTGACCAAGCTGCCAACTTGTCGATGAAACAAGAGCACCAGAAGGAAACCCACATGGTCGGAGGGGAGAAGGTGCAAATTACACAGACACACACACACGCAGACGCACACACTCACTCACACACACGTACACACTCACACGCATGCACACAGTCACACAGACACACACGCACGCACACACGCAGACACACAGACTCACAGACTCACAGACTCACTCTCACTCACACACACGTACGCACTCACATGCACACACACACGCACACATACACTCACACAGACACACGCACGCAGACGCACACACTCACTCACTCACACATGCAAACATTCACACGCACACTCCCAAATCACACAGACACACACGCACGCACACACGCAGACACACAGACTCACAGACTCACAGACTCACTCTCACTCACACACACGTACGCACTCACATGCACACACACACGCACACATACACTCACACAGACACACGCACGCAGACGCACACACTCACTCACTCACACATGCAAACATTCACACGCACACACACTCACACACTGACACACATTCACTCACACACACACTCTACCTGAGGTGAGGATTGAACCTGGATTGCTGGATTTATGAGTCAACACCTCCATTAACTGCAGAATGGTGCTGCAGTGTCGCATTGAAAACAACAAATGATCTGAAGAAGGGTCTCGCCCCGAAACATCACCTATTCCATCGCTCCATAGATGCTGCCTCACCCGCTGAGTTTCTCCAGCATTTTTGTCTACCAATGATCTCCGTCTATCACTTTCAATGCCTCCCACTTCACTAACTACCCGTTAAGAATAAGGGGTGGCCATTTAGGACTGAGATGAGGAACAACTTTTATGAATAGTGAATCTGTGTAATTCTCTGCCACAGAAGGCAGTGGAAGCCAATTCACTGGATGTTTTCCAGCGAGAGTTGCAAGTTGTTAACCCCTAGTAAGTACCGCCAACATCTGAGGGCCAACGGAATAAGGGATATGGGAAAAAAGCAGGAACAGGGTACTGATTTTGGATGATAAGCCATGATCGTATTGAATGGCGGTGCTGGCTAAAAGGACCGAATGGCCCCCTCCTGCACCTATTTTCTATGTTTCTACATTAAATTGTTTGTCCACCAAGCCTTTTATCAAGCATTTTCAAGTTCTCTGGTCCTATAGGGAATAGCTTTGGTCTGAATACACTCCCAAATCTATCCCATGTCTTTACAATATCAAATCTGCTCATCATCTTTTTTCTGCAATGGAACCTCACCCTCCCCCCCCCCCCCCCCCCCCCCCCCCCCTGCAGTTTTTGTTTATCTCATAACTGGTTTCCTCCCAAATCCCAAAGACATGCAGGTTTGTGGCCTCTGTAAACTGCGTTCAATCCAGACGTGTCAGGGGTTCTGGGGAGAATGAGGAGAATGGGGTTGAGAGGGAAAGAAAGATCAGCCATGATTGAATGGAGTAGTAGACCTGATGGGCCGAATGGCCTAATTCTGCTCCGATCACTTATAAAAATTATGAACTGTCAGAGAAAACGAGTTCCCTGATATTGTTGAATTTGATATTGAGTTAGAAAGGTTGCAACACACCCAGCCAGAAGATGAAGTGCTGCTCCTCAGCGGACACTGGGCTTCATGGCGGTCACCGACAGATCAGAGTCAGAGTAGGATTGGGTGGCAGACAGCGGGGAGATCAGAATCGCCCGTCTGGATTGAAAGCAATTGCTTTGCAAAGCAGTGTTCCGATCTGTATTGTGTTTCTCCAGTGTAGAGAAGACTGTTCCATGAACACCGCATGCTGGAATCCAAGGAGGACGAGTCAATTATTACTTTATTTGGAAAGACCATTTGTGCTCCTGGGTGGTAGGAAGGGATGGATAAAAGGACATTAGTATGGGAAAGTGCCATAAGACGGTTAGCGGGTGGTGAGTAAGGCAGAGTGGACAAAGGGAGTTGCTAAGGGAATGGCCCTTGTAAGAGCCTGAGAGGTGAAGGGAAGGTGTATCTGGTGGTGAGATCTCATCAATCTTCAATGGCCAATGGTATCTTCATTGTCATGTGAACCAGGTACCGTATAATACTGTCAGTGAAAGTTGCCCATATAAAATGGCTGGTGTATTTTGTACGTCACAAACGTGATCTCACTCCAAAGGCACCTTCTTCTTCTTCTTGCAAATGAAACATAAACCGAAGGAATAGTTAGATCTCAAGCCGGGTGTTGAGCAGCCAGGTCGTTGTCTCAGTGTCAATGTCTGCCAGGCCCTGAGCTCCATTTGGTGGGTGGTAGAGCGGGCACCCAGAGATGACATGGTTGGCTGTTTGTTGTTCTGCTCCACATTCACAGGCTGGGCTCATTGGACATCAAACAGTTTGGGATGCCCGGAAGTTGCAAAAGATGCTCGATAAAATGTGAAGATTGATTTTATTTTGATGAGAAGGCTGGTGCAGACGTTGAATACAGACTTCAACTTGTCGGGCCCGTTGGTCTGCTGCTGTCATGAGTTGTGGATGTAGCTCAGTCCATCACACAGACCAGACTTCCCTCCATTGACTCCATCCACACGTCACGCTGCCTCGGAAGAGCAGCCAACACAATCAAAGACTTATCCCATCCCGGTCATTCCTGCGTCTCCGTGCTCCTGCCCAGCAGAATTTACAGAAGCTTGAACGCGTGCACCAGCAGACTCTTTAACCTCTCCCCATTTGTTATCAGGCTTCTGAACGGTCCCTCCATGAGTCAGGGTACCGTCCGATTCAGCTCCTCCCCATTCTAGGTAGTGGAGTTTTGTCTACACAAGACTGCTCAGAAATAGATCCTGCACTCTGCAATTTAGTATTATCTGATTGCATAGCATGCAAAACAGTGCCCTTTGACTGTCTGTGTAGGGAGGAACTGCAGATGCTGGTTTATAGCGAAGATAGACTTTGAGTGTACCTTAGTACGCATGACAATAATAAACCTTAACATAAACTTAAACCTAAATAATGGGTAGAGTAAGCACAGAGATGATCTCAGTCAATGTATAAAGATGAGGAGGATGCAGACAAGTAGAACTGATGCATGATGTAGAACTGATTCAAGAGACTACGGACTCAAGCGACTGCAGACTGCAGAATCTTGAGCAAATAAAAAGACCACTGGAGTAACTCAGTGGATCATATTGATGCAGTGTGGAAAACAGGCCCTTCGGCCCAACTTGCCCACACCAACCAACATGTCCCAGCTACACTAGTTCCACCTGTCAGCATATCTCTCCAAACCTGTCCTATCTGGGTACCTGTCTAACTGCTTCTTAAACGTAGGGATAGTCCCAGCCTCAACCTCCTCCTCTGGCAGCTTGTTCCATGCACCCACCACCCTTTGTGTGAAAACGTTATCCCTCGGAATCATATTAAATCTTTTCCCCTTCAGCTTAGACCTATGATCAGGCAACATCTGAGGGTCAGGCGACATCTGTGGATGGAAATGAATAGACGCTACTTTGGATGGCGGTCCTTCTCCATTCCACAGATGCTGCCTGACCTGCTGAGTTCCCCCAGTCTCAATGGTTCAATGGTGCTTTATAGTCAGATGTGCCTAGGAACAGTGAAGTACGGTTCAGTACTTCAGTACGGTACTATAATATATGTTCCTATGTGCAGTGAAATCGCTTTTTATTTTCCAACTGTTCCGTAAAAAACTTACTACACATGAGCACAATAATACCTAAGTGGAAGAGAGTTAAAAAAAAGTAGATGACACTGAGGCAGAACGCAAGAGTGGCCACGTATCTGACGACATTTGTATCCTTCAAGTCCAAAGTTCTTATGTAATGTGTTCTTCAGTCAGAGACGGGCAAAGGCACAAGGCAGCTGATTAGTAGCAACCACATTCACTGCATCTGATGACAGGCTCACAAGTTGACGCTGCTTCTCTCTCCACAGATGCTGCCTGACCGAAATCTTTCATCGTTATTTCACTTTAGCACCTTTGATCTGGTCAAATATCTCACTGTGATTCACCAGAACGGTATCAAACAACATGTGCCACGTCAGGATTTGTTTTCAGTTCAGTTTATTGTCACGCGCTCCGAGCTGACGTGAAAAGCTTTTGTTGCGTGCGATCCGGTCAGCAGAAAGGTAATGCACGTCGACGCAAATCATCAGTAAGAATAAGGAGTAAGCCGTTTAGAACGGAGACGAGGAAACACTTTTTCTCACAGAGAGTGGTGAGTCTGCGGAATTCTCTGCCTCAGAGGGCGGTGGAGGCCGGTTCTCTGGATGCTTTCAAGAGAGAGCTAGATAGGGCTCTTAAATATAGCGGAGTCAGGGGATATGGGGAGAAGGCAGGAACGGGGTACTGATTGGGGATGATTAGCCATGATCACATTGAATGGCGGTGCTGGCTTGAAGGGCCGAATGGCCTACTCCTGCACCTATTGTCTATTGTTTATTGTCTATTATCAAGTACTTATTTACGCAAATCAAACACGCAAAGCGCTGGAGTAACCCAGCGGGCCAGGCAGCATCACTGGAGGTCATGGATAGGTGACGTTTGACAGACTGCTGGTGTAACTCAGCGGGCCAGGCAGCATCACTGGAGGCCATGGATAGGTGACGTTTCACAGAGTGCTGGAGTAACACAGCGGGCCAGGCAGCATCACTGGAGGACACGGATAGGTGACGTTTCACAGAGTGCTGGAGTAACACAGTGGGTCAGGCAGCATTCTCTGTAGAACATGGTTAGGTGACGTTTCGGGTCAGGATCCTTCTTCAGAGACTGCTGATTTAAACATAGAAACATAGAAACATAGAAATTAGGTGCAGGAGTAGGCCATTCGGCCCTTCGAGCCTGCACCGCCATTCAATATGATCATGGCTGATCATCCAACTCAGTATCCTGTATCTGCCTTCTCTCCATACCCTCTGATCCCCTTAGCCACAAGGGCCACATCTAACTCCCTCTTAAATATAGCCAATGAACTGGCCTCAACTACCCTCTGTGGCAGAGAGTTCCAGAGACCCACCACTCTCTGTGTGAAAAAATTTCTTCTCATCTCGGTCCTAAAGGATTTCCCCCTTATCCTTAAGCTGTGACCCCTTGTCGTGGACCTCCCCAACATCGGGAACAATCTTCCTGCATCTAGCCTGTCCAACCCCTTAAGAATCTTGTAAGTTTCTATAAGATCCCCTCTCAATCTCCTAAATTCTAGAGAGTATAAAATCACACTAACGATGGGATTCGGGAAAAATTGTATCTCTGCCAACCTTGTAAATGTTTACATTTCGGGCATACTGGAGATAGCATAGGAAACACGCCGTGCTTCCAGCAACGCTCCATAAAAGGCAACTGTGCCTTACTAATTGGCAGGGCTCTGCTCCGTTCCCTCTACAATGCCCAGTATTCCACCTTGTGGCCTGGACGTGCAATTACTGCGCCTGTTGTTACTCAAGGCTTTGGGGTACAGCTTGAGTTTAGTTTATTGCCGAGGTGCAGTGAAAAGATTTTGCTGCGTGCTATCCAATCAGCGGAAAGACGATAAAAGTAAATCTGTGGCTCAGACCTTATCACGCAGCATTGTGATGGAGTATTTAGTTCCGTTTTTAGTTTAGTTTAGTTTTAGTTCATTGAAACAGGCCGAACAGCAATCACCCTCACACTACACACTCCAAACAATTTTTACAGAGGCCAATTAACGTACAAACAAGTCTTTGGAATGTGGGAGGAAGCCGGAGCACCCGGTTAAAACCCATGCGGCCACAGGGACAGGGAAAGCGTGCAAACACCATACAGGCAGCACCCAAGATCAAGATCGAACCCGGGCCTCTATGTACAACCCCACCCCCAGCAGCACGTCCCAGGCACCCACCACCCATTGTGTAGAATACTTGCCCCACACATCTCCATTTAAAAGCCCCGCTCACCTTAAAGCTATGCCTTCTAGTATTTGGCAGTTCCACGCTGGGTAAAAGGTTCTGTTTGTCGACCCTGTCCATGTCTCTCATAATTCTATGTACTATTACCAGGTCATCCCTCAACCTCCGGCGTTCCAAAGGAAACAATCCAGGTGTCCAACTTCTCCTTGTGGCTAGTCTCTCATCTCTTATCTTTTCATCTCTTCAAATACAAATCAGAGTTTGGAGTTTAGAGATACAACATCGACACAGGCCCTTCAGCCCATCGAATCCAAGCTGGCCATCGATCATCCATTCACACGGGTTCTATGTTATACGAATTTCTCATCCACTCCCTACACACACAGGGTAATTTACGGAGGCCATTTAGCCTACAAATGTGGGGGGAAATTGGAGCACGCTGAGGAAACCCACACGATCTCAGGGAGAACGTGCAAAATCCACACACAGACAGCACCTGAGACAATCTACAGAGATCGAATCTGGGTCTGTGGTGCCATGTGGCAATGGCTCTACCACCTGTGCCCTTATTCCTCCATGGAATCATAGTCATACAGCATGGAAACAGGCCCTTCAGCCCAACTTCACCACGCCGAGAAAAATGCCCCATCTAAACTAGTCCCATCTGCCTGCTTACTGCCTTACTCAACCTACTATATTCATTGCTGTCTGTCTCTGTAACATCATCATAGGCACAAGTCCAACCACCCTCCATCCACCAATAACTCCAATGGGTCACCCCTATTAACACAGGCTCCTTGGTCATCACGCCCTCTCCTCACTAACTCACTAGCCCTTCAAGTTAGCCACTGAATTGAATTTAAGACATGCAAATCCTTGTTCTATATCTCTCTCCATCATCGCCTATATCTCTTGTTTCCTTTTCCCGTGGCTTTCAGTGTGAAGAAGGGTCTCGACCCGAAACGCCACCCATTCCTTCTCTCCAGAGACGCTGCCTGTCCCGCTGAGTTGCTCCAGCTTTTTGTGTCTATCCTCTTCTCCCGAATTATTGCTCTTCAGCCCTCTTTTTGTCCTTTGCTCCGCCTTTCATATGTCATGTTGTTACTTGTGGGCGGACACCCAGGCAAATTCCTTGTATGTGAATACTTGGCCAATAAACTTACTTACTTACTTTCTGACCCCTCCACTCGTCACTCTCCCTCTGCAACGGTTGATTACGTGATATGGACCACACCCTGGGTGGACATTTCAACCCTAATTTTCCCAGACACCGTACGAGAAACCACCACCCAATTAACCAAATCTCAGTCTGCCTGGACCTACCTGATCTCCCGGTTGCTAAACATGTTAATTTTCCTTCCGATTCCCACGCTGACCTTTCTGTCCTGGGCCTCCTCCATTGTCAGAGTGAGGCCATAAGCAAATTGGGGGAACAGCATCTCATATTTTCCTTGGGCAGTTTACAACCCTGTGAATGAATATTGATTTTTCTAACTTCAAGTAACCCCTGCATTCCCTTCTCTCTCCATCCCTCCCCCACCCAAGTCACACCAGCTTCTCGTTCTCACCCAACAAACAGCTAACAATGGCCAGTTTCCTTTATCTTCGTTAGTTTTTTGTATATCTTCAATACATTGTTCTTTATCTCTCTACATTATCGTCTATATCTTTCGTTTCCCTTTCCCGTGACTTTCAGACTGATGGGTGGGCTCGACCCGAAACTCTCTCCAGAGATGCTGCCTGTCCCACTGCGTTACTCCAGCTTTTTGCGTCGATCCTCTTTTCCTGAATGATTGCTCTTCAGCCCTGAATCCATGTGTCAGTTCTTCCTGTCCTCCCAATGATTGCGTGTTTGCACAGCCGAGTCAGCAGAAACCATTGAACCGTTATGGCGCACAAGTCTGTTTGGCCCATCGAGACAATGCCAGCTCCCAGTCAGTCCTATCCCCTTGCTCCCTGCCCACAGCCTGGAGTGTTATTGCTGCCGTTGCATCTAATTCTTTGCACAAATTTGCTCTCGTTGCCTTGTCTGCCTTGTAAAAAACAAGTTTTAAAATGGGCTGTTTTTCTTGCGCGTGACATTAATGCCCGAGGGAGATTACTAACCGAAGCTCTTTGCCAGAAGATATTGCTCAGAGATTACCTGCTGCTGATAGACATAAAAAAAGGACTGGGAATACTCATTTCCTTTTGTAAAAGGAAAATGGATCTTATTAATTCAGATTGCTCCTCTATTTTCAATTCCTCCCACTCTCCCCTCTCCCAAATGTGCCAAACAGGCAGGAAAACTGGTTACATAAATGCCGCCAGTATTTTATCCTCATTATTCAGAAGAAAACCGAGTGTCGGACTATTCAACGGAAGGGTGCGTTTCATCCAATTGGGGTTGGATTTGCTGAATTTAATTGGCATGAATCCATTCCACACATCTGTACCCCTTTCTCTGTAACCAATCTCTTCCGTCAAGCTCTTTCCAGTTCGATATCAGTCCTGTGCAGTTCGGTATCAGATCTTGTCTTGCAGTAGAGCATCTCGGGATGTTTCGCTGTATCAGAGACTCTGTATCGTGACAAGTTGTTAACCCCTAGTAAGTACCGCCAACTCAACTGCATTGTAAAATTGGCCCCATCATTACAATGAAGGAAAACTGCATTGCCAGGAATGGATTCCAAGCAACTTTCTTTCATCCTTGGAATCCATTCCCTTGTTACTCATCTCACATTGAGTTGTCAGCCACCTTCTTGAACTGCAGTCAATCTGCTATTGGTATTATTGTTATGTCTACCGAGACACAAGAAGCACCAGCATAATCAAGGACGAGTCTCACACACCGGGGTCACTCCCCTCTTGTCCACTCTCCCATCAGGCAAGGGGTACAGAAGTATGAAAACGCACACCTCCAGAAGATTCAGGGACAGTTTCCTCCCAGCAGTTATCAGGCAACTGACCCATCCCATCACCAAATAGAGAGACATCCTGACCTTCCATCTACCTCATTGGAAACCCTCACAACATCTTTGATTGGACTTTACTGGATTTTATCTTGCACTACACATCATTCCCTTTATCCTTTATCTGTCCACTGTGAACGGCTCGATTGTAATCATGTATTATCTTTTTGCTGACTGGATAGCACATGACAAACAGCTTTTCTCTGTACCTCGGTACATGTGACAATAATAACAAACTAAGCTATCCAATTATGCTCAAGAAGGAACTGCAGATGCTGGAAAATCGAAGGTAGACAAAAGAAGGGTTTCGGCCCGAAACGTTGCCTATTTCCTTTGCTCCGTAGATGCTGCCACACCCGCTGAGTTTCTCCAGCATTTTTGTCTACCTAAGTTATCCAATTAAATCAGATCATACTATACATGAGTACAATCAAGTCAAAGACAAGTACAACAGGTTGAGCAAATAGACAAATAGCAGAGTTGTATTTCAGCATTGTAGCCTTACAATTCCAGAGGAAAAAGTTCAATGTCTGTATTAAGGTAGGTTGGAGGATTGGGACTATCCTATCTTACAGGAGGACACATTTGAGGTCTGAATACAGAGGGGAAGAAGCTGTTCCTGAGTCTAGTGGTCCATGTTTCAACTTTTGTATCTTCTGCCTGACGGAGGAAGGGAGAAAAGGGAATGACTGGGGTGAACAAGTCCATGATTTGGTTGACTGTTCTCCCAAGGCCGTGTGAAGTATAGATGGAGTCAATGGTGGGTGTCTGCTATGTGTGATGGACTGGGCTGCATCTACAACTCTCTGGAGATATCACAATAGATTGGCTGTTCCAGGAATTTAACCCCGCGATGATGAAAGAATGAGACATCTTTTCAAGTCAGAATGTCGCGTGACTTTGGAGGAAACTTGTGGTATGCGGTGTTTCAACGTATCTGCTGCCCTGTCCTCCTGCATTGCAGAGGATTAGGAGGAACTGTTGGGACGCCTTGTTGAGTTGATGCATTCTATCTTATTGACATTGAAGATGGTGTGATCAATAATGGTATTGACATTGTAGGTCTAAAGGCAGTAGTTAGTTAGCTGGGCTTTCTCTTGCTGGAGATCTTCATTCCTTGGTGTTACACTAATGTTATTTCTCCTTTCTGATCCCAAACTTTGAACCACTTGTAATAATACATTTTATTGTCATTGTAAATACATACAACTAATGTTCAGGCGCACTGCCCGAGCGGAGCTCCGATGTATCAGATAAGTAAATAACGACAATGGAAACAGCAAAAACGGCAAGAAAAACGTCGGGCATGTGGGCATGGGCAGTTTCTTTATCCAAGAGATGTAAATCTTCCCCTATTTGTGGTGTTGTTATCTTACTTCGTTGTTCTGTTACGCTATTGTGAAGGGCCTGTCCTACCAGCATCCGACTCCATGCGGTGAGCGCGATCAAACTAGAAGCGGGGGCCGCGCGGAGGTCTGGTGATCCCTGTACGACCATTCCCACCAGCATGCGCCTGCATGCACCAAGCGCGACCAAACCGGCAGCGAGGGCCGTGCGGAGGTTGGGTGAGTGGCGCAACGCAGCGCAAAGTGAGGCGAACTTGGAGCGAAGTCTTAAAGGTAAGTTCGCCAGGACAGAGAGGGACACACAGAGAGGGGCACAGAGGCACACACAGAGAGGGCCACGGAGCCACACACACAGAGGGTCGCGGAGGCACCTACAGAGAGGGTCACGGAGGCACGACGTCGAGGCGGTGTGTAATGCGTCGAGGCGACTGCGAGCCGACAAGCCGTTGCCGCGTGGAATTTTTGAACATGGTCACTTTTTCGGAGCCCCGCGCGATGTCGGGACGAACTCCACACAATTCCGCACGGCTTCGGCGATCGAAGTGGGACCGGCCCCGCGACGCCGGACGGCTCAAGCGACCATGTTAGGTCGCGCTCATCGCATGGAGTTGCATGCTGGTGGGACAGGCCCTTTATGGTGTGGAGTGGACTATTTTCTAAACGGTGAGAGGATTTAGGAATCAGAGATGCAAAGGGACTTGGGAGTGCTGGTGCAGGATTCCCAAAAGGTTAATTTGCAGGATGAGTCAGTGGTAAGGAAGGCGAATGCAAAGTTAGCATTTAATTTTGAGAGGGGACTAGATTATAAAAGCAAGGATGTAATGCCAAGGCTTTAGAGGACACTGGCCAGGCCACATTTGGAATATTGTGACCCATATCTGAAGAAGGATGTGCTGACATTGCAGAGGGTTTACGAGAATAATTCCGGTATGATTGGGTAAATGTATGAGGAGCATTTGGAAACTCTGGGATAGGACTCGCTGTAGTTCAGAGGATTGAGGGGAGATCTTATTGAAACCTACCGAATAATGAAATGCCTAAATAGAATGGATGCGGACAGGTTAATTCCAGCCGTGAGGGAGTCTAGGATCAGAGGACAAAGCTCCTGAACAACAGGACATGAAGAAATTTCTTCAGCCAGAGGGTAGTGAATCTCTAGAATTCATTGTCACAGATGGCTGTGGAGGCCAAGTTAATTGGGTATTTTTAAAGCGGAGATTGATTAGTAATTGATTAGTAAAGGCATAAAAGTTTATGGGAAGAAGGCAGGAGAATGGAGTTGTGGGAAAAATAGATCAGCTGTGATCGAATGATGGAATAGACTCGCTGGGCCGAAATGTTTAATTCTGCTCCTATGTCTTATGGCCTTAGGGTTAACATACCATCTTTAAATATGCCAAAAGATTCCCTTTCAGAAGACAGTGCATAGATTAGAGATGTGCAGTAACGAGTGCAAGGCAATCAAAGAGTCGCACGTATCCAATATTATTGAGCAGGAATATGTCTGAGTGAGCTAAATTGCCAGTGTGTACATAAGCTTTCATCCATTTTAAACCTCGTTCCCCTCTCTCGACTCCACAACTCCATTCTAAATGATGTGGACAAACATCCTCATCGTGAATCGGGTATAGGCACCGACACCGAACTTTTCCGGTCAGATCAGACATACATTGAAGAGATCTTGCGGGAGAGCGTCTGCCGGTTTTGAAGGTCAAGAAGATCCAGGATTAAGGCTGAGTCTGTGCGGAATGAGCGACCGTTGGCCGAGACATAATCCTGGGCTCCTGAGGGGAATGTCAGAACTGTTCAGATCAAACAAGGGAAGAACGCATGCAGGCTTTGCAAAGCTGAACATTCTGCAGGACGGTGGAAGTAAGTGCGTGGAGCGGAGATGGGGACGGGAGGATAGGAGCAGCACATGGGCTGAGGCAATGGTTCTTTTTGTAAATAAAAAGGTGCGGGTTTGCATATCGTTCCTTGCGGTTGGTGTTTATGGTGGATTGCCGTCCTATAACAGGGGACACGAGGAACTGCTGATGCTGGAACCTTGAGTAAAGCACAAAGTGAAATAGAGTAATGGAGCCATTAAGTGTGGAAACAGGCCCTTCAGCCCAACGTCCACACTGGCCAACATGTCCCGTCTACACTAGCCCCATCTGCCTGCTTTTGGGCCTTATCCCTCTAAACCTGTCCTATCCATGTACCTGATCAAATGTTTCTTAAACGTAAGAGGCAAAAGTATCAAACTGCTGGAATAATTCAGCAGGTGGCGGAGAGGGGAGAGGAGAGCTCTCCAGCGCGTCGCCCACAGAGCGCAGAAGATAATTGGGACACAGCTACCAACCTTGGAGGGCATCTACTATACACGGTGCCTCAGGAAGGCCGTCAGCATTCACAAAGACTCCTCACACCCTTGCAATAGTCTGTTGGAACTTCTACCTTCCGGCAGACGTTACTAGGCCTTCTACGCCCGCACCACCAGCCTTAGGGAACAGCTTCATCCCCAGAGCTATAGCTGCTCTGAACCGGCCCTGCTGAGTGCCTCCGCCCCCATGAACTGTCTCCCTCAGATGGTCGAGTCGCACATCGACCTATTTGCACTTTATACTGTTTTACTGTTTTTTTAAATTTAAATGTAAATTTTTATTTTTATTTTATTTTTTATTTTTTTATAAATCATGTTTCTCTGGGTATCTAAATTTAAGTTATGACATCGGATGGAAGCTGCATACCAAATCTCGTTGCACCTGGGTGCAATGACAATGAAAGATATTATTATTATTATTATTAGGTCAGGCAGCATCTCTGGACTACATGGACAGCTGACATTCTCCTCAAGACCTCCACAAGACCTTTGGGAGCCTAACATTGATTAGAACGAGTTATGGGGAGTAGGCAGGGAAATGGGATTAGGTGGCAGAGATCAGCCATGATTGAATGGCGGAGTAGACTCGACAGGCCGAATGGCCTAATTGAATTCCGATAACTGGTGAACTTGTGAAGACTCCAGATCCAGAGGAGCAGAAAGATCTCGAAACGTAGTGGGCTGTAAATGAAAGCTTCAGAGATAAGAGGACGCAGGGGATGAGGAGAATACGGGATAAGGGAAGGCACGGTGGCGCAGCAGTAGATTTGCTGCCTTAAAGCGCTGGAGACCCGGGTTCGATCTTGACTGCGTACTCTTGACTCCGTCTGTACGGAGTTTTAAGTTCTCCCCGTGGGTTTTCTCCGAGATCTTCGGTTTCCTCCCACACTCCAAAGATGTACAGGTTCCTAGGTTAATTGGTATAAATGTAAATTGTCCCCAGTGTGTGTAGGATAGCGTTAGTGTGCAGGGATTGCTGGTTGGTGTGGACTCGGTGGGCCGAAGTGCCTGATTCCACGCTGTGTCTCTTAAATGAACTAAATTAAATATGCAACATAATTGGCAATGATTTCTGGAAGGATTACACTGGTTCTTCTGCTGAAGGTTTGGCCGGGAATCAGCAGAATCTCAAAGAGATTCAACGTCTCGGATTTCAGCGTGAATTCCTTTCAGTTCTAAGTTGGATGGGGTTCATCCAGACTGGAGCAAACCGAATAACAAAATAAACACTGGAGCTTCGCTGGGGAATTTTATTAAGGAGTAACCTGCAGTTGACTAATTGCGAAAAGATTTTTTTTTAATGCAATTAATGGAAATCGATGTGACGTCCAAATCGATCGGCCTGGCACTAATTTTAACAGTAAAGCACCCAAAAGATTTGTCATGCTTGCTTATCAGCAAAGCTAGAACAGCAGCCACTTGCATTTGGGAATGTTCGCATCTTTCTGCCCGCCTTCACAAGGAGCAGAATCAATGGCGGGCGATCGATGGCTGCCAGCTGCTATAAGAGAGCCTGCGATCGAGGGAGAAGGAAGTGTTGCAGATGTGCAAGGGACGTGCAGACGTGCAGTTCCCCAGGAGTTGCAGAAGAAGCGGGCGCGAGACTGCTCGTCCATCCTCCAGACAGGCTGAGCAAGAGAGCAGCAGATGGCTCGAGACGCAAGGGCATGTCATTGGGATTGAAAAGTCATTTCCAGAGCGCGTGCCTCTGCTGCCTTCAAGATACTCTGTGCGGCAGCTCAATCCTGCAGCTAGGTCATCGCCACACTGCCAAGGTTGTTTTAAGACTTTTGCTGGAAACTTTTCCTTTGCCGTTTGATCATTCGGGTCCAACATTGAACACATCGGCGCACAGGAACAGGCTGAAGATTAATGTCACACGCTGGAGAAAAAGAACCCAATTTAAAACTTGTTTTTCACAAAGCAGACAAGGCAACGAGAGCAAATTTGTGCAAAGAATTAGATGCAACGGCAGCAATAACACTCCAGGTTGTGGGCAGAGAGCAAGGGGGTAGCACTGACGGAGCTAGCATTGGCTCGATGGGCCAAACGGACTCCTTGTGCACCATAACGGTTCAATGTTTACATTGTGTCTGAAGAGGGGTTTCGGCCAAAACGTTGCCTATCTCCTTCGCTCCATAGATGTTGCTGCACCCGCTGAGTTTCTCCAGCATTTTGTGTATCCTCAATGTTTACATGGTTTGATGATTCTGCTATGCAAACACGACCATTGGGACGAAAGAAAGAACTGACATCTGGATTCAGGGCCAACGAGCAATAATTCAGAAAGGAAGATAGACGCAAAAAGCTGGAGTAACTCAGCGGGACAGGCTGCATCTCTGGAGAGAAGGAATGGGCGGCATTTTGGGTCGAGGCCCTTCTTCAGACAGGAACAGGCCCTTCGGCCCGCACTGTCTGTGCCTGTCTGTCTGTAAATGATGCCAAGACCAATTCTTACCTGTCTGCGCATAATCCCCATACTCTCCATGCACAAAATCGTGAAGGAATAGATTTGAATTTAAAGGATTCAAATTGGGTTTGAATATAGGGTGAGTCTATTTCTCAGGGTAGGGGTATCAAAAACAATAGGATATAGGTTTAGCATGAGAGGGACAAGAATTAATATGAAACCGAGGGGCAACTGCTTCACTCACCCGTCAGTGGGTATATAGAACGAGCTGCAAGACAAGGTAGTTGAGGCAGGCACTATTAGCAGCGTTGCACAGGTACTTGGATAGGCAAGGTTTAGGGGAATTTGGGCCAAATGCGGGCAAATGGTACTAGCTTGGATGGGACAGCTTGTTCAACATGGATGAGTTGGGCTGAAGGGCCTGTTTCCATGCTGTATAACTAGAATTCTCAGAGTGGAGGCCTGTGACTAGTGGCTTGCCACAGGTTTCGGTGGTGGTCCCGTTACTGTTTGTCATCTACATCAATGATATAGATGAGAGCATACAGGGCAAAATTAGCAAGTTTGCTGATGATACAAACGTTTGTGGTTTTGCAGATAGTAAACATGGTTGTGAACGATTGCAGCAGGATCTGGATCGATTGTCCAGGTGGGCGGAGGAATTTAATACAGTGAAGTGTAAGATGTTGCATTTTGGGACGTCGAACAAGGGCAGGACCTACACAGTAAATGGTGGCCTCTAGGTAGTGCTGTAGAGCAGAGCGATCGAGGAGTACAAGATGGTTTCACGAAGGTCGAGTAACAGGTAGATAAGGTGGTCAAAGAGGCTTTTGGCACTTTGGCCTTCATCAGTCAGAGTATTGAGTATAGACTTTTGGAGGTGATGTTGCAGTTGTATAAGACGTTGGTGAGCCCGCATTTAGAATATTGTGTTCAGTTCTGGGCACCATGTTATAGGAAAGATGTTTTCAAGCTTGAAAGGGTTCAGAATAGATTTACGAGGATGTTGCCAGGACTAGAGGGTGTGAGCTATGGGGAGAGGTTGAGTAGACTCAGTCTCTATTCCATGGAGCGTTGGAGGATGAGGGGAGATCTTATAGAGGTAGACAAAATCATGAGCAGACTAGATTGGGTAGATAGATGCACAGAGTCATTTACCCAGAGTAGGGGAATCGAGGACCGGAGGACATAGGTTCAAGGTGAAGGGGAAAAGCTTCAATAGGAATCCGTGAGGTAACGTTTTCACACAGAGGCTGGTGGGTGTATGGAACGAGCTGACAGAGGAGGTAGTTGAGGCTGGGACTCAGTTGGAGAAACAGTTTAAGAAACAGTTGGACAGGTACATGGATGGGACAGGTTTGGAGGGTTATGGACCAAGCACAGACAAGTAGGACTAGGGTTGCTAGATGTGGGCTAGTTGGGCCGAAGGGCCGTTGTGGGTTAGTTGGGCCGAAGGGCCTGTTTCCAAACTGTATCACTCTATGACTCTATGACTGTGGCTCACTCACTCCCTCCATATTTATTGGCCCATCCAAAAGTCTCAAACACCACTTTAAATTCTGCCTCCCCCACCACCCCTGCCGCTGCTTTCCAGGCTCTGACCACCCTCTGTGTAATAAGGAGTTAAACCTCCCCGACCCGCTTCCAGCTTTCTCCCCTCCCGACTACAAGGTTCAAGTTCCTAAGCTGTATTTTTCAAGTTTTATGCTCGATATAATGTGCCTGTAACTATGCAACAAATGAGAATTTCATTGTTCTATACCCAGGGCATAAGAAAATTAAATTACTCCATCCATTCCATCAGTCTGAAGAAGGGTCCCGGCCCAAAATGACAACTGTTCATGTCCTCCAGAGATATTGCCTGTCCCAAAATGCTGGAGTAACTCAGTGGGACAGGCATCAATCTGCGGAGAGAAGGAATGGGTGACGTTTTGGGTCGAGACCTTTCTTCAGACTGATGGAATAGATGGAGTAATTTAATTTCACCAGTCTGAAGAAGGGTCTCGACACGAAACGTCACCCAGTCCTTCTCTCCAGAG
Source organism: Raja brachyura (assembly GCA_963514005.1). Next base: position 9,866,722 of record OY740810.1, read on the forward strand.
ATGCTGCCTGTCCCGCTGAGTTACTCTAGCACTCTGAGTCTTTTTTGTAAACCAGCATCAGTAGTTCCTCATATCTCTTTAGAAACATTTGGAGATTAAAGTAAATAGAACATAGCAGTTCTCATGAGGGATCTAGGATGTGAAACACCATTGATTTCCGTTGCATGGCTCCAGCCTGGCTTGCTAAGTGTTTCTGATTCTGTTTTTATCTTGGGTTTCTGACATCTGCGGTGTTTTGGATTTTCAGGATCACATTGCAGCAAGAGATAATAGTTATTACTGCAGTGAAAAGTTGTAGCAGACATTCAATCATGCGGAAGGTAGACAGACACAAAATGCTGGAGTAACTCAGCGGGACAGGCAGCATCTCTGGAGAGAAGGACTGGGTGACGTTTCGGGTCGAGACCCTTCTTCAGACGCGACCCGAAATGCCACCCATTCTTTCTCTCCAGAGATGCTGCCTGTCCCGCTGAGGTGCCTCAGCATTTTGCGTCTATCTTCTGTATTAGTTTCCTTGCCCAGTCTGAGCTGTGTGTGACTCCAGGTTTAGCATTATAGTTGATTTTTTATCTTTCGGGTCGAGTCTGAAGAAGGGTCTCGACCCGAAATGTCACCCATTCCTTCTCTCCAGAGATGCTGCCTGTCCCGCTAAGTTACCAGCGTCTGCAGTTCCTTCCTACTCAATGTTGCAAAAACGATATGATGCCCATGCAGAATTCTGACAGTGCAAATTCTCAATTCCTGTACATCCCAGTGGAGATGTTTTAGTTCAAGTAGAAGTGTGGTTCCCCCTACTGAGTATTATTTGCCCCATTTTTATGCACTCAATCGCTGCCTATCCATTCCCTCCACAGACGCTGCCTGACCCATTGAGTTTAGTTGAGAGACACAGCATGGAATCAGGCCCTTCAGCCCAATTCTATGTTATCCCATTTTCTCATCCTCCCCCTGCACACTAGGGACAATTCACAGAGGCCAATCAATGCACAAACCTGCACATATTTGGGATGTGGGAGGAAACCAGAACACCCAGATGTAACACACACGGTCACAGGGAAAACGTGCGAACTCCGTACAGGCAGCCCCCGAGGTCTGAGGGTAGAACCCAAATCTCGAGCGGTAAGAAGCAACGACTCTACCACTGTTCCTAAAACACTATGTGTTTTGGTCCACAAACCAACATCTGCAGGTCAGTTTCGGTTAGTTTAGAGATACAGCGCGGAAACAGTGCCCTTCGGCCCATCGAATCCGTGCCGACCAGCAATCCCCACACATTAACATTATCCTACACACACTAGGGACAATTTACACATACACCAAGGCAATGAAGCTGCATACCTGTACGTCTTTGGAGTGTGAGAGGAATCCGAAGATCTCGGACAAAACGTAAACAGTCACGGGGAGAACGTACAAACTCCGTACGGACAAGTCGAGATCGAACCTGTGTCTCTGGCGCTGCAAGCGCTGTAAGGCAGCAACTCTACCGCTACGCCACCGTACCGCTGGTAATGATTTCTTGTGTCTCCATAACGTAGAGGGTAGCTATGCACAGTGCAGGCACACTTCTCCACCTCCACTTTTTCAGTATGCACGGTGATAAAGGTTTCAGGTTAATCCAACTCAAATTGGCTGCACTGGGACCAGGCCCCCATTCATTTCCTTTCTTTGCTCATCAGTACGGCAGTCAGGTGGGTGAAACCTCCATGCACTTCCTCGGAAAAGTGCTAGTCTGAAGGAGCAACACATGTCTCCGATTCTTAGCCGCTTAGACTCCGCTGACTGAAGGCTCCAAAGAGTGATGTCTCTTTACGATAAATTTGATCACAGAAAATGTCAATAAAACTATAGGACTTGAGGCTGCCGCGGGGACCATAAAATCACTATTGTGACATTTAAAATAAATCTCTTCAAGGAAAGAATCCCACATGGGCCAAACCCGAGAAAAAATGTTTCCCCGGAGGTCTCTTCAACAAAGAATAATTGCCATGTGCAGTGGCTACAACTCCAGAGGTTGATGGAACCCATCATGACATCCTCACAACCTGAAGAGAATACCACCAAGAAGTTTCAATTAGGATTATAATATCAGCCATAATGTGTGAGTGAAGCAAGGATCATATACTTCCCAAATTTTACGTACGGGAGCTCCAAAAACATACAGGTTTGTAGGTGTATTGCCTTGGTATAAGATGGAAACATAGAACATAGAAAAATTAGGGTGCAGGAGTAGGCCATTCGGCCCTTCGAGCCAACACCACCATTCAATATGATCATGGCTGATCATCTAAAATCAGTACCCCGTTCTTGCTTTTTCCCCCATATCCTCATAAATGTAAATTGAGGAGTTTGTGTAGGATAGTTTTAATGTGCAGGGATCGCCGGTGGCTGCCAACTCGGTGGGCCGAAGGGCCTGCTTCCGCGCTGAATCTCTAAATTACACAAAACTTTGGGATTCTATTTTTTTGACGTTATTTTCTTCAGCAGTTCAGCCAAAATGAAATCCTATACCGCTATACAAGGAGAGGGGGATAAGCTTTAGAATTTAGAGATATAACAGGGAAAACAGGCCCCCTGGCCTACAGGGTCTGCGCCGACCAGCGATCACCCCTTACATTTGCACTGTCTTACACACCAGGGACAATTTGTAATTTACAGAAGCCAATTAACCTGCACTTCTTTGGAGTGTGGTAGGAAACCGGAGCACCTGGAGAAAACCCACATGGTCACATGGAGAATGGACAAACTCTGTACAGCCAGGAGCCTGAGGGATAACATTTTCACTCAGAGGGTGATGGGTATATGGAGCGAGCTGCCAGAGGAGGTAGTTACGGCAGGTTCTATAACAGCATTTAAAAGACACTTCGACAGGTACTTGAGTAGGAAAGGTTCAGGGAAATATAGACCAAACGTAGGGAAATGGGACCAGCTTAGTTGGGCATCTTGGTCAGTATGGATGAGTTGGGTTGCGAGCCTATTTTCGCATTGTATGACGATGATTCTAATCCATGGAAGTCCTCTCAGAGCCTTTGACAGATGGAATAAGCATTATTCCAACAATCTTAATAATTGTTTTAACAAAATCCACTTTTAAATAATTAAAAACATCAAGTAAATGCAACTAGTTAAAAGAAATGTGATTTATTCTATTCTTGTATTTGCTTCTTGTAGTCTTATTATCACTGTTCACACAATTGGTATCCCAGGTCAGTGTGCTGGGTTTACCTGAAGGCAGATGGGCCAGTATAGACTCTGGGGACTTCCTGCCAGTGTTGCTCCATCATCGCACTCTATTGCTGAACGGAGCTCAGCTGGAAACATATTTCTGCACAGTGAGTCCCAAAACGTGCAGGCAATTAAGTGATTAAATGACAATAATGCCCTGTAAAACATTGCAAAACAGTGGTCCAAGATTTACAAGGAGCTATGGATGCTGGAATCTTGAGCCAAACGCAAGGTGTTGGAGGAACTCGGCGGTTCAGGCAGCATCTGGGAAGATAATGTTTTGGGTCGTACCTGTGGTTGTCTCCTAATTGCCCCCTGAAGTGTTCCTCATTTCAAGGGTTTTAGGGAGGGCTAATTAATCTGGCCTTGCTAATGGCAATCATATCCTGTGATTGAATAGAAAAAAAAATCACAACTTCAGTTATTGTTTTGGGATTGAAGGGTTCCGACCTGAAATGTCACCCCAGACGCTGCCTGACTAGACTTCCTCCAGCACTATGTGTTTTGCTCAGGATTCCAGCATCCATAGTCTCTTGCGAATCCAATAGACCTTAGCCACCAAACAATGAACATTAACGCAGTGGAGTATACTTGTCTCTATATCAGCGTATCAAAGTAATCCGCTAGCATAGAATAATGACTAACGATGGAGGCACGATGGCACAGTGGTAGAGTTGATAGAGGAAGGGCAGCAGAGTAGTAGAGTTACTGCCTTACAGCACCGGAGATCCAGGTTCGATCCTGACCACGGGTGCTGTCTGTACGGAGTTTGTACGTTCTCCCTGTGACTGCATGGGTTTTCTCTGGGCGCTCTGGCTTCCTCCCACACGCCAAAGACATACAGATTTGCAGTAAGATTTGTTAATTGTCCCCAGTGTGTAGTGTTAGTGTACATGGATCGCTGGTCGGCGAGGACTAGGTGGGCCGAAGGGCCTGTTTCTGTGCTCTATCTCTGAACTAAACTAAAGACATGAATTCATATTCCACCATTATAACTGGCAAATTTCAATTCAGTTAATTGAATAGATATGAGTTTTTTAATAAAATGTCAGTCTATTAGTAATGGTGATCTTAAAATTACTTTTATAAAAACTTATCTTGGTCACTCGGGAAATAATTCTGCCATGCTTACTTAGGCCGGCTAATATTGTATGGAGTTCAGATTGTGGTTGACTCCTAATTGCCCTCTGATGTGATCTAGTGTGTCCCTCACTTCAAGGGCAATTAAGGGGGAGTCATTTCTTCTGACCTTGCTACTGGTAATCATACCCCATGAATGAATGGAAAAGAAAATCATAATTTAATTTATCGTTTTGGTATCTTGTTTATTACTGTCATAAGGTCATAAGCTCATAATTGATAGGAGTAGAATTAGGCCATTCGGCCCATCAAGTCTCCTCCGCCATTCAATCATGGCTGATCTATCTCTCCCTCCTAATCCCATTCTCCTGCCTTATCCCCATAACTTCTGACACCTGTTCTAATTATCTATCTCTGCCTTAAAAATATACACTGACTTGGCCTCCACAGCTTTCTGTGGCAAAGAATTCCACAGATTCACCACCCTCTGACTAAAGACATTTCTCCACATTTCCTTCCTAAAAGGACGTCCTTTAATTCAAATTTACTTGCGGCTCAGTCGTATAGCTGTTCGAGCTGCTGCTTTACTGCGCCGGAGACCCGGGTTGAATCCTGATCTCGGATGCTGTCTGTGTGGAGTTTGCATGTTCTCCCTGTGATCCCGTGGGTTTCCTCCGGGTGCTTTGCTTCACATCCCAAAGACATGCGGATTGTTAGGTTGGTTGGGCTTCTGTAAATTGCCCTTAGTAAGTACTTGAGTGATAGAATCTGGGGAGAGCTGATAACAATGTACTGACGATAAAGTTGGATTAGATTAGTGTAGGAATAGTGTAAAAGTGTGGTTGTTGGTCAGTGTGGACTCACTGGGCCAAAGCCCCTGGTTTTAAGTTTTATCTCCTTCCTCAAAGAACGTCCTTTAATTCTGAGGCTATGACCTGATGAGTCCTAGACTCTCCGACTAGTGCAAACATCCTCTCCACATACACTATCCAAGCCTTGCACTATTCTATGTGTCTCAGTGAGGTCCCCCTTCATTCTTCTAAACTCCCGCGAGTACAGGCCCAGTGCCGGCAAACGCTCATCATAGGTTAACCTACTCATTCCTGTATCAGTGTAGATACGGTGAAAAAATGTGTTTGACATGGTATCCAAACTCGGATATACCATACACAAATACAATCCAGTCACACTCAAGTGGAATAGATAGAGCAAAGGGGGCGCTAAAGAGTGCAGAATATAGTTCTCAGCATTGGAGTTTATATTATAGCAAATATAAATTGGCCGACACATTTCCAACTGAACTAGAGTATTCCAGTGACATAAAACTTATTAGTAGATCTGAAGATTATTCCTGTCATGCTGTCAACTGATGAAGATGCAGGGAGAGTTCGTAAGCATCCATCTGTCAGTGTAGTCCGCATCTGGTCATTATCCTGTACATAAAGATGTAAGGATGTAAAAATTATGAGAGATATAAAATTATGAGAGGCACAGATAGGCAGACAAATCAGAACATCTAGTCAAAGTCTAGTGGACATAGCTTTAAGATGAGAGGGACAAAGTTTGATGGAGATGTGCAGGGCAAGATTGTTTGTGCAGGGAGCGGTGGGTGTCTGGAATACCTTGCCTGGGGTGGAGGTGGATACAGACACGATAGTGGCATTTACAAAGCTTTTGGCAGAGATTTGTTCAAATTTGGCACCGTGTTCTGCATGGTCATTGTGGGCCGAAGGGCCTGTTCTTGAACTGTACTGCTCCATGTTCTATATAAAAGAACTGAGGCCAAAGAGGAATGCAACAGTTTTGGGACTGTATTATTAAAAGTATGTACTTTTAATTTTTTGATCGGCGTCAGAGGATGAGGGCTGATCTAAAATCATGAGAGGAATAGATCGGGTAAATGCACAGAGCCTTTTGCCCAGAGGGGGGGAATCGCGATCCACAGGACATGGGTTTAAGGTGAGAGGCGAAAGATTTTTACACAAAGGGTGGTGGTTGTATGGAACGAGCTGCCAGAGGAGGTGGTTGAGGCTGGTACTATTGCAACATTTAAGAAACATTTAGACTGTGTAAATGGATAGGACAGGTTTAGACGGATGTGGGCCAAACGTAGGCAGGTGGGACTGGTGTAAATGGGGCTTGTTGGTTGGTGTGGGCAAGTTGGGCCGAAGGGCCTGTTTCCACTCTGTATGACTCTAGTTGCACTATTGAATATGACTTCACTGGAAGATCACAGAGCCGCAGTGTTGTTGATACCCTGTTCTCTATGCTGTTCTTTCAACCAAACTGCGGGAGATGTGAGAGTTAAGTTCACATAGAGAGTTCGAATTTGGCATTAATGACTTTAGAAAAAGGCTGTCAATAAAAGTATATAATACAAATAAGGTTTCAAATAAAAGCATTATAAAATGAGATTATAATTATGATGCAGAATTCCTATGAGATATTGGTTAGAGAGAATGCAGATAAGCAGCAACTTTGGTAGTACAATTCCTGTTCTTAATATTAGCTCTTCTAATATATATGCCAGATTTATACCTTGCCTTCTTCTTCTTTCGTGTGGCGTGCACGGCCTAAAGTTGCAGGACAACTTGTTCTATTTGATCTTCCGTTTGTGCACGTCGAGTTGATTGCATTAGTCGAAACAGGGCGGACCACGTAAAGGTTGCAATCTTCCACCCCAATACCTTGCCAAGTAAAGCCTTTCATTATTTCTATTTTGCTCACAAGACCTTATCGATATGTATATAGTCCCAGAAATATCCTACACAATAGTTTCTCCAAAGTACTCTCTTCCTACCAAAAAACAATAAAGTCCCCAGATGAGGGAAGATATCTCCTCATTGCTCCAATCATCAACTCCTCCCCTGATTTTTCTTTTTAGGCTTTCGACTTTAAATACACAGCGGGAAAATAAACCCTTCGGACCACCGAGTCTGCGCCAACCAGCAATCATCCCGTTAACTAGCACTATCCTACACACCAGGGACAGCCTAACATTTTTTTTTTAACTGAAACCAATTAACCTACAAACCTGTACGTCTTTGGAGTGTGGGAGGAAACCGGAGCACCCGGAGAAAACCCACGCGGTCACAGTGAGAACGATGCAAACTCCGTACAGACAGCGCCCGTAGTCAGGATCGAACCCGGGGTTTCTGGCGCAGTAAGTAGCAACTCTATCGCTGCACCAGTGCCACCCTATTCTTCCTGCAGACGTTTATATTCTCTCTAAGCCTACATGCAGTCAAATACGCTTCAAAATATTAATCACAATAATTAAACCTAAATCCAGTGCTTTCCTTGGAGACAAAAAGGTGTCGGTACGCATATCAATTATAAATCAAGCAATGTTTATCAACATTTGTTTCCATCTATATGCTCAACAATGGGGACACTTTAACTTGGTGCAAAATAACTGAACTGTAAGTCTAAACAAATAGATGTTCTAATTCATTCACTTGCATTACCCAACAGCTAAGCACGATTAATAAACGTACGTGCCACATTAGAGGTGTCTTACACTGTGCTGGCACGTACAGCCACAAGAAAAAGCACCTGCCGAAATCTATTTCTCTTACTAATGGGCACCATTGCATTCCGTGCACATTTTGTTTCCTGCTCCAATGTGCATTACCTTATATTTATTTAGCCACAGTGATGCCATGCATTAGGCCATCTGCCTCATCAGGAAACAATCAAGGCATGTTGCGGCTTATCGCATTACTTTCCCCACCGTTTGCAAAGCTGGTCAGAGTGCTTTGGAAGGGCCCAGTTTAACAGATGGGCACTGCGGCAGACTCGTGGAGCTGATGGGCCAACGTCACGAAGGACACTTGCTGTGGCTTTCGGGAGGACAGCATAACCCCATCACCTGGGCGCTCTCCGCTTGTGTAGGGCTCTGGGTCTAATCCCAACTTGCTGCGACAGAAAAATATAGATACAAGGAATTGCAGATGCTGGTTTACAAAAACGACAGAGAGGCTCACATGCACCTCGTCTAACCTCATCTTCTGCAATCCTGAGTTCCTGTACATCTGCAAGACCAAGCGTAGACGCCAAGGCCAACGTGATCTCCTGGTTGCTAACTCTAACTTACTTTAGAGATGCAGTGTGGAAACAGGCTCTTTAGCCCACCCAAGTCCACGCCGACAAGCGATCCCCATAGGCTAGCAATATCCTACGCACTAGGGTCAATTAACCTACAAACCTGTACATCTCTGGAATGTGGGAGGAACCCAGAGCACCTGGAAAAACCCATGCAGTCGCAAGGAGATCTAAATGGCGTCAAGTTGGGAAAAGGGGAAGTACAGCGGGATCTGGGGGTCCTTGCATATCAGTCTATGAAAGTAAGCATGCAGATACAGCAGGCAGTGAAGAAAGCGAATGGCATGTTTGCCTTTATAACAAGAGGAATCGAATATAGGAGCAAAGAGGTCCTTCTGCAGTAGTACAGAGCCCTAGTGAGACCTGGAGTGTCGTGTGCAATTTTGGTCGCCTAATTAGAGGAAGGACATTCTTGCTATTGAGGGAGTGCAGCGTAGGTTTACAAGGTTGCTTCCCAGGATGGCGGAACTGTCATATGCTGAGAGAATGGAGCAGCTGGGCTTGTACACTCTGGAGTTTAGAAGGATGAGAGGGAATCTCATTGAAACATATAAGATTGTTAAGGGCTTGGACATGCTAGAGGCAGGAAACATGTTCCCGATGTTGGGGGAGTCCAAAACCAGGGGCCACAGTTTAAGAATATGGAGTAAGCCATTTAGAACGGAGATGAGGAAACACTTTTTCTCACAGAGAGTGGTGAGTCTGTGGAATTATCTGCCTCAGAGGGCAGTGGAGGTAGGTTCTCTGGGTGCTTTCAAGAGAGAGCTAGATAGGGCTCTTAAAATTAGTGGAGTCAGGGGATATGGGGAGAAGGCAGGATCGGGGTACTGATTGGGGATGATCAGCCATGATCGCATTGAATGGCAGTGCTGGCTCGAAGGGCCCAATGGCCTACTCCTGCACCTATTGTCTATTGTCTATTGTCTATTAAGAACATGCAAACCCCTTACAGACAGCACCCTTAGTCAGGATCGAACCCGGATTTCTGGTGCTGTGAGGTAGCCACTCTACCACTGTACCGCTGTGCCGCCTAATTGGAGGCAGAGAAGGAGGAAGTACAACCAAGATAGCTATGAGATGTCGTGAATGTTGGTACCTAGTCGATCCCCTGAAATCGACGTCAGAAACTGCAGCAAATTTAACAAATTTGGGTGCAGGTAAAATTCCCTTTGATGCTCACACTCTGAAGTGTTCCACTCTCTGCTCAATTTATGTTGCACTTCTCATGTTCTTCGCTTAAAGCTGCTACACTAAGTTACGCAAGACTTATAAGCTGTCGCCCTGCTGGGCTTTTGATTGACGGTCTTGAAGTTTTAAACCTTCTGAAGGACAAGAAGCGCTTTTTGAAAAAATATAATTCTTTGAATTATCTGATGTGAAACAGGTCTGTCTTTTTTTTAAAAGAAAATCCAATTTTGTTTGGATTGAGGCCGGAATCCTCAGCTGTACATTGAGCTGATGCTTGATGGGAAATTGGTGTCTGTTTTGTTCTGAGAGCTGATCTGTGAAGGCTCCATTAATCTTGGCCGAGACAGTTCTGGCACACGGCTAACTGTGATTTAACCAGCAGCCGCAGATCTCAAACACTGCGAGTCTTCCAGCAAGTTGAGGGGTTCATCATTTCCCCCTCGAGTTTATCTACACAAGTTTAGTTTAGAGTTACAGCGCGGAAACAGGCCCCTCGGCCCACCGAGTCCGCACTGACCGGCGATCCCCACGCATTATCCTGCGCACACGAGGGATGCTTTAACATTAATACATTTATACATTCTCCCAGTGACCGCGTGGGATTCCTCCCACAACCCAAAGACGTGCGGGTTGGTAGGTTAATTAGCCTCTGTAAAATTTATCCTAATGTGCAGGGAGTGGATAAGAAAGTGGGACAGCGTAGAGCTAGCGTGAACGGGTGATTATTGGTTGGCGTGGACTCAGTGAGCCTGGTTCCATGCTGCATCCCTGAAACTAAAACCCCCTCTCGTTATTTAAAATGCTCGTCCCCCCTTTATCTAGTGAACGGCCACCTCGTCTCGTAATCCCATTACAAGGTACTAAGGGCCACTGTGACATACTCCACTAGTTGCTCCCTGCAATTGCAGTCACGATTGTTGTAGGCTGGGTTTTGCAGGCGTATTAAGGCAGTGGGAGATTACAAATGTCAATGTAATAGCCAAGTGTTAGCAGGCAGCCTCCACTTGGTGTGATAACGTGTACATGCACGATTCTGTTAATTAGATGACAGAATTCTCTTGGACTGAAAGCAGTCAAGGATGAAAGTGAAGATACACCTCCAGCTGAAGACAGTGCAAAGCGCAACCTAAAGCCTCGTGTTACACGCCAATGTGTTGTAGTCAAAGCAGAGTAATGTTTAGTTTATTATAGGCATGTGCATCGAGGTACAGTGGATAGCTTTTTTGTTGCGTACTATCCAGTCAATGAAAAGAATGTACATGATTACTATCAAACTACCCACAGGGTCCAGATAGAGGATAAAGGGAATAATGTTGAGTGCAAAATAAAGTCCATTAGAGTCCGATTGAAGATAGTTTGTGGTAGATAGTAGGTCCAATTGAAGATGAGGTAGATAGTAGGTCAGGACGGTCCCTAGTTGATGGTAGGATGGTTCAGTCGCCTGCTAGCATCTGGGGATAAACTGTCCCTGAATCTGGAGGTGTGCGTTTTCAAATCTTGAGTTTCAAATGCTGAGTTACTCTAGCTTTTTGTGCCTGTCTGCAGATGGGAATGTTCCCTTGCCCTTCTTAGGGTTGGAGACGGTGGCCCTGGGAGGTGCCGTCAAAGAAGTCTTGGCAAGGGAGCAGACTTGTGCAGCAACAGAGGGCACTCACACTGCAGCCACAGTGCACCAAAGATGAAGGGAGCAAATGCTTGACGTTAGATTGGGTGCCAAATAATTAGACTCTCTTGTCCTAGATTAGAATGATCTTTAATGGGAACTGGGACAGCTTAACACTGCCTTGTCAGCATCACGTCCTCCTGTATAATTCATCGTCAGCAAGGAAGACCCTCTATCCGACCATCTGGTCAGCCAGTGGCACCAGAGTGGCAATTAGTTGCAACGCCAACCACTTGTGCCTGTCTTTGTGAGTGAGATTGCCAATTCACTGGCAGCTGAGTAAATGAGTCCAAACTCATTTCATTTTGGACCCTTATTGGTAACTGACAGAAAGAGACTTTAATGCAATCAGACAGAGATGGATTTTTGTGTGACGTGCGTTTGACATTAAATTGATATTCATAAACAGTTTGCAAAGGCCGCTTCTGATGCATGGGTTTGCTGAGCATGTAAAATGCCTGCCAAATAAATCAGCACAAAGGCTTCAATTCCTCAGCTGCTCAGTATAAACTAATGTTGTTCGGTCCACACTCCCCATGCAAAATACCGTCAGGAATTTGTGGCACGTCAGGCCAGCAACAGGCCGCGATTCTCTCAACTTCCCGCATCCTGCTGCTAGCGACACACGCCACCTTAAAAACTCTTCCCCTGCCTTTGTTTTTGGTTTCTTTGTCTCGTCTTCTTCCATCTGCCATCTTTCCAGAACCGCGCCCATCCACCACTTTCCTCATTCCTCTGTAACCCCGTGACTTTTTAAAAAAAACTCAGCGCTGGTGCCGCTAAAACCCGTCATCGGGCAAGATATTTGCTCCTTTTGTGTTCCTTGGCATTTTCAGTTTCCCATCTGGAAATCTGCCGCCTTCTCTGTAGTTTCACTCCTCGACGATCCAAGAAGGGGGTGTTTTTTGAAGTGTTAATTATGCATTCATTATTAATCTCCTCTCTCAATATTCATTTCTGAAGAAGGCTTCCACTTCTCCGTCGTGTCAGGCGCTCTCTGCCTTTCATGAGGACTTTTGTTTATGTTTTCAGTGAGCCAATTCTCTTCAAACGAGGCAAGTTCGCAATCTTCCTTTTTTTAAAAAAAAAACCCCGTGCATCTTAGGCAACCTTTCTCTGCTTCCGTTACATTACAATTATTTTGCATTTTCACTGTTGATCTCTTCTTCTTCGCTTTTCTTTCTTTTCAACGGCCCCCTCAAACCCGTAATAAACTCGGGAATAATATTAAATTCCAACAATACATTTTTAAAAAAGCGCTGTTGAATTATGCACCAGTTATGCACCGTTTTTTTTTATTCACACCATATTAGAAACCCCCTGTGAATTGACTGTAAAATGTGCTAATGCCGCTTTTTTTTACATCATTCTTCATGATAGAAATTATCTCCTTTCTCTTCTATTTCTCTCTAATTTGTAATTGTTTTTTTAAATGTTTTTTTCTGCTATTTTGTTTAGTCTTTCAATTCTACATCCCCCCAACCCTGCCCCTCTTGTTATCCAAGGAAAACGGAAAATGCTGGAGTAACTCAGGCAGCATCTCTGGAGAACGCCGGTAGGTGACACTTTGGGTTGGACCCTTCTTTAGGCTGAAGAAGGGTCCCGACACGAAACGTCGCCTATCCTTGTTCCCCAGAGGTGCTGCCTCACCCTCTGGGTCACTCCAGCATTTTGTGTCTTTCATTGGTGTATCTAGCATCTGCAGTTCTTTGTTATTGCATTTGTCTCTTAATAGCCACTCATCTTTCTTTGTTGCTTGCTCACGCTGTGGACGTCCATGCACGTTCTTAATATTCATCGGCTCTACCATCACCCACCTTCAGCTATTGTTGCTGGGATCATTCTCACTTTGCTGTTCCAACTGATGGAGTGGGCCATCTGATAATTATGGACCTTGATGTCCCCTGCACTTGCGTGATGTTTACTGAATGCTGAACACCGTGGAGGCCAAGCCAATGGAAAATTATAAGGCAGAGATAGATAGATTCTTGATTAGTACGGGTGTCAGAGGTTATGGGGAGAAGACAGGAGAATGGGGTTAAGAGGGAGAGATGATTGAATGGTGGCATAGACTAGATGGGCCGAATGGCCTAATGCTGCTCCTATCTCTTATAGAAACATAGAAACATTAGAAATAGGTGCAGGAGGAGGCCATTTGGCCCTTTGAGCCAGCACCGCCATTCATTGTGATCATGGCTGATCGTCCCCTATCAATAACCTGTGCCTGCCTTCTCCCCATATCCCTTGATTCCACTAGCCCCTAGAGCAATATCCAACTCTCTCTTAAATCCATCCAGTGATTTAGCCTCCACTGCCCTCTGTGGCAGGGAATTCCATAAATTCACAACTCTTTGGGTGAAAAAGTTTTTGCTCGCCTCAGTCTTAAATGACCTCCCCTTTATTCTAAGACTGTGGCCCCTGGTTCTGGACTCGCCCAACATTGGGAACATTTTTCCTGGATCTAGCTTGTCCAGGCCTTTTATAATTTTATATGTTTCTATAAGATATCCCCTCTTCCTTCTAAATTCTAGTGAATACAAGCCTATAACTCCAGTGAATACAACCCGTATGAACATGAAGTGCTTGCGGGTGGAAGGGAGCACATTGGAGCAATGCCTGTGTAGCTTTGCCCGATGTTGAATGTTATATTCATTCATGCGATGTGATATATTCAAGAGACAGTTAGATCTAGCTCTTAGGGCTAATGGAATCAAGGGATATGGGGAGAAAGCAGGAACGGGGTACTGATTTTGGATGATCCGCCATGATCATATTGAATGGCGGTACTGGCTCGAACGGCCGAACAGCCTACTCCTACGCTTATTGTCTATGTTTCTATGTGTTAGCTGTAGTTGGTAGGAGCAATTTTTCAGCTCAGTCAGGTTTGTGGGTTGAAATCCTGCAGAGAAATGTAACCCCTAATATCCAGCTAGCTACCTGTCAGTATTGAGGCAGCTGATGTCAACAGGATGAGATGCTAAACTAAGCCCGTAGCCACCTTTGCAAGTGACTATTTCATGGCTCCATCCCTCATAGGACTGGCCTCTTGTGCCACCCATCATCTCTTTGCACCACTACCATTCTTAAACCTCTCTACCTCTTCTCTCCTCCTTGAAGCAATAAGTCACATAAGTCTTGGGTATTCCACTGTATCCATTTCACTGTATCTATGTACATGTGGCAATAAAATATCATTGTATCATCGAAGTATCATCGAACATAGGAGCAGAATTAGGCCATTCACCCATTGAGTCGACTACACCATTCGATTATGGCTGATCTATCTTTCCCTCTCAACCCCATTCTCCTGCCTTCTCCGCATAGCCTTTGACACCTTTACTAATCCAGGATCTGTTAATCTCCACTTTTAAATACAGCCCGTGACTTGGCCTCCACAGCCGTCTGTGGCAATGAGTTCCGCAATCCTCTTTCTACCAGGCTTGGGCACCCTGTCTACTTCCCTTTTAGCCTGATTAGCTCGGACACTCTTCAAACGTAAGCAGCGCCCTACGTGAATGTGAGTTGGCGGCATCATTGCTTTGATCTTGGACGTGGGAAGCGTTTCATCGCTGTTGCTCGAAATTTATGTCTCACTCGACAGCCAGAGTAGTATTTTCAGCCGGCTGTCTTGGCAAGTGGGAAGTTTTGATGTCAGGTTCTAATTAGCAGAAAACTTGTCGACAAAAGTTCACCTCTCCCTCTCTCTCTCTCTGTCTCTCTCTCTCTGTTCCCATGCCAATGCTTCATTCTCTTTTTCATCAATACCATCATTGGCCTTAATTCTGATCGTTTTTCTTATTTGCTGGAAGGAATGGAATCGTTGCTGGCGGCAACCCATTTCCAGCTGTCAAGACACAGAATCAGACTGCTTGTGCACGTCACGTCGCCTCAGTTATGGGGCTATTTAGCTATTCCATCTGTCTTGGGCGAGATTGGGAACAAATTGATTGGACTTCTCGTAAAGAGAAAACGAGCCTATCTAGGTCAGGAGGAGCAACGCTGTGCCTTTAAGTTAAATCTTCCTTCCCCCGTGCCCTCTGCTAATGACATCATTTGAATGGAGCAGAGGATGAATGGGAAGCCCTTGGTGTCAATTCTCATGTCTCCATCTGTCAACTCAATCCTCATTTCCATCTCAGAGCTTGCCGCGGATAATTGTCTTCTCCCCAGATCCTGCATGCAAGGGGTTCATTAGGTAGATTAGTGCAGATTCAAAGGATTCTTGGCTGCGCAGGCTTAATGGTGGATCCGAATTCTAGCGCTCCACAGCTTCAGTCTCCTCTTATTCTTCCTTCCTTCCACCGGGCCGCTGGTGAAAATGGGGCTAATTTAGCCACAGTGATACAGTGTGGAAACGGGCCCTTTGGCTCAACCTGCTCACGCCGACCAACATGCCCCCCCTCTAAACTAGTTCCACCTGCCTGCCTTTGGCTCATATCCCTCTAAACCTACCCTGTCCATGTACCTGTCTAAGTGATTCTTAAGCGTTGCAAAAGTACCTGCCTCAACCGCCCCCTCCAGCTCATTCCATCCACCCACCATCTTTTGTGTAAGAACCCACCTCAGGTTCCCATTTAATCATTCCCCCTCCACACCTGAAACCTACGTCCTGCTGTTGAAAAATGGAAGCTTGACAGAATGGAAGTGGGCAGAGCTAACTCAGCACAGCACGGGGGGCGGGGGCTGGAGCCCAGCCAAGTGTGAACAGCGCCTGCCCAAAACCTCCAAGCACAAGCAAGAGTGGCACAGTGGCATGGCTGGTAGAGCTGCTGCCTCATAGCGCCAGAAACCCGGGTTCGATCCTGACCTCGGGTGCTGGCTGTGTGGATCTGCGTGTTCTCGCATGGGTTTTCTCCGAGATCTTCGGTTTCCTCCCACACTCCAAAGACGTGCAAGTTTGTAGGTTAATTGGTTTGGTGTTAGTGTAAAGCCCCTGCCCCACTTTCCCGAGTTACTCACGAACTCTCCCGAGTTTTCCCCTTGATTCGAACTCGGATAATTACGGTAATAGCCATTCGTAGGTACTCGGGGCTATTTTTAAACTCGTGAACAATTTTCAACATGTTATCTGGTGCCCCGAGTTCCTTCGGCTGGCATTACGATCCGCTACGATACATCTACGGACTCCTACGGCCTCGCTTCAGACATTCCCCGACATTCCCCGAGTTCGAATTAAGAGGAAAACTCGGAAGAGTTCATGAGTATCTCGGGAAAGTGGAACAGGGCCTTTAATTGTCTGTCCCTAGTGTGTGTAGGATGGTGTTAATGTGCGGGGATCGCTGGTCGGTGCAGACCCGGTGGGCCAAAGGGCCTGTTTCCGGGCTGTTACTCTAAACTAAACTAAAACTAAACTTCAAAGACATATGGGTTTGTAGATTAATTGGCTTTGGTGAAATTGTAAATTGATCCTAGTGTGTAGGGTGGTGCTAGTGTATAGGGTGATCGCTGGTCGGTGCGGACTCGGTGGGCTGAAGGGCCATGTTTTCACGCTGTATTATAAAGTCTAGAGTCTAGAGCTTCACTTTGCTGCAGAATGCCTTGCTCTATCACAACTACAGAGGAGGTTTAATGCTACTGACTGCAAATAGATTTTGTGGCAATTTTTTGTTTGCTAAAGGTCTCAAAACAATGCTCACCGTCGCCCGTCTCCCACGCTGGGTAATATTTGTCCTTCTTTGAGGGAAAATGGATTATCGAATGGAAAATGGAAAATGGATTATCCAGTTATTACCCCATTACAGTTCATGAGGGGTTGAATTACGCAAATTGTCTACATCATCGCTCCATTACAAGAATGATGAATTTTCAGTGGCTGTGAAGCAGATGGATTTGTTCAGGAGTCATGGAAAGACCTGAAAAATCCAAATTCCCTTTTTTGGTGTGAAATAAGAAAAGATAGAGTAATTTTGAAAAAATTGCTTTATAAAGCTATTATTTTTTCATTATTATTCTCAGGTTGTCGTAGGGTTAATGGTATTTCAAAGTATTCATGGCAATGGAACCCTGGCACAGTTTGTAGAGCTGCTGCCTCACAACATGGGAGACCCGGGTTCGATCCTGACCTTGGGTGCTGTCTGTGTGGAGTTTGCATGTTCTCTGAGTGGGTCCTCTGTGACCATGTGGGTTTCCTCCAGGTGCTCTGGTTTCCTCACACATCCCGAGGATGTGTGGGTTTGTAGGTTAATTGGCCTCTATAAATTGCCCCTAGTGTGTAGGGAGTGGATGGGAAAGTGGGATAAGATAAAACTAGTGTGAACTGGTGATTGATGGTCCGCATGGACTCGGTGGGCCAAAGGTCTCCATACTGCACCTTTAAACTAAAGTCAAACATGGCAGGATATCAATGCCGGCCGGGGTTTATCGCTTGCATTTGCCTCTGCTTACTCATCCTTGGGTACCTGGAATACGCTGCTGGAGGTGGTGGTGGTGGCACATATGAGGGCAGCATTTGTGAGTCTTTCGAGCATTTAGTAGTTGTGGGTGGCTCGAGCCTTAAGGCCCGGTCCCACTTTCCCGAGTTACTCACAAACTCTCCCGAATTTTCCCCTTGATTCAAACTCGGGGAATGTCAGGGAATGTCGGTAGCGAGTCTGTAGGAGTCCGTAGATGTT
This sequence comes from Raja brachyura, assembly GCA_963514005.1. The sequence continues at coordinate 9,884,590 of OY740810.1, forward strand.
TCGTAGCGGCTCGTAATGCCAGCCGTAGGAACTCGGGGCATCTGGTAAGTCGGGATGTTTTTTCAACATGTTGAAAAATGTCGACGAGTTAAAAAAATAGCCCCGAGTACCTACGAACGGCTATTACCGTAGTTTTCCGAGTTCGAATCAAGGGGAAATCTCGGGAGAGATCATGAGTAACTCGGGAAAGTGGGACAGGGCCTTTACAGCAGCAGAGACCCAGGTTCGATCCTAACGATGGGTGCTGTATGCATGGAGTTTGTACGCTCTCTCTGTGACCGCCTGGGTTCTCTCCCGGTGCTCCAGTTTCTTCCCATACTCCAAAGATACACAGGTGAGTAGGTTAGTTGGCCGATAAAAATTGTAGACTGTCCCTATTGTGTAGGATTAGTGTTAGTGAATGGGGTGATCACTGGTCAACAAGAACTCTATGGGCCAAAGGGCCTGTTTCCATGCTGTATCTCTAAGTGAAAAGATGGGACATGGATATGCAGGGAGTGGAGGGACATGAATCATGTGCAGGTAGACAAGAGTTGGTCTTGGCACCATGTTCAGTCCTGACATTGTGGGCCGAAGGGCCTGTTCCTGTGCTGTGCTATTCTGTCCTGTTCTTTGTTCCATGTTAACCCCGTCAGCATAGCTTCCCATTCCTTTCTCCCATATCCACTCACTGGCTCCTTCTGCCACCGAGTCTCACGTTGCCACTGCTCCCTGATGACAGAAGTTTTTCCACAGTTCCCTCCGGATTAGCGACTGTGATCAAGTTAAATCAGTTGGCCCAGATTGACAGAGACATCTCAGGAACAGTTGGCTGTCCAAATACTTATAGCCTAAAAGAACAAATCAGTTCAAAAATCCACGTTTGGCACACTGCTTAGTTATAATTAAGAAATCTGAAATTAGGCTTGTCCTTCTCCAGTGCAGATGCTCAGGGAATTGGAGTGTCCCACGCTTGCCGCAGTGTTCACCTCAGATCTCCGCTGCCTGTTCAAATAGATGATAGTACTTCACAAAGAATAGTTAATACTCCCACTGTCCTCCCCCCAGGGTCCCAGTCCCTCTGAAGATTCCAGGACAGTTGAGCAATTATAAATCCATGGACACTTATTGGACAAAAGGAAGTCATTCGCTCCATGTTGACCCGTAACATAGAGACAAAATGCTGGAGTAACTCAGCGGGGCAGGCAGCATCTCTGGATAAAAGGAATAGGTGGCGTTTCAGGTCGAGACCATTCGTCATGTTGACCCAGGCTGGGCAATCTAAGTTTATCTCACTTCCCATATCTTATTCTGTATGTCTTTAGTTCAGTTTATTGTCACGTGTTGCGAGGTACAATGAAAAGCTTGTTTTGCGTGCTAACCAGTCAGCGGAACGACAATGCAAGATTGCAATCGAGCTATTTACTGTGCACAGATATATGAAGAGGGAATAATGCTATGTGCACGGTTACAGTTCCACATGTATTCAATCCGTGTAATCCTTAAGGGCCCGTCCCACTGTACGAGGTAATTCAAGAGTTCTCCCGAGTTTCCCCTGATTCGAGAATTACGAGAATTACGGTGATAGCCGCTCGTAGGTACTCGGGGCTCTCGTGGACATTTTCAACATGTTGAAAAAACTTCACTAGCTTACCGCGTTACCCGAGTACCTGCCGTTAGCGCTATGAGCCGCTAAGAGATGTCCCGAGCTCCGACGTACCCACTACGTACATTCTACGTACTTACCACGAGTTTGATTTTTTTTAAACTCGGGAGAGCTCTTGGGTAAAGCCCCTTGAGTGTTTCTCCCTCCACTAACTACCCTTGGAAGGAGGGTGTTTCAGATGCTCACCAATCTTTGTGTGATTTTATCTTATTCTTCCCCAATAAATTCAAATCTGTGTCACTAAGTTATGGGTCTCCCTGGCAAGGAGATGGGTCCTTTCTGTTTTCCTTGTCTAGTTCTTTCATATTATTATACACGGAAATTAAATTTTTCCTCGTTCTTCTCTGTTCTTATCAACACTGGCTTGGTGATTCTTCCCTCAGAACTATAATTCGCTTGCCCTGCCCAGACCCTGGTCAACCTCATCTGTACTGTTTCTGACGCTATAACGTACTGACCAGGAATGGACCTTAGCTGTGGTCATAGAGTCCTGTGGTCATATGTAGTCTCGCAGCACTGAAACAGGTCCTTTGGCCCATCCTTTGGAGAGGATCCAGAAGAGGTTTACAAGAATGATCCCAGCAATGAGTAGGTCAACCGTTGATGAGCGTTTGTCGGCACTGGGCCCATCCTCAATGGAGTTTAAAAGAATGAGGGGAACCTCATTGAAACAAACAGAATAGTGAAAGGTTTGGTTAGAGTGGATGTGGAGAGGATGTTTCCTCTGGTCGGAGAGTCTAGGACTAGAGGTCACAGCCTCAGAATTAAAGGACGTTCTTTTAGGAAGGAGATGAGAAGAAATATCTTTAGTCAGAAGGTGGTGAATCTGTGGAATTCTGTGGAAGAGGGTGGCTCTTAAATAGTTCTTCGTATCTTGGATATTGTTAACTGTTCCGCTGCTGCTTTTCATTCGGTTTAGGATTATTATTGTCACCTGTACTGAGGTTAAGAAACATTTAGACAGGTACATGGATAGGATAGGTTTAAAGTGCAGAAGGCTGTGGAGGTCAAGTCAGTGGATATTTTTAAGGCAGGGATAGATAGATTCGTGATTAGTACGGGTGTCAGAGGTTATGGGGAGAAGGCAGGAGAATGGGGTTAGGAGGGAATGATAGATTAGCCACGATTGAATGGCGGAGTAGACTAGATGGGCTGAATGGCCTAATTCTGCTCCTAACCCCTTAAGACTATGGCTTCCTTGTGCTTATATTCTCTGTATTAGACAGTAAAGCAAATATCCATTTGCCTTCTTAATTGCTTTGGACTCTATGGACACATGACCACTGGAGGGGTGGCCATAGAATGTGCATATGGGTGCGTTTCTGCCACAAGGAGCGTTCAACCCTGATAGTGTCCAGGGTTCAGGAGAAGCCGTGAGCTTCCCATCTGATCAATAAGCCATCGTGATCAATGCAATAACATAATGAATAAGCCCAACAGTTTCCCCAATCGATTCCCTTTTTCCTTTCCCTGGAGAAATTGATTGCAGGGAGAGTGAGAGAAAATCACTTCCTTTTCTGTCTGAAATGGAAGATGCTGCCCAGCTTTATCACTTGTGTTGGGTGGAGGGTGGCTCTTAAATAGTTCTTCGTATCTTGGATATTGTTAACTGTTCCGCTGCTGCTTTTCATTCGGTTTAGGATTATTATTGTCACCTGTACCGAGGTTAAGAAACATTTAGACAGGTACATGGATAGGATAGGTTTAAAGTGATATGGGCCAAATGCAAGCAGGACTAGTGTAGATGGGGGCATGTTGGCCGGCATGGGCAAGTTGGGCCGAAGGGCCTATTTCCACACTGTGTGGCTCTGTGACTCTGCAGTGAAAGGCTTTGTCTGCATCATGGAATCATGGAAACTTTATTGTCATTCAGACCTTTCGGTCTGAACGGAATTTTGTTGCCTTGCAGTCATACATATAGCAAATAACAAAACACATGATAAACACAAATTTAACATCCACCACAGTGAGTTCACCAGACACCCCCTCACTGTGATGGAAGGCAAAATCTTAAGACTTTGTCTCTTCCCTTCTTGTTCTTCCTCTTCCTCTGCGCTGAGGCGATCCAGGCCTCCGATGTTATGACCCCACCGGGAGATGTAAGTAAGTCCCGCGGCTGAACCGTGCTCCGCGAACGGGCCGGTTCAAACTCCGCGGCCCGGGGCAGTCGAAGCTGCCGAAGCTGCCGCCCTCCAGTCCAGCGGACGCAGCTGTTGCAGTGGGAGCTCCGGAAAAACAGGCCATCAACCTGTGGGCTGCGAGCTCCCGACGATGTCGTCCACTGGGCCCGCGGCCGAACCTCCGAAGTCGGGCCGCCACCACCACAAAGCCGCCACAGCTCCGAGTCGGGCCCCCGGAACGCCTGAATCTGCCACAGCCCCGAAGTCGGCCAGCCTCGCGCTGGTAAGTCCTGGCTGGCTCTGCCTACGGAGCCTCGAGGTCGGTCGCAGTTGGAGGCTGCCAGCTCCGCCATTAGGCCTCAGCGCAGACAGAGACGGAGACGGGGGCTACGACAAGAAAAGACTAAAACGTTTCTCCCACCCCTCCCACACACATACACAACATAATAACTCAAATTAACACACTAAAACAGGACAAGAAAACAACAAAAAAAAGAAAAAAACAGACGGACTGCATGCTATCCAAACAGACAATGCCATACATAAATACAATCAAGTCAAACTCAAGTACCACAGGTGGAGCAAAGGGGAAGACACAGAGTGCAATAACATTGTAGTCCATCAGTTCCAGACTCCAATGTCAGCAAATGGGGCAGAGGTGAATCAGATAGTACCCTCGCTTGTGGAAGGACCGTTCAGAAGCCAGATAACAGAGGGCAAGAAGCTGTTCCTGTGACTACTGTTGCACCCTTGCAAGCTTCTATATCCTACGGGAGCAGAGAGAAGAAGGAATGACCAGGGTGGGACATGTCTTTGATTATGTTGGCAGCCTTTGTAAGTCATTGTGAAGTGTAAATGGAGACTCTGGTGATGGTCTGGACTGGGAGCCACATCTGTAACTCTGCACGGCCAGCGCTGTTCCCAAACCAAGCTGTGATGCGTCCCAACACTATGCGTTCTGTGGTTCATCTGTAGAAGTTTGTTAGAGTCACTGGAGACATCCTGAATTTCCTCAGTCTCCTGGGGAGGTAGAGGCGTCAGTGTACCTTCTTGCATGTTGCTTCAATGTGGTTGATCCACCACAGATCGCTGGTAATATTAACGCCAATGAACTTGGAGGCTAACAGGGAAAGATAGCGGATGGGGCAACCGCAGAGTCACGGAAACGTTACATCAACGTTTGACCCATCAAATGTGGTGCTAGTTAGTCCCACTTCCTCACGCTTCCCCACAAATAATTATCCGTAAATCCCCATACATTGCACTGCTGACGTACCTAATGGAATCTGATACCTTTGCCCTTACTGGTAATGAATTTCACATCATCATTGCTCTTTCTGTAAACACAGTGGTGGCACGGTGGCGCAGCGGTAGAGCTAGTGCCTTACAGCGCCAGAGACCCAGGTTCGATCCTGACCACGGCTGCTTGTCGGTACCTATGTTCTCCCCGCGACCTGTGTGGGTTTTCTCCGAGATCTTCGGTTTCCTCCCACACTCCAAAGACGTACAGGTTGAGAAGTTACTTGGCTTGGTATAAATGTACATTGTCCCTCGTGTGTGTAGGATAGTGTTAATGTGCGGGGATCACTGGTCGGTGCGGACTCGGTAGGCCGATGGGCCTGTTTCCACTCTGTCCTAAACTGAACTAAACTAAACTAAAGGGATGCTGAAATACTACTCTCCCCATGCCTGTATTCTGAGCCCGTTACTTCAGATCTCTATCCCCTGGTCATTGAAACATCCACCAAAGAAAAGAGCTGCCCTCTCCCCTTTCGAAACCAGGACATAGAAACATAGAAACATAGAAATTAGGTGCAGGAGTAGGCCATTCGGCCCTTCGAGCCTGCACCGCCATTCAATATGATCATGGCTGATCATCCAACTCAGTATCCTGTATCTGCCTTCTCTCCATACCCTCTGATCCCCTTAGCCACAAGAGCCACATCTAACTCCTTCTTAAATATAGCCAATGAACTGGTCTCAACTACCCTCTGTGGCAGAGAGTTCCAGAGACCCACCACTCTCTGTGTGAAAAAGTCCTTCTCATCTCGGTCCTAAAGGATTTCCCCCTTATCCTTAAGCTGTGACCCCTTGTCCTGGACCTTTCCAACATCGGGAACAATCTTCCTGCATCTAGCCTGTCCAACCCCTTAAGAATTTTGTAAGTTTCTATAAGATCCCCTCTCAATCTCCTAAATTCTAGAGAGTATAAACCGAGTCTTTGCAGTCTTTGTTCATAAGACAGTCCTGACATCCCAGGAATCAGTCTGGTGAACCTTCTCTGCATTCCCTCTATGGCAATAATGTGCTTCCTCAGATTTGGAGACCAGAACTATACGCAATACTCCAGGTGTGGTCTCACCAAGACCCTATACAACTGAAGTAGAACCTCCCTGCACCTATACTCAAATCCTTTTGCTATGAAAGTTAACATACCATTCGCTTTCTTCACTGCCTGCTGCACCTGCATGCCTACTTTCAATGACTGGTGTACCATGACACCCAGGTCGTGCTGCATCTCCCCTTTTCCTAATCGGCCACCATTTAGATAATTAGACATCTCCCTCTTATCTTCTCCGTGAGATTCTTTGTTGGTCGGAGAAAGACAAGCCCTGCTCCCGCAGTCTGGCCTCGCACTGAAAATCCCGCTCCACTCACACTATGATGGATTGGATCCAAGAGGAAGTGAATGTCAAACACCGGAGAGTTTCTCCATTTAGTCCACCTCAACATTACGAAGAACCTCCCGGTCAACCAGTGCAGCAGACCTAGTCAATGAAGCGGCATCCGAGGCTGCTAAATTACTTTTCGAGAGTGCTACAATCCGAGATTAATGGTGTGTTCGAGCCGTATGCATCCCATTTTACACAGTGTGAGAAAAATTAATATCGTTCCACCGAAGTGAGATTGGAAAAATATTTCACTCCAGTGGGATATTATGTTCCGTAAACATATGGATGTGCTCAAAGTGAACGAGGCAAGGAGATGAAATGAGACATTTTAAAGGTGAAATCCAAAACTGGCGGGTGTATTGCCTGGAGGTAATGCACAGGGTGGGGTGGGTCACAATTTGCAATCTGATCAGTCGTTCTTGCAGACAGACACAAAGTGCTGGAGCAACTCAGTGGGTCAGGCAGCATCTCTGGAGAAAAAGAATTGGGTCAGTCAGAATTTTGGGTCAGTCTTTGAAGAAGGGTCCCAACCCGAAACGTCACCCGTCCTTCATCTCCAGAAATGCTGCCTGATCCGCTGAGTTACTCCAGCACTCTGTGTCTATCTTTGATATAAATCAACATAGAGTTATGAAGTCATACAATGTGGAAACATGTCCTTTGGCCCAACTTGCCCACACTGACTAACGTGTCCCATCTACACTAGTCCCCACCTGCCTGCGTTGGGCCCATATCCCTCTAAAAACTTCCTATCCATGTACCTGTCTAACTCTTTCTTTAACGTTGCAATAGTTCCCGCCTCATCCTCAGTTCCTTGTTTCTACTATGGTTCACGGGACTTGTTTGCACAGTTGAGTTGCCCACTCTCCACTCCCCACAGATCAATGCCACAAAAAAACGGAGAGAGGTTTCCATTAGATGCTGATTTCACCTCCTGAACTAGAGTGGGAAGATCTCAAACACTTACCAGTCTGCAAACTTCTCTTTAGCAGATGTAATGATCTTCTAATGGTCGTCAGGACTTCCTGCGCGCGTATCGTTAGACTCTGTGGCCTCAAGGGGGTTGGTTAGATTAAACACAGCTGCAACCTGGCAGCATTGTGCCATTCGCTTCACCTCCACGCGTTACTAGACAGGGTGGCGTCGGCGAGCAATACCACAGGAAGCAGCGCGGAAACAGGCCCTTCGGCGCACCGAATCCACATCGACCATCGATCACCCGTTCACACCAGTTCTATGCTACCCACTTTCTCATCCGCTCCCTACACATCAGGGCCACGTACGTTTTTGGGATGTGAACGAAAACCAGAGCACCTGGATGAAACCCACATGGTCACACGGAGAACATGCAAACTCCACACAGACTGCTGCACCAGGAGACAGGATAAAACCCAGTCTCTGGCTATCAGCTGCTCCACTGCGCTGCCCTTTCTGGCAGGACAATTACAAGTGGATGAAAGTCAAAGTATAAATTCCAACAGAGGGATATAAATCATTTAGCAGTCGAATAATGAATACTTGGGTGCGAATACAGAAAGCATCCAAACCATAGATGTTCTGGCTAATTAAACATTATTTAACATGTCCTATAAGTCTAGGACACTCTAAGTCGAATATTGGATTCCCAGCAATGAGATGCCAACCAGTACTTAATTAAAGGGATTAGAAGATGTCGGAAGAAGGGTCCCGACACAAAACGTCACCTGTCCATGTTCTCCAGCTCGACCCGCTGAGTTACTCTAGCACTTTGTGTCATTTTCAACTAAAAGTATAATGGCTGAACAGAAATGAATTGCTTTCTGGTATCTACCTGAAAGCCTCATGTAAATTAAATATGGAATAATAGAGGACTCGGGAGTGTTTTCACAAGCTGGAATCTAAGCACGGGCTTCAACAGTTTCTATGTAAATAACGTCCAAGGGCTGGAGTCTAACTGAGACGTGATTTATAAATTGTGTAGTGGATATCTGCAAATGGGTTTTAGCTGGAATCTAATTTAGATCATTTACGTCCAAAATAATGTATCGCTGAGAATGAGCAAGAGAGTGAAACCTAATGAAAGGTTCTGGATACACAGTAGGCAGAATTGTAGCTACTAAGGAATGAGTTACAGGGATTCAGATCATTTCTGTATAACATACGGCCGTGATTGAATTGCTGGCTTGAATTTAATCCAAGGTTTCAATGGATGGAATATTAAATCTCTGAAGTAAGTAACAGAATCTAATTGGAGGTTCAGAGCATTTATATGGTTACCTAGGAATGAGTTATGGTCTTGGATCTAAATGCAGACTTTAGAAATTGTATGGCCATGATGGACCTTCAACAAGATTACTGTTCTGAAGTCATCACATGCTGTGTTTTGTTTTCTCAGATAACACTTTCCCCCAGCCCTTCAACCCAGACTATCGCAGAAACTAACCTCTCTTCCATTGACTCCATTTATACCTCCCGCTGCCTCGGCAAGGCCACCAGCTTAATCGAGGACAAGTCGCACCCTGGCCACTCCCTCTTCTCCTCTCTCCCATCAGGCAGGTGTAGAAGTGTGAAAACGCACACCTTCAGAATCAGAGCCAGTTTCTTTCCTATTGTTTTCAGGCAACTGAACCATCCTACCACAACTAGAGAGCAGTCCTGAACTACTATCTACCTCATTGGAGACCCTCGGACTATCTTTGATCGGACTGGCACTAAACATAGAAACATAGAAAATAGGTGTAGGAGTAGGCCATTCGGCTCTTCGAGCCTGCACCGCCATTCAATATGATCATGGCTGATCATCCAACTCAGTATCCCGTACCTGCCTTCTCTTCATACCCCCTGATCCCTTTAGCCACAAGGGCCACATCTAACTCCCTCTTAAATATAGCCAATGAACTGGCCTCAACTACATTCTGTGACAGAGAATTCCACAGATTCACCACTCTCTGTGTAAACATCATTCACGTTATTCCCTTCATCGTGTATCTGTACACTGTCGATTGTAATCGTGCATTGTCTTGCCGCTGACTGGTTAGCACGCAACAAAAGCTTTTCACTGCACCTCGGTGCACGCGACAATAATCTAAACTCAAACTCTCTTTGCCTCTATATCGCGGCTTGTTTAGTTTGCTATTATCTCTTGTGGTTTTTTTTTTGCCCTCTTTGTAATGATGAACCACATGCAAAGATTAATGATCGCGCAATTGGTAATTTGCTGTTAGCTAATGAGCAGTTTGAAGATCAGTACAAGTTTTGGCCGAGATATGAAATAATCCCATCCATTATTCCAGCAATAAACTATCCCAGGTCTTCAATTATACTCCAGCACACAATTCACACACTGTGTTCTATCTTAACGTCTTGGTAACATTCCAGAAAGCAATCACGAGCGTGTATCCATTAATCTGTGCAGAATTTATCTGAAACTTCGCATGTCATCTCTTCCTGCTGCATGGAGTCCATGATGATCCTGCTTCCAATATTACTGCATGCCACTGCAAAGTTTACATCACATATTACTGTGATTTAATACAAATGAAGACACTATTACAATTAATTCAGTCGGGCCAACTGGATGTTACCATGCAGAACAGATAGCAGGCAATAGGTTATTATTTTAATACATTGCTTCTACATAGGTGCTTGGATTTGCAGGGAATAGAGGGATATTTGTTTAACTTGGTATTGTGTTCAACATGGACAATGTGCATATTAAATTACTATCCTCTACCTGCACCTATCCCTCCATTCTCTGCATATCCATGTGCGTATCTAAAAGCCTCTTGAATGCCACTATAGTACCAGCCTCCACCACCACCCCAGGCAGTGTGTTGCAGGCACCCACTATACAGTGTGGAGAAAACCTGCCCCACGTAGCTCCCTTAAAGCTTTGGCCTGAACTAAACTAGAGAGCTATGCCCTCTAGTTTAGTTTAGTTTAGTTTAGTTTAGAGATGCAGCACAGAAAGCAGGCCCTTTGGCCCACCGGGTCCGCTCCGACCAGCGACCCCCCGCACATTAACACTATCCTACACACACTCGGGACAATTTGCTCTTATACCAAGCCAATTAACCTACAAACCTGTACGTCTTTGGAGTGTGGGTGCAAAAACTGAAGATCTCGGAGAAAGCCCACTCAGTCACGGGGAGAACGTACAAACTCCGTAGAGACAGCAGTAGCCGGGAGTGAACGCGGGCCTTCGGCGCCGCAAGCGCTGTAAGGCAGCAACTCTACCGCTGCGCCACCGTGCCTCGAGACCTTGACGTTTCCACCCAGGCAAAGGGTATTTACGTCTCTCAAATAGAATTCTATCAGGTTTCACCTCAACATTTTATTTCCTACTCTATTCTATTTTATTCTATTTTAAATTTGTTGATCCCTTCCTTGAAGCTAATACCCTTTAATCAAGGCTGTATCCTGATAAACCTCTTTTGCAACTTCTTCAATGATTCTACATCTTTCCTGTAATGCGAAAACAATCCAATTTATCTCTCATTTAACATTATAAAAGATTATCTGATTACCATGGTTTATACAATTTCCAGGAGCATGCTGTGCACAAATAGCTGCCAGAAATATTGCCTGACAATGGTGACCACGCTTTAAGAATATTTTTATTTAAATAGAAAGTATACTGTCAGATTGCATCATAGCTTGGTTTGGGATCAGCTCTGTCCAAGAAATTGTGGACGGAGCCCAGTCCATCTCACAGACTAAATTCCCCACCATCTACACTTCATGCTGTGTCGGAAAAGCAGCCAACACAATCAAAGACTTATCCCACCCTGGTCATCCCTAATTCTCCCCGGCACAAGATACAGAAATTGGAAGCACACACCACCAGACTCAGGAACAGCTTCTTCCCCTCTGTTATCAGGCTTCGTCCATAACAGTCCTTCCATAAGCTAGGGTGCAGTTCAATTCACCCCAAACCTCGTTGCAGATATTGGACTCTATCTATGGTTTGGAGTTGTAGCAACATCAGGCAGAAAGAGTTCCAATCAAAAATATTTTCCTTACGAGTCTCTAATATCAAGTAAGCGATCCCCATCCCATCCATCTTGGTTTGGTTTAGAGATACAGAGTGGAAACAGGCCATTCGGTCCACCGAGTCTGCACCGACCAGCGATCCCCGCACATTAAGACTATCCTACACACAAAAGGGACAATTTACACATACACCAAGCCAATTAATCTACATACCTATATGTCTTTGGAGTGTGGGAGGAAACTGAAGGTCTCGGGAAAACCCCACGTAGTCACGGGGAGAACGTACAAACTCCGTACAGACAGCGCCCGTAGTCAGGATCGAACCCGGGTCTCCGGCGTTGCAAGCGCTGTAAGGCAGCAACTCTACCGCTGCTCCACCATGACCGCCCATATATCCTTATCATTATCATGCATCTGTACACTGTAAATGTAATAATGTATTGTCTTTCTGCTGGCTGGTTAGCACGCAACAAAAGCTTTTCACTGCACCTCGGTACAGGTGACAATAAACTAAACTGAACTAAACTAAACCCCGATCCTCCACCTCATACCCTCAATCCCACAACATCCAACCCCTTTTACCCAACTTCTCCCTCACCAGCGCCAACTGCCCATAACCGCATATTCCTCTCATTATGTCGGCTCTTTCACCTTCCCCTTTCCATCTGCCCTCCACAACTGCCTTACTTGGTCCCACACTCCACCGTCCTTTCCCATCAGACTCCATCTTTCTCAGCCCCTGGTTACCCCCATCAATTACGTCTCAGACTCCATGCTCATTGTAGAGTTGTAGAACGTGGCACAAACATAGTGGGCCGAAGGGCCCATTCCTGTGCTGTACTCTTCTATCTTTTATATCTATGTTCTGTGTATATCCAATGGAAGGGATTGGGCTTAAGGGGCTGTCCCACTGCGGCGACCTAATTGGCAAGTTTACAAGAGTTTAGGAGAGTTTAGGAGAGTTTGAAAAAGTGTCATGTTGAAGACCTCCTTCAACTATGTGGAACACCTCCTTCGAACTCCTTCGACTATGTTGAAGACCAGCTATGACTAGCTTCGGGAAAATTGGACACTGAATAGTGGAGAGTGAAGACGGCCTCGTTTGATCTCCTTCGGCCTCCCTTCGACTATGCTGAAGACTATCTACAACTACCTTCGACTCTCCTCAATTACCTACGAATAACATGTTGACCTACTACGACCTACGTCGACTAAACCTACGAGTTTTATTGATTTTTGTATCGATTTTTTTTTCCATGGCGACCTTTTTTTACTCGCGGGCATTTTTCAGCATGTTGAAAAATACTCCGCGACCCAGCTGAGGCCTCGAGTTCGCGGGGACTACTCTTGAGCATGAAGGAGAGTTACAAAGACCTCCTAGGACCTCGTGTCGACCATGCTGCGAGTATGAGTCGAGGGCAAAGTCTCCTGAACTCACGGATTAGGTCGCCACAGTGGGACAGCCCCTTAATTAATTAAGGATAGCCGGCATGACTTTGTACATAGAACAGTGCAGAACAGGAGCGAGCACTTTGGCCCACAAGGTTTGTTGATAGGAACATGGAAATGCAGGGACTAGAGGCATATGGATCATGTACAGGCAGATGAGATCGGTTCAGCTAGGCATCATGTTCGGCACAAACATTGTGGACCGAAGGGCCCGTTCCTGTGCTGTACTGTGCAGTAATGTTCTATTTGGGCGGCACAGTGGCGCAGCGGGTAGAGCTGTTGCCTCACAGGGCCAGCGTCCCGGGTTTAATCCTCCCAATATAAAGCCTTCATTTAACCTTACTAGAGCATATTATTACTAAAAAATCCACTTTTAGCGATCTTACTGTTCAAAAAAATCGTGGGAACTTTTACAACAAACCATCGAAGCAGTATTTCACTGGTTTTGGAAGGCAGTATGCTTGCACAAGGTACAATGGTCCATTATCACAGCCATGATCACAGTGAATGGCGGTGCTGGCTCGAATGGCCTACACCTGCACCTATTGTCTATTGTCTAATGTAACGTATTGTGAGGTTGGCAGCTTGCAGCTCAGAAACTCATGCCTCACATTTGTCCAGGGCCGTCGGAAAGCCAGGGTACCTTTGGAGACCTCCTACCCGGCGGGAAGGGGGGGGGGGGGATGTGCAGCGGCAGGCAGTAGATTGGACTGTTTGGTGAACTTTTGTAACACTGTTGGTGCCAACACGTGGCAACACCTGTGTACTGCCTAGGTGAAGAGGGGCCTCGACCCGAAACGTCACCCATTCCTCCTCACCAGAGATGTTGCCTGTCCTGCTGAGTTGCTCCAGGTCTAGATAAGGTCCACTATATGATTTTACTGGGTTGCACGCAAAACAAAGTATTTCATTGCACCTACAGTGGGTACATGTGACAATAAAATTTCATTGAATCATTGAATTGAACACTTCACTTGGGAACAAATTTCAACCCCCCCCCCCTCCTCCACCCCATACAGGGGTAGAGATGGAAAAGGGAACAGACCCTAAAAGTGGTGAAGCACTGCTTTTAAAATGCCTTCCCCATCAGACTCCATCGTCCTCAGGCCCTGGGCCCTCAGGCCCAGGCTCCATTAATCACTCCCCAGTCTCTGTGGTTGCCGTAGAATCATAGAACCTGCCATCATGTTCGACAGAAATATTGTGGGCCGAAGGGCCTGTTCCTGTACAAAAAAAACAATATTCCTAGAGTCATACGGTGTGGAAATAGTCCCTTTCACCCAACTCACCCACACCAGCCAACATGTCCCAGCTACATTAGTCCCGCCTGCCTGCAAATCCCTCGAAACCTGTCCTGTCCATGTACCTGTCTAATTGTCCCTTAAACGTTGTGACAGTCCCTGCCTCAACTACCTCCTCCGGCAGCTGGTTCCATACACCCACCACCCTTTGTGTGAAAAAGCTACCCCTCGGATTCCTATTCAATCTTTTCCACCCTTCACCTTAAACCTACGTCCTCCGGTCCTCCATTCCCCTTCTCTGGGCAAGGAGACTCTGTGCATCTATTCCTCTCATGCCATTTGAAAATATTAAAGCCATTTGGCAAGGATTGGAGGAACGCGGAACTGCAGATGTGCGTCGATCTGAGAAGACTCCCCGCAGTTTAATTTTACTGCCGAAAGGGTTAAAAGAACTAGTGCGGGGAAACAAGCGATGGGACTTGGTGGAGTTCAGCCTGAAAGGTCTTATCCAAACATATCATGCTGCTAATGTACTGGACCATTGGCAGACGGATGAACAGTGTGAGCCCTCATTAGCCGACCATGCAGCTCCATGTAATTGAGGAACCTTCATTAAAGCTTCATCTGCAGAAACAGGGGAAGGACCATTACAAGCTCAAAGTGCATTTTATAACACTCATATCATAATTAGCCTCAATTTGTATGACAAAATAGCACAGAGTGCAGACATTGAAATAAATCTGCAATGTGACTCACTGCTTCCATGTTTCAGCGTACATATTCACCGTAAAATGGGCCACATGTTAGCAGTTCTTACTAGAGGGGAAAAAATAAATGAGCCATTTGCTATTTAACTAAACACTTAATTCTCTGCTAGTCTTCTCAATTGCCCACGTCCTTTCACAGGAATATTTTTTACCTTTTGAATGTTAACCTAATAAAAAACACCTCAGTGCCCCTGGTTGTAAAATGGTTGAGCAGTATACAGGCAGCCGCCCCAACGCAAACCAGCGAAAAGGGGAAGATGTGCACTTGTTTAGGTTAGTCTTAGTTTAGAGATATAGCGCGGAAACTGTCCCTTCGGCCCACCGAGTCCACAGCGACCAGCGATTCCAGCACATTGACACTATCCTATGCACACCCGGGACAATTTACATTGAGACCAAGCCAATTAACCTACAAAACGTGTACGTTTTTGGAGTGTGGGAGGAAACCGAAGATTTTGGGGAAAACCCACGCAGGTCACAAGGAGAACGTACAAACCCCATCCAGACAGCACCCGTGGTCGGGTTCGAACCCGGGTCTCTGGCGCTGCAAGTGCTGTAGGGCAGCGACTCTTCCACTTTGCCCCCGTGCCGCCCTGCTCTGATGGAGGCCTCTGCCGGTTCCGGGCAGCGTGCAACCAACTGTAGAGAAAGAGTCAACCGAAGATAGGACAAATAGCTGGAGTTACCCAGCGGGTTAGACAGCATCTCTGGAGAAAAGGAATAGGTGACGTTTCGTGTCGAGACCCTTCTTCAGACTGAGAGTCGGGGGAAAAGGAAACGAGAGACATAGACGGTGATCTAGGGAGATATAGAACAAATGAATGAAAGATGCAAAAAAATAATGATGATGAAGGATTCGGGCCATTGTTAGCTGTGGGCTAGGTGAGAACGAGTTACGGACAATGAGACTCAACAAGGCGGCTTTGAAGCTGGTACTGCTTGGGTGGTGGAGGGATGGAGAGAGAAGGAAGATGCAAGGGTTACTTGAAGTTAGAGAAATTAATATACCACCGGGTTGTAAGCTGCCCAATTGAAATATGAGATGCTGTTCCTCCAATTTGCGTATGGCCTCACTCTGACAGTGGAGGAGGCCTTGGACTGAAAGGGCAGTGTGGGAATGGTAAGGGGAATTAAAGTGTTTGGCAACCGGGAGATCAGGTAGGTCCAGACAGACTGAGCGAAGGTGTTCAGCGAAATGGTTGCCCAGTGTACGTTTGGTCTCGATACAAAGGATTTGTCTTCGCTGTTCCACCTTACTGTGTTCCTGGACTGCTCAGAAAGATTCCACATCAGTGCAGTATGTTGCCAAAACCTCCCCTCACCTGTATCAACCTTTTACCTTTTCAGTCTGAAGAGGGGTCTCGACCCTGAAACGTCACCTATTCCTTTTCTCCAGAGCTGCTGCCTGACCCTGCTGAGTCACTCTGAAGATTGAACAGTGGAGCCGACATGAGGGTCTGAATGGCAAATGGTGGGGGTGGGGTAGGTGGCTGTGGGGCTTGGGAGGGAGTAGACACACTGAAAATCTCTCCACGTGTCGTGGTATGAGAAGAAGTAGGACAGATGGATTACAGCAGGAAAAACACGCTCAAAATTCTGCTCAGTACTGTACTGTGAAAATTACGATCCGTAAAGACCAGCACGTGTGGTGCGGTGGCGCAGCGGTAGAATTGCTGCCTTATAACGCCAGAGACCCTGGTTCGATCCTGACTACGGGCACTGTCTGTACAACGTTCGTACGCTCACCCCGTGACCTGTGTGGGTTTTCTCCAGGTGCTCCGGTTTCCTCCCACACTCCAAAGACGTGCAGGTTTGCAGGTTAATTTGGCTTCAGCAAAAATTGTAAAGTGTCCCTCGTGTGCAGAGGACTGTGTTAGTTTACGTGGCGATCGCTGGTCGGCGTGGACTCGGTGGGCCGACAGGGCCTGTTCACGCGCTTGTCTCTCTAAACCAAACTAAACTAAAGATAAAGTAAAAGGCTTTTTCTCATCCTTGAACTTTTTACGTATTGGCTGCCAAGCCTACGGAACCAAGGGAGGTGGTTGATCTAATTGAATGGAAATTTAATGGAGATTTGGTAAATCTGGATGATGAATGAGAGAACAGATTAAAACATAACACAGTAGAGTGCATCTTCTTGCTTGGTTAATGGAGCTAATAGCAGGAGATGTTTTGGAATGGTTTTGATCCCACATGGCCCGGTTGAATGGACTTAATGACCTGGCTTTGTCAAGAGCGTCTTATCCTGTAACATTTTTTATTTGCGCCGAGTGTGGTTTGCATTCTGCTACACTATAGTGCCTAGAAATTGGATCCAGAGCCCAGTGTCACCCTTGAAATACACTCCATGGTTGCTCAGTTTGCAATAAGATGCTAAATGTTAATGAAAAATCAGCATCACGCCATCCAAGTTCAATTTTACCAACAGTAAATCCTGCTCGTGAGTTTTTTCTTTCTCTGGCCTGGAACCCCAAAATTGGTTTCCGCATTTCTGGTCCCTATTCCTGCCCGCAGGTCTGACCTCTTCCCAAAAACGGTGGCACGATGGCGCAGAGGTAGAGTTGCTGCCTTACCGCGCCAGAGACTCGGGTTCGATCCTGACTACAAGTGCTGTGTTGACAAACTTTTGTACGTTCTCCGCGTGACCGCGTGGGTTTTCTCCTGGTGCTCCGGTTCCCTCCCACGCTCCAAAGACGTACAGGTTTGTAGGTTAATTGGTTTCGGTAATAATTGTGTAGAATAGTGGTGTACGGGGTGGTCAGCGTGGAGTCGGTGGGGCAAAGGGCCTGTTTCTGCATTGTATCTCCAAAGACTACAGTCTAAAGACTCTGATTCCACAGCACATGGTCAAATGCTGCCTTGAGATCAAGGGCAGTCATTCTGACGTCTCCTAGGGATTTCAGCTCTTTGGTCTGTGCTGTGGCTGTCATGTGTTTGGGAACCGAGAGGTCCCGTTGATGCTCCAATTGAGCACAGGGGAATGGGTTATTGGTGATTAAGTTGGCCAGTTGAAAGCACGTTGACAATCCCGTTGCGCTGAGGATTGGAAGTGGACTGGTCAGGCAGTGATCATCTGGATTGGATTTGTTCTGCTCTTTCGTGAACCTGGACAGACCTGGCCAAATCTCCACCCTGTCTGGCCGATGCAAACATTATAACTGTGTTGGAACAGCTCGGCTGGAGGTGAAGCCAGTTCTGGAGCATGGCTCTGCAGATGGGATAGCGTCTGTTCCCATAGCCTTTGCTGCATCCACTCTTCCAAGTCATTTCTTCATGCCATGCGAAGTGAATGGAGTTGGCTAAAGGCTGGCCTCCGTGTTGGTGGATATCTCAGGAGAAAGCTGAGAGGGATTATCTAATCAGCACTTCTGGCTGAATACAATTGCAAATGCTTCAGCCTTGACTTCCGCACGCTTCTGCTGGGCCCTGCCATCACCGTGGAAGGGATAATGTTCTTGGAGCATTGTCCTCCTCCTGTTAGCTGTTTAATATCCAACGCCATTCATGCCGAGATGTGGTAGAACAGCAGGGCTTTGATCTGATCCATTGAATGTGAAGTTGCTGTTTACGGGCATGCAGATTTTGTTGTTCAATATTCATATGGTCCCACATTGCAGCCTCACAAGGCTGGAGCCTCATCATGTTTAGCCTGCCTACCCTTGCTCCAAACATGCCCTTCCACACTCCTCACTAGACCAAGGTTTATTGGATTGAAGGCGATGGCAGATGGAGAGATATACTGCACCAGGGGTAGGGCTGCACAGTGGCGCAGCAGTAGAGTTCCTGCCTCACAGCGCCAGAGACCCGGGATCGATCCTGACCACGGATGTTTGCCTGTATGGAATTTGTACGTTCTCTCCCTGACCTGTGTGGGTTTTCTCCGATTTCCTCCCACGCTCTAAAGACATACAGGTTTGTAGGTTCATGAGCTTGGTATAATTGTAAATTGTCCCTAGTGTGTGTTGGATAGTGTTAATGTTCGGGGATCGCTGGTCGGTGCGGACTCGGTGGGCCGAAGGGCCTGTTTCCGGGCTGTATCACTAAACTAAACTAAAACTAAACTTCAAAGACAGACGGGTTTGTAGGTTAATTGGCTTCGGTGAAATTGTAAATTTTTTCCTAGTGTGTAGGATAGTGCTAGTGTATGGGGTGATCGCTGGTCGGTGCGGACTTGGTGGGCTGGGGCCATTTTTGCACGCTGTATTAATAAGCCTAGAGTCTGAAGCTTCACTTTGCTGCAGTATGCCTTGATTCGTACGGGTGTCAGGGATTATAGGGAGAAGGGAGGGGAATGGGGTTGAGAGGGGACGATTAGGGGATTAGCCATAATTGAATGGTGGAGTAGACTTGATGGGCTGAAATGCCTCATTCTGCTCCTAGAACTTATGATCATGGCTATGTGAGGTTGAGGTCACATCTGATCAGATGGGCATTGGTGATTAAGGGCCTTTAATCCTCAAACTAACAATGATTCTTGATGCCACATAATCAACTACACAAAATACAATTAAATTAACCGGACATTTGCCAGTATTAGGTCCGCTATTTTTTAATCATATTCTCTCATAACACTAGTGACTTTGAAAGGACCCCATTGCCTGTGCAGAGTTTGACATGTACTTCGAATGTGCTAAACTGCTATGTGGATGAAAGCTATTTCACATTTACAGATTTAAGCTTTATTACTGACTCTCTATTTTACTGAGCATCAGCTTTTGGGCAACTGCAGTCGATTAATATTGACATATTATGATGTCACTGGGTCAGGTCCAGAGGGGAGCTTTGTTTCAAATTGTGAATAGCTTTAACATTTCAGCTCCTCAGTGATTGCTGGATGAGTGCACGAGAGAGAAAGAGAAAGGCTTTCGCAGTGAGCAGAACATATTTGCTACCATTGACTCCATCTACATTAGAAAAGCAGCCAACAAAATCAAGGACTTGTCCCACCCCGGTCATTCCTTCTTCTCCCCGCTCCCACCCGGCAGAGAGTACAGAAGCTTGAAAGCGCGCAGCACCAGACTCAGGAACAGCTTCTTCCCCTCTGTTATCAGGCTTCTGAACGGTCCTTCCACAGGCTTGACCAACCTGCATATTAATATCATACAATCTGATTTAGTTGTGTTTAGTTTAGTTTAGAGGTACAGCAATGGAAACAGGCCCTTCGGCCCACTGGGTGCACACTGACCCACAAACTACTTCCATCACACACATTAGGGGCAATTTGTAGAAGTCAATTAACCTACGAACGCGCATGCCTTTGGAATGTGGGAGGAAACCGGAGCACCCGGAGAAAACTCATGCAGGTCACTGGAAGAATGTACAAACTCCAAACAGACAGTACCTATAGTCAGGATCGAACCTGGGTCTCTGGCAATGTAAGGCAGCAACTCTACCGCTGCGCCACTGTGCCGCCCATTTGAGACTGCAAATTGACCCCCAGTTTAACATCCCGTCCAAAACATGTGTCATCAACACAGGACTTCTTCAGCAAAGCATTTTAAGCGCATAGTATTAGCATCCTGGATAATTATTAGTATATCTTCAACTCGCAAGAGACATTGTGAGCAGAAGGCTTCAGACACTCATACGAAATGAAATGACTTCTGGTGTCTTTGCATCTTGGGGATTTTCAGGCAACCTACCAGTAAGCTGAACTCATTTGATCAAATACCATCTGGGGGAATATTAAAGAAATACTGTTAATTGGAAAGTGTGGATGGAAAGCGCTATTCAGCATCCAACAGGGACCAGCAGTAACAGAGAGAGCATCCTTGAAGATTCCTGAGAGCGTGGCTTCTAAAACAGAGATTGAGCAGTGTTATTCTGCGGTGTTAACTCACCAACCTGCATATCTTCGGGGTATGGGGGGGGGGGGGGGGGAACCAGAGCACCCAGAAGAAACCCACATGGTCACAGGGCGAACGTGCAAACTCCATACAGGCAGCATCCAGAGTTAGGATGGAACCGGAGTGTCAGGTTCTGTAAGGTAGCAACGCTGCGCCGCCCCAATCTCTCATAAGTGATAGGAGCAGAATTAGGCCATTCGGCCCATCGAGTCTACTCCACCATTCAAACATGGCTGATCTAACGCCCCCCTCAAACTCATACTCCTGCCTTCTCCCCGTAAACCCTGACACCCATAGTAAACAAGAACCTATCGATCGCTGCCTTAAAAATATCCATTGACTTGGCCTCTTTTGGATTGCCATTGCTAATGGAGAGATACAGCATAGAACCAGGGGCTTTGGCCCAGTGAGTCCACACTGACCAACAACCACACTTTTACACTATTCCTACACTAATCTAATCCAACTTTATCCTCAGTACATTGTTATCAACTCTCCCCAGATTCTACCACTTAAGTACACACTAAGGGCAATTTACAGAAGCCCAACCAACCTACCAATCCGCATGTCTTTGGGATGTGCGGCGGGGATGGAAGCAGAGCACCCAGAGGTAACCCACGGGATCACAGGGAGAACATGCAAACTCCATACAGACAGCATCCGAGATCAGGATTCAACCCGGGTCTCCGGCGCAGTGAAGCAGCAGCTCGAACAGCTATACCACTGAGCCGCAAGTAAATTTGAATTAAAGGACGTCCTTTTAGGAAGGAAATGTGGAGAAATGTCTTTAGTCAGAGGGTGGTGAATCTGTGGAATTCTTTGCCACAGAAGGCTGTGGAGGCCAAGTCAGTGGATATTTTTAAGGCAGAGTTAGATAGATTCTTGATTAGTACAGGTGTCAGAGGTTATGGGGAGAAGGCAGGAGAATGGGGTTGGGAGGGAGAGATAGATCAGCCTTGATTGAATGGCGGAGTAGACTTGATGGGCCGATTTGGCCTAATTCTACTCCTATCACTTATGACCTTAACTTCTCGATATTACAACTCATGTCTCACCTACCCTCCAACCTCCACCCACGACTTGAATCTCCACAATCCACAATACTCTTCACTCAGCGGAAAAAAGAGAAGAAAAATAACCGCTGAGACACAAGGAACTGCAGATGCAAAAAAAAACGCAAAGTACTGAACTAATTCAGCAGATCAGGAAGCATTTCTGAAGGACATGGATAGGCAACGTTTCAGATCAGACTGATTATAGTGGAGGGGAGAAGGGTGTAAAACAGAGGCGGGGGACAGGGCAAAGCCCGGTGAGTGATAGGTGGACACAAAATGCTGGAGTAATTCAGCGGGACAGGCGGCATCTCTGGAGAGGAGGAATGGGTGGCGTGATTGAAGATAGCTGGATGCAGGTGAGGGGGATTGATGGGCAGAATGGGTGGACAAGGGCTCGAGATGTAAAGGAGAACAAAAGGGTGTATGGTAAGGAGAGGAGGAATGCAATGTAAAGCCAGGGTGTTGGGATATAGGCAGAAGAGAAAGGGGAAAGGGGAAAGGGTGACAAGAAAGTGGAAGAAATCAGTGTGCTCCAGGGTGGGCCAGAGAAATGAAGAAAAGGGAGCAGGTGTTATTGAAAATTAGAAAATTCAACGTTCATACCATTAGTTCCTCTTAACTGACTGCTACATTTTCAAGGTGGTTTAGTTTAGTTAAGTATTGATATACAGTGCGGAAACAGGCCCTTCGGCCCATCGAGTCCGCGCCGACCAGCGATCCCGAACACTATCCTACACATGCTAGGGACAGTTTTACAATTTTCCCCCAAAAAATCGGCCTGCAAACCTATACAACTTTCGAGTGCGGGAGGAAACCGGAGCACCCGGAGAAAACCCACGCAGATCACGGGGTGAACGCACAGGCAGCACCAGCGGTCAGGATCGAACCCGGGCCTCTGGCACCGTAAGGCAGCAACTCTACCGCTGCGCCACCGTGCCACCACTGCTTAGTCCCCATAAAATGTTCTGCTTATGCATGCTAGAAATCATTGGGCTAACAATAGGCACCAAGGCGCTGCCAGTTATCAGACGCTGATTCATTTGCGGCCTGGCAGGGGGTCCGCTGCTGCAGCAGCATCCTCTGATGGCTCATTCAGGGTGCACTGAGTGGAAATGAGTATCTCGGCAGATCCACCAAATGATAAACACAGGCTTCCCGCCGAGATCTTTAAGAGGAATTGAAGGGAGCCAGCCTCACGTCTTCCACTGTTTACTGATTTTTCTCAAGCAAAGTGAGATTAACTTTTCATTGCGTGTCAGAGCCCAGAGAACAAGCCCTTTTAGATTGCGTTCACTGAAATTGCTTCGCTCAGCAAATGAGCAAAGGGTCAAGGTGTGTGGACAAGCAACCCATCACATCCAGAGGTGAATGGAGCTGCTAAATCTTTCCTAACACAAATCTTTTTTTTTTAATAGGCCGTTATTTTCCCTGAGTTCCCAAAGGAGCGGCATAGATAGAGTGGAGAGTCTAGTTTAGAGACACAGTGCGGACACAGGGCCCTTCGGCCCACTGGGTCAATGCTAGCCATCAATCTTCTGGTCATTCTAGTTCTATGTAATCGCACTTTCTCATCCGTTCCCTGCACCTTAGGGGCAATTTGCAGAAGGCAATTAGCCGACAAGCCCACACGTCTTTGGGGTGTGGGGGGAAACCCATACAACCACGGGGCGAACATGCAAACTCCACACAGACATCATCTGAGGTCAGATTTGAAACCCCGAGTCTCCGGTGCAGTGTCAGAACCTTCGTGAGAGGCACAGATACGGTTGACAGTCAGAACCTTTTTCCGAGGGTGGTAATGCCAAAGACTAGAGGGCATAACTTTAAGGTGGGAGAGGAAATGTTTAATGGGTATGTGCGGGACAAGTTTTTTACACAGAGAGTAATGGGTGCCTGGAACGTGCTAGGGCGATGGTGGAGGCAGATACAATAGAGGTGTTTAAGAGGCTTCTGGATGTGTGGGGAATGGAGGGATATGGATCACGTGCTGGCAGAGGAGATTAGTTTAATTTTGCATCATGTCTGGCATGAATATTGTGGGCTGATGGGCCTCTGTCCTGTACTGTTCGATATTATGTTCTGCGATTCATTATTTCTTGAACCGCTATCAGTTTAGTTAGAGATACAGTGCGGAAACAGTCCCTTCGGACCACTGAGTCTGCGCCGACCAGCGATCCCCGCACATTAACACTATCCTACACACACTATGGACAATTTACACTTACACCAAGCCAATTAACCTACAAACCTGTACGTCTTTGGAGTGTGGGAGAAAACCTAAGATCTCAGAGAAAACCCACGCAGGTCACGGGGAGAACGTACTAACTGCGTACAGACAGCGCCCATAGTCGGGATCGAACCCGGGTCTCTGGCACTGTTAGGCTGCAACTCCACCGCTGCGCCACCGTACCGCCCTTGGTCAATGCTCTCCTTGGGTTGAGCGTTGAGCGAACAAGAAATACCTGGTCGTGGGTCTGGGTGCTAACCACGGTGACCATGTTTATAAAAGGCCTGACGTCGCTGGCTAGGTTAATCAACTCCAATAGTACTGGGTAGCTACATAGTTACACAGCGAGTGCAACCCAGGTGGAAGAGATGCTGTGAGGAAGGGTATTCAAGTTACACTGCCCAGCATGAGTTAACCAACTGCTAACACACCGTGTCTGGGCTCCTATGTGTAGCGCTGATGTTTGTTGGAAGGATCAGATAGTGGCTTTGGCCTCCGTGGTGTTGTGTGCACATCATCACTCACACCCCGCTGTGCTAAGGAGGACGACATTTGGTAAATAAAGAGGCGTCACAGCCAGGAGAAATTCCACATAATCCCTAGAGCCAAATAAAGCACTCGCTTCCTTCCACCACATCGATCCCCGCCCCAGCTGCTGTCCGCGTGGAGTTTTCATGTTCTCCCTGTGAACGTGTAGGTTTCCTCCGGGTGCTCCGGTTTCCCCCTCCACGCCCCAAAAACGTGCAGTATTGAAGGTGAATTGCCCCTTGTCTATAGGCTTGTGGTGAAATCTAGGGGAATTGACAACAATATAGAGTGAATAAAGTTTGATTAGATCAGTGTAGGATTAGTGGAAACGGGTGGTTGACAGTCAGCTAGATGGGCCAAAGGGTCTGCTTCCCCGTTCTATCTATCTATCGATCTGTCAATCCGTCGATCTATCCGTCCGTCCGTCCGTCCGTCCGTCCGTCCGTCCGTCCGTCCGTCCGTCCGTCCGTCCGTCCGTCCGTCCGTCCGTCCGTCCGTCCGTCCGTCCGTCCGTCCGTCCGTCCGTCCGTCTGTCTATCTATTGTCTGTCTGTGCAGAAGGGAGGGAGCAGTTTGTGAACTGCAATGTCATCATAAGGTTAAGATGGGCTTTGTGTCAGATTTGAGTTGAAGTACAAATTATCACAGAGTAATGACCACGGCAGAGCACTGGTTGACCTGGGAATTAGCTGATGCACGGCTCTGTACGCTGACGATCACCGTGCTTGATGTGAGATGACTGGAAACCCTTTGACAGAGGGAAGGCAAGGAGGATTTTCTCCTTCCTTGTGGTGAAGCTGAAAGTGGCCTCCCAGGAAACATTGCAGAATTCCGGCGACACCACGGTGCATTCATCTACAGCACTGGGAGCGACGGAGGGAACTGCACCCCAACTTCTGCAGATCCACTGTGGAACGCATGTTGTCGGGTTGCATTGCAGCTTGGTTTGGGGCCAACTCTGCTCAACGCTGGGCAGGCGAGTGAAACTGGACTGAGTGTAATTAGGTCCACATTGCTGGGGATGTTAACCTGCTGTTCCTTCCTTCAATCTTCAAGTGATTTTCAAGTGATGCGCCATTGAAAGCCCAGGTTGCCTGGGAACAGCTCTGCCCAAGACGGCAAGGAAGGATTATTGATGTAGCTCAATCCATCACACATTGTGCATTGATTAGATTAGTTTAGAGATACAGCTCGGGAACAGGCCCTTCGGCCCTCTGAGTCCGCGCCGACCGGAGATGCCCGCACATTAACACTATCCTACATACAATAGAGACAATTTGCATTTATACCAAGCCAATTACCCTGCACGTCTTTGGAGTGTGGGAGAAAACCGTACATCTCGGAGAAAAAAAACGCAGTCACGGGGAGAACATAAAAAAACTCCGTACAGACAGCATCCATAGTTAGGATCGAACCTGGGTCTCTGGCGCTGTAAGTGCTGTAAGGCAGCAAATCTACCGCTGCGACACCGTGCCGCGCTTGGTGCCACCATGCTGCCCTTACAGGTATCAGGGTTTATGGGCCAAGGCAGAAGAATGGGGTTAGGATGGAGAGATAGATCAGCCCCGATTGAAAGGCAGAGTAGACTTGATGGGCTCAATGCCAGCACCAACCGATACTAAAACCAGTGTTGGAAAGAACTGCAGATGCTGGTTTAAATCGAAGGTAGACACAAAATGCTGGAGTAACTCCTACTCTTATTGGTACTACTATTGTTTTTTTGCTTTGATTTTTGAGCATGTGTGTATGTGTATGTATACAGATATATATATATATATATATATATATATATATACACACACGCATTTATATATATATGTGTGTGTATATATATATATATATATATACATATATATATATGTATATATGTATATGTGTGTGTGTGTGTATATATATATATATATATGTGTATATGTATATGTGTGTGTACTTGTGAGTATATGTATATATATATACACACTGAACTTTTATTTTCTCTCTCGTATATCATATTGTTTATAGTGTACGATGTGTGCACATTCTGTTGTGCTGCAGCAATTAAGAATTTCATTGTGTGAGAACTGCAGATGCTGGATAAAATCGATGGTCGACTCAAAAAGCTGGAGTAACTCAGCGGGCGAGGCAGCTTCTATGGAGAGAAGGAATGGGCGACGTTCCGGGACACGATCCTTCTCAGCCCGAAACGCCTCGACCCTGGAACGTCACCCATTCCTTCTCTCCAGAGATAATGCCCGTCCCGCTGAGTTACTCCAGCGTTTTGTGTCTACCAGATGTGTTTCTCATTGAAATGTGAAAAAGGAAAGAAATGTTAGTGTTTTTTTTAAATTCGCAGGAAAGAAAGATGCAGCATGGAAGTGAGAAACACAAGGGGGAGAGAGAGATGGAGAGGCAGTGACAGGGGGAGAGAGAGAAAAAAGACAAATGCAAGTGAAAGACAGAATATTATGCCCCTGTCCCACATAGGAAACCTGAACAGAAACCTCTGGAGACTTTGCGCCCCACCCAAGGTTTCCGTGCGGTTCCCGGAGGTTTTTGTCAGTCTCCCTAATGGTCGAAAGTGGTTTTGTTTTAAAAATCGGTAATTTTTTCGTTGAAGCCGGTTGCGTTGCTGGTTGAAGGTGGTTGCCTTCCCGGAGGACAAAAACCTCCGGGAACCGCCCGGAAACGTTAGGTGGGGCGCAAAGTCTCCAGAGGTTTCCGTTCAGGTTTCCTCAGTGGGACAGGGGCAAGGCAGAAGAGAGGGGAAAATAAGAGAAAATCTGAACTGCAAAAGAAAGTTAGACATGAGAAAGGATCGAGGATGGCGGATAGAGGCAGAGACGATCAAGATGAACGACAGAGAGACAAAAGGGGGAGAGAGTGAAAGGCAGAGGGACAATGGTTTAGCTTGTCGTTAGCTAGGATAGGCACGATTGGAGCTGGAGATAGGCACAGGAGAAGGATGAGATGGGATCTTATAGAAACATATACAATTCTTAAGGAATTGGACAGGCTAGATGCAGGGAAAATGTTCCCGATGTTGGGGGAGTCCAGAACCAGGGGTCAAAGTTCAAGAACAAGGGCTAGGCCATTTAGGACTGAGATGAGGAAAAACTTATTCACTCAGAGAGTTGTGAATATGTGGAATTCTCTGCCACAGAAGGCAATAGACAATGGACAATAGATGCAGGAGTAGGCCATTCTGCCCTTCGAGCCAGCACCACCATTCAATGTGATCATGGCTGAACATACCCCGTTCCTGCCTTCTCCCCATATACCCTGACACCGCTATCTTTAAGAACCTATCTAGCTTTTTCTTGAAAGTATCCAGAGAACCGGCCTCCACCGCCCTCTGTGGCAGAGAATTCCACAGACTCACAACTCTCCGTGTGAATAAATGTTTCCTCATCTCCGTTCTAAATGGCTTACCCCTTATTCTTAAGGCACTGGATGTTTTCAAGAGCGAGTTAGATTTAGCTCTTAGGGCTAACGGACTCAAGGGACATGGGGAAAAAGCTGTGATCAGCCATGATCACAATGAATGGCGGTGCTGGCTCGAAGGGCCGACTGGCCTCCTCCTGCACATATTTTCTATGTTTCTATTTTCTATGAACGGGGTACTGATTTTGGATGATCAGCCATGAACAGATTGAATGGCGGTGCCGGCTCGAAGGGCCGACTGGCCTACTCTTGCACCTGTTTTTTATGTTTCTATAATAGGCTGAATGGCCTCCTTCTGCGCCACAAATTGCCGCAATCTGCTGACGATCTCCTCAAAACCTTTAGACCGGTTAATAAAAATCCTTCAGGAGAAAATCATCTTTGATTACAAAGGATTGCCAATGAATGAACAAAAAAAAGTGATTACCGTGCTTCATTTTTTTCTATTTTCCCCCTCACCCATTCTGGAGTTAAGTCTTTCCAAGACTTTTTGCATGGCTAGGCTATTTGTTGCCTGCGCCTTCCTGCCAAGTACCTGCTTCTCGATAATGCTGGCCTTGGTAGGCCTTGGGTGCTGATCCAGACTCTTTATAATTACAGTTGGACCTTTCTCCACAAATACTGCACACTCCACTGTTCGTTAATGGAAGTTCTTTATGACATTTATTTCTCTCGTGGCTCTTTGACAGATGCCATTTTTCCACTTGTTCAAATGAAATTGGACTTTTCAAAAGTGTGTGGCTGGTGAGGCGGTGTTAATGAGCTTTTAATTACCATGAGAAAACTGGCGTTTCTGGGGAAAGCTAGCCCAGTTTCATTTTAACACAGGAGTGCTGGAGGAACTCAGCGGGTCAGGCGGCATCTGTTGAAGGCAATGGACAGGCGACGCTTCTAGTCAGATGGAATAGATGGCACAACGGTGTAGCAGCAGAGTTGGAGCCTTACAACGCCAGTGTCCCTGGTTCGAACCTGTCTACGGGTGCTAGTCTGTACGGAGTTTGTACGTTCTACCTGTGACCATGTGGGTTTTCTCCGGGTGCTCTGGTTTCCGAACACACTCCAAAGAAGTGCAGGTTTGTAGGTTAATTGGCTTTGGGTAAAGATTGTAACTTGTCCCCAGTCTGAGTAGGATAGCGTTAGCGTGCGGGGATCGCTGGTCGGCGCGGACTCGGTGGGTCGAAGGGCCTGTTTCCGTGCTGTATCTCTAAACTAAACTAAAGCCTAGTAAGTGCTGGAGGAACTCAACTGGTCAGGCAGCATCTGTGGAGGGAATAGACAGGTGACGTTTCTAGTCGTGATCCATCCTCAGACTGTTGGAATAGATGGAGTAATTTAATTTTCATATATACTAGAAGCAGAACAATTAAATTCTTCTTTACATTGACAGGCATATAACATAGAACGTAGGAAAGTACAGCACAGCAGCAGGCTCATTGACCCACAATGTCTAGGCCGAACATGATGCCTGATTAAATTAATCTCTGCCAGCACGTGATCCATATCATCCTATTTAGGAGATTGAGAGGGGATCTTATAGAAACTTACAAAATTCTTAAGGGGTTGGACAGACTAGATGCAGGAAGATTGTTCCTGATGTTGGGGAGGTCCAGGACAAGGGGTCACAGCTTAAGGATAAGGGGGAAATCCTTTAGGACCGAGATGAGAAGGACTTTTTTCACACAGAGAGTGGTGGGTCTCTGGAACTCTCTGCCACAGAGGGTAGTTGAGGCCAGTTCATTGGCAATATTCAAGAGGTAGTTAGATGTGGCCCTTGTGGCTAAGGGAATCAGAGGGTATGGAGAGAAGGCAGGTACGGGATACTGAGTTGGATGATCAGCCATGATCATATTGAATAGCGGTGCAGGCTCGAAGGGCCGAATGGCCTACTCCTGCACCTAATTTCTATGTTTCTATTCCTGCATATCCCTGTGCCTCTATAAAAATTATATCTGCCTCCAACAACAACCTCTGGCAGTGCGTTCCAGGCAATCACCACTCTCTGTTTGAAAAACCTGCCCCATACATCTCCTTCAAACTTTGCCCCTCTCACCTTAAAGTGATGCCCTCTCCTACTTGACGTTTCCACCCTGGTTAAAAGGTTCTGACTGTCTACACCATCTGTGCCAAACAGCCCACTTCTGTTCCTGGTCATGTCACAGTGTTGGGGAAGGGAGAATCTAATCTCAATGATCACCATGGTAGAGTCACACTTTGGTCAGGATTAGCAGCAAGTACAATAAAGGCACTACCTTGTACACAGTACAGGCAGCGCAGGAAGTAAAATCACATTGTATCCAAACAGCCCTAAATCATAAAAACAAAATAAGTCGATAGTGCTTTCTCCTCTCATTCGTGACTTTGACTGATTCTGACTTTGATGAATTCCATGCAGAATTCTTTAATGCCCGTGAGTGTGTTCTGTGGACTACAAGATAATTCACACTCAAATGCCTTTATTGCCTCTCTGCAAATCCGCCCTGCAATTTCTTTATTCTTCCTTCACTCAGTCGGTATGTCTCTCCCCTCTGGGATCAGGAGGTTGCGAGTTTTATTTCCACACTAGGGGTTGTGTTTGCAGTCTTGGCTGGCAGTCCTTTCCAACAGGGAGGGAGGGAGAGAGATCAGAGATGCCACCCTTCTGCGGGGATATTAAACCTGCCCCAGTGATTCAGGTTGTTATAATTCCGTGGTCCCTACTTTGAAGGGAACGCAAGTCCTCCTGGAACACTGCTCAGCAAGTCTCCCGAAGGCAGCAATAGAAACTCCACAGAGTAACTTGCCGTTCCTGCTTCACAAGTTCACAGGTTCACATGTTATAGGAGTAGAATTAGGCCATTTGGCCCATCGAGTCTACTCTGCCATTTCCAATCATGGCTGATCTCTGCCTCCTAATCCCATTTTCCTGCCTTCTCCCCATAGGGGAAAGAGTTAGATATAGTTCTTAGGGCTAACAGAATCAAGGGATACGGGGAGAAAGCAGGAATGGGGTACTTATTTTGGATGATCCGCCATGATCATATTGAATGGCGGTGCTAGCTCGAAGGGCCGAATGGCCTACTCCTGCACCTGTTTCTACGTTTCTAACCCTTGACACCCGTTCCTGCTTGTGGACATGTGCTTCTGTACTCAACTAGGCATCAGAAACCCCATGGAGGAGACATGGCAGCTACAGTAGATCCACCTGAGGGGTGGCTGGACTCAAGAGTCAAGAGCGTTTAATCATCAAATGCATTGGAAACAGAATAAAATGAAACTCTTCCTCGCCACACCGTAACAGGCCTGCAGACAAAGTACACGCACATGGACCCGGGGGGTGGGGGGGACAAAGAAGGGACGAATACTTTTTGAAACTTTGTCTGTGCCTTTTGTGGCGACTCTTTTGTGCACTTTGTGCACGAAGAACAAAGAATTCCACTGTGCAAGTGACAAAGTATCGTCACATTCATCATCATCATCATCATCATACATAATAAACAATAACTCAATAAATTAATAAGCACAGTACCAGTGCAAAAGTAGAACCACAAACTCCTCTCTGTAACTAAAGATTATCCGTGGAAGTTCACAGTTGAGGTTAGTGCGGGGCAGCGTTCAGATGGTTGTCAGGAAGAAGTTGTTCTTATGTAGAACGTAGAACAGTACAGCACAGAAACGGGATCCTCAGTCAGGATCGAACCCGGGTTTTCTGGCGCTGTTCGGCGGCAACTCTACCACTGCGCCCAAGTCAGCACGAAGGAAGGACTGTGACAGGGTGGGAAAATAGGCTGAGTGGTCAAAGTTTCCCTTCCCCCCCCACCCCCTCCGACTCTCAGTCTGAAGGAGGGTCGGGACCCGAAACGTCACCCATTCCTTTTCTCCAGAGATGCTGCCTGTCCCGCTGAGTTACTCCAGCATTTTGTGTCTTATCTTGAGTGATAAGATGGTGATCAGAAGTTGGAAAAGGGAAATTGTCTCTGAAACCGTGTTCGTTCGCTGCCCTGTTATGAAGAATCGTTTTGCAATTGTGGAGCTGCTGCTGCTGAAATCTCCTCATCTGGGGAAATGACAGAGGGTCAGCCACACTTTTTGCCTTCCTCTGCCTTCACTAACGTATGCAGGAGCACATTTATCAGGCTGGTCAGCAAACCACTGACAACTGAAGTCAGGAAACGCCACTCACTGACTTCAAACATCCCTTCCAAAGAAGAGGCAACAGTATCTATCAACAGGGCTGCCTGCTGTCATCGTTCCAGGGAGACAAATGTGTTGGGAATGACTGCTTTCATTTTCAGAAAACAGATCATGACAACGGCAGCAAATCCTTGTTGAACGTTCCTTCAATCTTGGTTATTTTCTCAGTGGCGGATGTAGCCCAGTCCATCACACAGACCGGACTCCCTGCCATTGATTCCGTCTACACTCCATGCTGCCTTGGAAGAGCTGCCAATATGATCAAAGACTTGTCCCACCTCCCCCCCCCCCACCCCCCCCCAGACTCGACACAGCTTCTACCCCTCTATTATCAGGCTTCAGAACGGTCATAAGGTCATAAGTGACAGGAGCAGAATTAGACCATTCGGCCCATCAAGTCCACTCCGCCATTCTATCATGGCTGATCTATTTCTCCCCCCAACCACACTCTCCTGCCTTCTCTCCATGACCTCTGACCCCCGTCCCAATCAAGAATCTATCTATCTCTACCTTAAAAATATGCATTGATGGCCTCCACAGCCTTCTGTGGCAATGAATTCCACAGATTCACCACCCTCTGACTAAAGATGTTCCTTCCATAAGCTAGGGTACTCTCCGATTCTCCTCTACCTCTTTGCAGACATTGGACTTTGTCTCTGTTACGCTACAATGCTGCGAGATATGTTCTACACTCTGTATCTTCCGTCTTTCTCGCTCAATTATACTAGAGTTTAACTTGATTATATTTAAGTGTCGTATCGTATTATCTGATCTGACTGGATAGCATCTGAAAGATCATTTGAATCACCAAAGCATAGTAAAACTAACATGAATGGGATAAGTATAGATAGGTACAAGATGGCTACCATGATGTAATGGACCAAAGGGCACGTTTCTCTGTTGTATGATCTATACTTGGTGTAAAAGTTAATTTGAAGAAAGCCCAATATTAAAATGTGGCTGTGCGGAGCAGTCAAGTTATATTGATCCACAAAAAGAATAGTTCTACAGGGACCCTCACGGTCTATGTATAGATAGTATATTTCTCTCGTCATTGCAATCATCAACCTTTTTGGTCATGCATCACACAAAAAAACATCATTTTGTTTTGAAGTTATTACTGTCAGATAATCAGTCACAGCACAATGGTATGTCAATATTGTGTTGGACACACTTTCACAATGATATATATACTGGTGCTGTATGGATATCAGTCTATACATCAGAGAGCAGAATAGTTTTGTCAGTTCGAGATTGTGGTGAGAAGATTGCTCTGAGCTTCGCTCTTAGAAACATAGAAACATAGAAAATTGGTGCAGGAGTAGGCCATTCGGCCCTTCGAGCCTGCACCACCATTCAATGTGATCATGGCTGATCATCCAACTCAATATCCCTTACCTGCCTTCTCTCCATACCCCCTGATCCCTTTAGCAACAAGGGCCACATCTAACTCCCTCTTAAATATAGCCAATGAACTGGCCTCAACTACCTTCTGTGGCAGAGAATAGTAAGATTGAACGAGAACTTACCAGTTCGAAGGTTGATCTTTATTTTATGAGGAGTCGAAGTGAGGGATTTCGTGAAGAGCCCGCCGGCGCGCATGCTCGACATACTTCAAAGTAGCGGCGTGGAATCACAGAACCAACAATAGAAATGACTTCGCATAGTATGATTGAATTGACTAAGATTACCAGATGAAGGTGATTGAGGGTTGGGCGAGGAGGGCACGAAATCCCTCACTTCGACTCCTCATAAAATAAAGATCAACCTTCGAACTGGTAAGTTCTCGTTCAATCTTACTATTTCATTTCGGAGTCACGTGAGTGACTTCGTGAAGACTTCAAAGCTTCTGTGATTACACGCCCTGGACCACGTCCATGCTGACACACCACTACCAGGGATGGATGGGAGGAACAAACTTGCTCAATAGTTCATACTGCAAAACAAGAGCATATTTATTAATAACAAATCAAAAACCCCTCATGCGGGGACATCTCCACGTTCTTGACCTGCATTCAGCACGCCGTCTGCGAACTGTAGAGGAGCAGCAACAGGCTTGTTATAAAAACGCTGGAACACAGCTTCATGCGCCCATCCTGCTGTGGCGAGAATTTGGTCCATGGGCACCTCCATGACCCTCGTCGCTGACGTCGATGCAGCCCTGGTGGAATGAGACTTGAACACATTAGTGTCGATACCTGACTTACCCAAGACGACTCGAAGCCACCTGGATATCGTCTGGACTGTCACTCGATGATGAGGTCTCTTATGAGTGACAAGCAGGTATCTCTCCATTCCTCTGATGCGTGCCGTCACCTTGACATATTGGCGGTTATGTGAGGCTAAACATAGCCTAGCATCTGCGGGGTATGCCGGGAACTTCAGCTGCAGCCCTGTGCACCCAGGTCTATGCTGCTTTAGTAGCTCGTCAATGAAAAAGACTACTTCTGTAGGGGTAGATGTCATTCTGTCGACACGAAGTTTGTGTAGTGTCTGTACCCTCTGAGCTGAAGTCAGCGTTAGTAACATCACCAGCTTCATGGTGAGTTGGTCCAGTTGGAGCCCTTCCATGGGAGACCACGTCCTGAGCAGGGTTAATACGTCCCTGACATCCCAGGTGATATTATAGCGTGGTGTAGGCGGATTCATATTGAATATACCCCGCATGAGCCTGGACACTAGCCTGTTGGATCCTACCCCAATCTTGAGGTAGAATGATAGCGCACTTCTGGCGCTGTTGATGGCACTGTAACTTAAGTGTTCATCATGGTGCAACCCCGCGAGGAATTCCAGGACGTCGGTTATTGTCACGTCATCGTACGTGATGCGAGAGCGGCTGCAGTAGGCTTCCCACTTCTTAATATGCGAGCGGTATCTTCGCCTTGTGGACTCTCGACACGACGCCCC
Organism: Raja brachyura; assembly: GCA_963514005.1. Next base: position 9,919,607 of record OY740810.1, read on the forward strand.
GATGGTATCCATGGTCCGAGCCGAGAGGCCGTATTGGACTAACGGCCTGTTCAGAACCTGCAAGCCAACAAATTTAAATAGCCATGGCAGGGATGTGGCTCCCCTGAGACAGGGTGAGTAACCAATTGTGGGCAACCCTTCAAAAGGACCCAAGGTTCGTTGAGCATGTCAAAGACCACCGGATACCAAGGCTGCGTGGGCCAGTCGGGTATAAGAAGGATGCCCTTGGCAGCATCTGCCTGAATCTTTCGCAATACCCGACTGATGAGGCAAAACGGAGGGAAGGCATAGAAAAACCAATTCCCCCAGTCCAGCGAGAATGCATCTAGCGCTATTGCCCCAGGATCTGGTTCCCATGAAACGTAGGCTGGTACCTGATGGTTTAACCGTGATGCAAAAAGGTCAATGTCCGGTTTACCTAATTTGGCTGTGACTTTAGAAAAAATCTCAGGATGCAACATCCATTCAATGTTGTCATTAAATTTGCGTGACCTGGTGTCCGCCACAGTATTAAGCTCACCTGGCAAATAGGTAGCCGAAATCCAAATGTCTCTTTGAACACACCAGAGCCAAATTGAGTTAGCCAATTTGTCACACGAAACTGACCTGGTACCACCCATATGGTTTAAATATGCCACAGCTGTGGTGTTGTCTATTTGGAGACGGACGTGTGCTCCAACAAGCTTGGAACAATATGCACGAAGTCCGTGAAATGCTGCCAGCAACTCCAAATAGTTAATCCCTTGAGTCAACAACATCGATGCCTCAAGGGTGTCCCATCTGCCCCCACAACTAGAGCAATTATCAGTAGCTCCCCAGCCATTGGAGCTTGCATCAGTTTGTAAATATACCACCGGATTAGCCTCCCTAACAGGCTTAAATGAGTTGCTAATGTGACACACCCACCATTGCAACTCAGTTATCGCTTCGGACGGCAGCTGCATTGATCGATCGTACTGACCAGCGTTCCATTTTAACGCAATAATTTTAGCTCTTTGCAAATTCTGATAATGCAAAGGTTCATATCGTGCTGCCGGAAACAAAGCCACTAGCTTGCCAATTACTGTGGCTGTATGCTGAATCGATGGTATATTGGTGCCAATTAAATCTCTGCACACCTGAGTGACTTCCTCAATTCTGTTAATTGGTATAGTTATCCTCATGCTCATTGAGTTCACCGTGAACCCTAGGTAATTAATTACCTGGGCAGGGCAGAACTTCGATTTCTCTGGATGGACAATGAACCCTAATTGTTGAAATATATTGACAGCAGCTGCAACACCCTGTTCAGCCAATTGCAGGGTGTGGCCCACAATAAAGACATCATCTAAATAGGCCATAACTATATGATGTCGTTGTCTCAAATAAGCCATGATTGGCTTCACCAATTTAGTGAACAATCTAGGAGCTGTAGTGAGCCCACTAGGCAAAGCCCTACACTGCCAAAGTTGCCCCATCCAGATAAATTTCAAAAACCTTCTATCATATTTCTGGATGGATACTGAATAATATGCATCCCTTAAATCAATGCATGCCATAAAGCAGCCATGAGAAATCAATGATTTGGCTGTTTCAAACGTATCCATTTTAAAATGAGTATATGTTACAAACGTATTCAAACGGGTTAGATCAATAATGACACGACAGCCTCCATCCTTCTTAGGACTAGTAAATATGTTCAAAACAAATTCAATTGGCTCATGCATCGTTTTCTCAATCACACCCTTCTGTTCCAGACTTAAAATTTGCTTATAGCCTGCTGCCTGTTCTGCAGCAGACAATTTGAACGTACGACCAGGCATGTGCTGGGATGGAGGAATGTCGCCATTAATAAACTCAATTTTATGCCCCTGAATATTCCGCAACACATACTCATCACCAGTAAAATTACCCCATGCACCCAAAAACAACCGTAAACCACCACCAACATGGGAAGTTAAACAGAGAGAAAAAAGAGAACCAGACCCCCTCACCTCCGTGGTTACCGGCGGTCCTTGACACGTGTGGGTGGCCGTGGAGGTGCTGGGTTGGCTTGAGGGCGCGGTGTCTTCGATTTCCACAAAGGTCTCTGCCGACCCTGTCCTAAAAAAGACCCTTGGTGCTGGTTCTGGTGCTGTTGTCGTTGTGGAGCTAGAGGGCGAGACCTCGTCGAGGCACTGGCCGACCCTCGTGAGCGAATGTATGGAGCTTTTGAGCCTGACGGTGTGGGGGCACTCTGAGAGCGCATGATCCCCACCGTTTTGGCTTGTTCGTCAAGCTCTTTGACTCTCTTCGAGAGGTCCTCACCAAAGAGCTGACGGGGCGGCGGTGGTTTGCACAATCCTGCAAACTTCGGGTTGAGTGCTGTTTTTGCGAAACCCGTTGATTTCGTGCTGGGTCGCGCACAATAAGGCCAGAGCATCTTCCTGGTCCAAATTCAGTTCGTCCCCGTCCACCGACCGCGCAAAGGCGGTAATACCGGCCGTGAGGAGTTTCAGGATCCGCTGCAATTTTAGCTCCTGTTGACGGATAGCCGCACTGATGTTGCCCCATATTGGCGTATTGACCACAGGCACGTTGAGGGAGTTGCAGTTTGATGGAGCCTTGTGACGGCTCATAGCCTGGATGAGGACTTCTTCCTGCAGCACCTGATTATTGAGAAAGTCCACTGTGGCTGCCAGCTTTGTATTTAGAGGAAGACCAGCCGTATGTGGGGCCGCGAATTTGGTCGCCACGTCCAAGAGTTCCTCCGCTGGCACCTCCAACGGAGGTGGTACAGGATCCACCAGAACCTCCTCCTCCTGCTGCTCCAGGCTGATAATAGATGTTGGTGAAGACGCCCTGTGCCTGTTGCTGCCCTGCTGTTGTTGACGTTGAAGCAGGAGCTCCAGCAGCCGCTCCATACGGTCAATACGCCCTTCACCCTGAACACTCAGGTGGTCGGAGTCCTCCGGCTCTGAAAAGAAAACCGGGCTCCTGTCATCGGCCCGCACCTGGTCGAGGCCCTGCCGGTGCCGGTAGTTGTCGCTAACAGCCGCCGAGGCGAAACTGCGCGATTCCTGCGCGGGCGTGTTCAACCGCCTCCGTTTAGCGGGAGCTGAAGCCGCTGCCACTAGGGGCACTTGCGGCGAGGTGTCGGCACCAGCCGAAGCATGGCTGCCTGGGGCCCGCGCAGTCTTGCCGGCTGCCCACATCGTGGACGTTGCCGACGCATGGTCTCGCCCACCCATCCATGGGGGGCTCGGCGACCGTGACGAGACCCGACTCGACCGACCCGTCCCGGCGTCGAGAGTCGGGGTGTGCCGGCTGGACCTCACAGCCGCCCCGGGTCTCGCCCTGGAACCTGACCGCTCCTCCGCGACAGGCAATGCCTCCGAGCTGTGGTGTGCTGGCGGATCTGGACCTGTGAACACAGGGCTTACCCACATCTCCGCCTGAGTCCCGGCCTGCGCTGCAGGTACTGCCGATGGTAACGGCCCCGGAACTGTTGACCGGCGAACTCGTCCTGACGTCCTCCGGCCCTTCGAACTCCCATCCATGTCCTTGCTGCAAGACATAACCAGACAACAAGGACCACCAACTAAAGGTAGAATACTTACCTCCGTGGCCCCTTATGAAGGGCTGGCGAGGAGCGCGCTCCACCACCAGCCGTCGCAGCAACGCGTTACGACGATATGTCGAGCATGCGCGCCGGCGGGCTCTTCACGAAGTCACTCACGTGACTCCGAAATGAAATTCCAGAGATTCACCACTCTCTGTGTGAAAAATGTTTTTCTCATCTCGGTCCTAAAAGACTTCCCCCTTATCCTTAAAGGGGAAACCTGTTGTTTCTTGAAAGGAAACCAGAAGTAAGGAGATGTGGAGGAATTTCTTTAGTCAGAGGATGGCGAACATGTGGAATTCATTGCCACGGACAGTTGTGGAGGCCAAGCCATTGTGTATTTTTAGGGCAGAGGTGGACAGATTCTTGATTAGTTTGGGTGTCATAGGATATGGGAAGAAGGCAGGAGAATGGGGTTGAGAGGGAAAGATAGAGATCAGCCATGATTGAATGTCAGAGTAGATTTGATGGGCCAAATGGTCTAATTCTGCTCCTCTATCTTATGAACTTATAAGTATGTCAGGGTAATTTGAAGCAGTCTTAGACTTTGACACGTTTCATTCAATCTTTCTTGGCTAATAAGTCACCTGAAGGTAAAAACACTGGTGCAGTTCCTCATGTCGAGGCATCCATGATGATCAGTCAGAAAGTGAAGTAAAGGTGACAGAGGTTAAGCTCTCTTGAGTTCATTAAGTAAGTGGCCCATCACCGTAAATCCCTTCTTAAAGCCAACTGTTTTTTTATCTGAAGGCCAATACCAATGCTATTTGGCCACTGAAGGTACTCAATGCAGTTGTTACATACATTCTCTTGCTCTGAAGATGTACTTTAACTTGAGATTGTGCTCTCGATTAATGCTTACTCTTTTGCTTAACATCCTGTTCCTTGCCGTGTGAAGGCAACCTCTGAGGACTCCGGTGAGCATTCTAATTCCATCTTCTAGCTCTTGGTCCTCAGCCCTGCAGGTCATGGCTTACCAAGACTGTTTAAATCCGCTGTGGTTTTCAGCCCCAACGAGCCTTTCAGGCAGGTGTTCTCCAGCTGCCTGCAGCCTCTGGATAAAAAAGGACACCGAATGCTGGATCAACTCAGGAGGTCAGACACCATAACTGGAGAACATGGACGGGGGACGTGCCTACCCGAAAACCACCTGTCCATGTCCTCCAGAGATGCTGCCTGACCCGTTGAGTTACTCCAGCACTTTGTGTCCTTTTGTGTATCAACGAGCAGCTACAGTTCTTTGTTTCTTGCCTGTGGATGAAAATACATTTTCTCACTTTTCCCTCTAATCATTCTATCCATCACGTCAATTCTATGCCCTCTTGATACTTACCCTTCTGTTGAGGAAACTCCTGGGTGGTAGTGAACTTCTTGAGTGCCTCGCCCTCTTCTCCCCTCCTCCATGGAGCAAATGTTATGGAAGTGTGAAAATGCACACCTCCAGATTCAGGGACAGTTTCTTCCCGGCAACTGACCCATCCCACCAACAACCAGAGAGCTGTCCTGAGCTACTATCTACCTCATTGGTGACCCTTGGACTATCTTTGATCGGACTTTACTGGACCTTACCTTGCATTAAACATTATTTATGTTTAAGAAGGAACTGCAGATGCTGGAAAATCGAAGGCAGACAAAAATGCTGAAGAAACTCAGCGGGTGAGGCAGCATCTCTGGAGCGAAGGAAATAGGCAATGTTTCGGGCCGAAACCCTTCTTCAGACCCTTATTCATGTTATTCCCCTTATCATGTATCGGTACACAGTGGATGGCTCGATTGTAATCATGTATTGTCTTTCCGCTGGCTGGTTAGCAGGCGACAAAAGCTTTTCACTGTACCTCGGTACACGTGACACGTGAACTCATGTGGTGGACCTGTCCTTTGCTTGACTGTTCAGCAGAGAAGTTGGCAGCTCGTTCGAGGAAAGAGACTTTGTCGAGTTCCTTCATTCCAAAACTTTGGGCGGCTTCCGCTGAACTTCTTTAAAAATGATTGCCGTGAGAAAAGACATACCTTCCGCCTGACGAGACAAGATTGCGGCTTTGAGACGAGTAGTCGTGCCACCTGACATGTAACATTTGCTGCAGAAGACAGTTTTATTTTGTTAGATGAAGCCATCCTGTCCCTTTACCTCAGGCATTTGTCTAATTCTGAGCAATTAATAATCTGTACGAGAGAACAGCTAATACCAATGTCTGCCTGAGGCTCAGTCCAATACTCTACAACCGCTAGGAACATAATAAGATCACATATATAATTCAACAATCATTTATCTCTGCCATGTACCATTTAGCTTGGCAGCTGAGGTCCTGAGCATTACGCAGCATTTATGGTGAGTGTTTGCATCAAAAATGACACAGGTCCGATTGAAGTTAGAATGTTCTTCAGGAGTATCTCAGTGCCTGATATTTCACCCTACATACAGCTAACAATGGCCTGTTACTTTTTTGCATATCTTCCATTCATTGTTCTTTATCTCTCCACATTATCGTCCATATCTCTTGTTTCCCTTATCTCTAACCAGCTTGAGGAAGGGTCTCGACCCGAAACGTCACCCGTTCCTTCTCTCCAGAGATGCTGGCTGTCCCGCTGGGCTACTCCAGCATTTTGTGTCTGTCTTCGGTGTCTGATTGATTTGATTGAGACATCCAAGTGGACACTTCGTCCCAGGGAGTCCATGCCGGCCATCGATTACCTGTCCACACTAGTTCTAAGTTATCCCGGTTTCGCATCTAGAGGCAGGTTCTCTAGATGCTTTCAAGAGAGAGCTGGATAGGGCTCTTAAAGATAGCGGAGTCAGGGGATATGGGGAAAAGGCAGGAACGGGGTACTGATTGGGGATGATCAGCCATGATCACATTGAATGGTGGTGCTGGCTCGAAGGGCTGAATGGCCTACTCCTGCACCTATTGTCTATTGTCTATTGTCTACACGCTAGGGGCCATTTTAAGGGGGGGGGGCAACTATCCTACAAATCCACGCGCCTTTGGTTCATGGGAGGAAACCGGAGCACCCGGAGCTAACAATTCTGGAATGAACCCAATTGATTTGATCTCGTGAACCAAAACAGAAAGACTGCAAGAACACAACCAGTCAAGCAGCATGTGAGGAAAGAGAAACCCTGGCCTTTCTTTGGGCGGCATAGAGTTGCTGCCTTGCAACGCCAGAGACCCGGGTTCAACTCTGACTACGGGAGCTGTCTGTGCGGAGTTTGCACGTTCTCCTCAAGACTGCGTGGGGTTGATGTGGCACAAGGAAGCCAAATGTATGTGATGCACAAAGGTTGATTAGTTGAAAGGTTATAGTCACTAGCTCTGCACGTTATACACAAAGGAGATGACTCAGGATGCATGAGAGTTGTTAGTTTAGTTTAGTGCAGGGATAGAGCGTGGAAAGAAGCCCACCGAGTCCGTGCCCCCCGACCAGCGATCCCCCTACCCTAACACTATCCTACACACGCTAGGGACAATTGACAATGTTACCAAGCCAATTAACCTACAAACCCATATGTCTTTGGAGTGTGGGAGGAAAGCTCAGGTCCCGGAAAAAAACCCACGCAGATCACGGGGAGAACGTACAAACTCCGTACAGGTGACACCCGTAGTCAGGATCGAACCCGGGTCTCAGGCGCTGTAAGGCAGCAACTCTACCACTGCGCCACCGTAGCTCGAAGTTGATAGGCACTAGCTCTGCATGCAAGGGGTGATTAGATCGACATGTTACTGACCCCCCCCCCCCCCCCACCCCTCTGTAATGCAGGAGTCATCCTGTATTGCTAGTTTTATGAATAAAGTTTATTCAAAGAAGAAACTCTGAAGTGATATTAAAGATCACTGATGAAGCCATTTAAATATCTAACAGAGTATCCGACATCCAGCGGCTTCTGGGACTTCTGCAAAGGTTGTGGGCGGACATGGGGAAAGGGTGGCTCCTGGATCACCTTAATCAGTCTGAAGGAACATCAACACTAGGAGCAGGACTAGGCCATTCGGCCCTTGGAGCCAGCACTGCCATTCAATACGCTCATGGCTGATCATCCAGAATCAGTGCCTGCGTTCCTGCTCTCTCCCCATATCCCTTGATCCCGTTAGAACATAACAGCTGTAAAAAGAAGGGTCTCGACCCGAAAACGTCGCCCGTTCCTTCTCTCCGGATGTCCCGCCCGTCCCGCTTGTTGTGCCGATCTTCGCATGAATCCAAGCTCGGCGGGGAGGCGGTGTGCTGCTCACATCTGTCACACCTTCCGCCTCTCGCCCGCCAAGGCTGAAGCCAATGAATTAGAGGCGCATTGGGTGCAATTTACTGCACCAGGCTCCCAGCACTGATTTCCATTTGGAACTGGATTGAGAGTGTCACAATTCATTTCACTTGTGAATTTTAATGGCTGCCAGAAAGGAAAGACATTCATTCTCGCTGTCTGGGGCGGATTCAAAAAACACTTCTCCCTGGGGGAGGGGGGGGGGGGGGGGGGGGGGGCGCACGCCAATAGTAATGGGCAGTGGAAGATTTTCGACTTTAACATCCAGTGACAATATTAAAGGTTCTTAAATCTGATATATGGTGTGACAATTATGCCACCAATCCCTGAGGCACGGTTGCTAGACAATTTCATGTACGCCAGAATTACATAGATCTCTGCCCGAGATCCCAGATGGAATTCCATTATATCTCTGAAGATCAGCTGGATCACTCAATGTCCGTGCTGCCTGACTGTTAAAAGGGTAATGCTTCCTGGTAAAATGACTTGCTTTCCTACTTAAAACATTATTATTTAGAGATGCTGCACAGAAACAGGCCTTGCGGCCCACCGAGTCCACACCGACCAGCGATCCCCACACATTAACACTATCCTACACACACCAGGGGCAATTTTTACATTTACACCAATTAACCTACAAAGCTGTACGTCTTTGGAATGTGTGGGAGGAAACTGGAGCACACGGGGAAAACCCGCGCAGGTCATGGGGAGATCGTACAAACTCCGCACAGACAGCAGCTGTAGTCAGGATCGAACCCGGGTCTCTGGCGCTGAAAGGCAGTTACTCTACCACTGCGCCACCGTGCATCCCTGCTACTTCTTCATTGTGTCAAGCTTGCTCCTGGGCCCACACTCCCTCGCACTAGTGGCCATTTCCCATGTGTGAAGTCACACAACGCGGTGAAGGCCATTATAGCCACACCTATAATGGTGAGGAGGAGGACATATAAAGTGATGAGACACATAGATAGGGCAGACAGGCAGGGTGGAATTGTCCAACACGAGAGGGCATAGCTATAAGATGAGAGAGGGCAAGTCTAATGGAGATAGAGGGAGATGAGATCAGTTTAACGTTAGTTTCGTTTATCATATTTCGCACAAACAGTGCGGGACGAAGTGCGCGTTCCTGTGCTGTTCCGTATCTATGCTCCAAGTGCTTCTGGAATATGTCAAACTGCCTTATAAATTCCCATTGACCTGGTCTCCACAGCCTTCAGTGGTAATGAATTCCACAGATTCACCACCCTCCGACAAAAGAAATTCCTCCTCATCTCCTTTCTAAAGGTAATTCCTTTAATTCTGAGGCTGTGCCCTCTGGTCCTAGACTAACTCACTATTGGAAATGCGCCCTGCCTCCGAAGGTTTTTGTATGTTTCAATAGGATCATTACTCATTTTCCTCAACTGCAAAGATCTAAATTCTTCATCTGCTCATGATAGAATAACCCTCTTCTCCCAGAAAGTTGCCTCATAAATCTCTTTCAAACTACCTTCAGAATAAATCCTTTCTTAAATGCGGGGACCAGAATTGTGCCCAGTACTCCAGGCCTCATCATTACCTTGTCCAATCGTAATAAAGATGATCTATTTCTAAACTCCAACCAACAACATACTAAGCGGCACGGTGGCGCAGCGGTAGAGTTGATGCCTTACAGCGCTGAAATGCAAGAAATGCGGGTTCGATCCCGACTACGGAGTCTGTACGTTCTCCCCGCGACCTGCGTGGGTTGTCTTTGAGATTTCTTCGGTTTTCCCCCACACTCAAAAGACGTACAAGGTTGTAGGTTGATTGGCTTGGTATAAGTGTATATTGGCCCTAGTGCGTGTAGGATAGTGTTAATGTGCGGGGATCGCTGGTCGGTGCGGACTTGGTGGGCCGAAGGACCTTTTTCTACTCTATATCTCTAAACTAAACTAAATTAAACTAAAAGCCAATTTGCCAGTTGCCCGGCCGTATCTGCCCACTAACCTTTTGTTCTTTGCGCACATGAACATCCAGATCACATTGTACCTCGATTATCTGCAATCTTTCTCCATTTAGATAATGGTCTGCCTCTAAATTCTTCCTACTGAATTGTGTGGCTTCACACAATGCCACTTAAACCTCATTACAAGAGTATTTGATCGGCTGGAAGGCAATTTGGGACATTCTGGAGTTATGAACAGCACTCAGGAAAAGCGAGTCTGTCTGTTCCCGTCCACGCCTGCCAGCCTGCCTCCGAACTTTCTTGCGGTGACCAATTGGACCAATTTTAGCCAGCTTTTCAGCTGCACTGTCAAAGATCACCAAACCGCAGCCTAAACCCAGGATTGGAGCCCAGACAGAATACAAACGCAGGAACGTTCAATAAGAAAATATTCCGTTAGGCCACAGCTTGAGTATTAAAATACGATTCTTTATGCGTCATATAGGAAAGATGTGATAATACTGGAGAGGGTGCGGATGAAATTGACCAGGATTTTGGCAGATCTGGAGAGCTCTAGCTAGGAGAAGAGGCAACTAGCCTTGAATTGCCTTTGAAACAAAAGGGACTGATCAAAGATTTCGTACTCGATACAATGGCAATAAAGCTTCCCTATTTCTGTACTCCAACCAATAAACGCCAATTTTCCAATTGTCTTGCCGTACCTGCCCGTTAACTTTTTGTTCATAACTTCAGAAGGTATGGGAGCAGAATTAGGCCATTCGGCCCGTCATGTCTACTCCACCATTCAATCATGACCGTTCCATCTTTCACTCTCAACCCCATTCTCCTGCCTTCTCGCCATAACACCTGGCACCTGTACGCATCATGAATCTATCAATGTCCACCTTAATACTGTCCATTGACTTGGCCTCCACAGCCTTCTGTGGCAATGAATTCCACAGATTCACCACCCGTTGACTAAAGATGTTCTTGGTGCACATGGACATCTAGACGCCTTGTGCTATGATCATCTATAATCCGTCTCCATTTACAGAATAGTCGTCTGCCTTTCAATTTCTCCTACTGAATTGCGTACCTTAAACTTCATTTATAACAGTTTTTGATTGGCCTGAAGGCAATTTGGGACTTCCTCGAGTTATGAACGGCACTTAGGAAATGCTTGCCTGTCTTTTACTTTTTATAAAAATGAACAACTCTTTTCTCTCCAAAATTGTGCATATCTCTTTAATAATAAACAAACGATAAATTAATGGGGTGTGCTGATATTGCAGAATCGTAACCCGCTGGAAATGAACTGCTCGTAGAATGAGATACATTAAAGTGCAGTCACTTTAGCTGTGGTCATAAATGGAGGAGACATTTTGTTTACCGAGAAGACATTTTACTGAGTGCCCCCCCTCTAAGTGTTGAGGGGCAAACAGTTAATCATTCTGTTTCAGGGGGAGGTTTGGTTGAGGGGGGGGGGAAGGATTGTTAAGGTCCTGTGGCCTGTTTTTGTTCCGGTTTTTAGAGATACAGCGCGAAATCAGGCCCTTCGGCCCACCGAGTCCACGCCGACCAGCGATCCCCCACACATTAACACTATCCTACGCACACTATGGAGAATTTTACATTTATACCAAGCCAATTAACCCACACACCTGTACGTCTTTGGTGTGTGGGGGAAACCAAAGGTCTCGGAGAAAGCCCATGCAGGTCACGGGGAGAACGTGCAAACTCCGTACAGACAGCACCCGTAGTCGGGATTGAACCCGCATCTCTGGCGCTGTAAGCGCTGAAGGGCAGCAACTCTATCGTGACCATCCAACTTACGCCTGTCGAAACTTCACCAGTGGGCTACCAGCACTTAACTCCGGCACTTGCAGTCCATACGGCAAACACCAAGCCTACAGCCGAGATACCGTTAAATAATGAATTAAGTAGTAATCACAAAATATTAATCAACTGAGCAGCCACCGGCCAATTTTTGCTGCTATTTGGAGCTTCAATGTAAATAGCTCCCCTCTGACAATTAACGTGTAAATTACTCGGTTGCTGACATTTTATTGGCAGACTATCACAGCCCAAACGAACAGTGTCTCATGACGATGCCAGCTAAACACACAAGGCAGAGCTTCACTTCTTTCCCATATCACATTGATTAAGTACCTTGACCAATATTCATCCTTCAACTGTTGTTAAGGGGTCGGCCTTTCAAAGCAGAAATGGCAGCATTCTTTCATGCATCTTTTGGAACTCTTCTCCTTAAAGGGCAATGGACGCAGAGTCTTTGAATTTCTAGGCAGAGGGAACTGCAGATGCCATTTTACAGAAAAAGTCGTAACAGTGCCAGAGTAACCGCGTCAGGCAGCAACTATGTAGAACCTGGATAGGCGATGTTTTGGGTCGGGACTCATTGCCCCAAAACGACGGGTCAGGCAGCTTCTCTGGAGAACATGCACAGGCGATGTGTCGGAAGGAACTGTAGACACTGGTCTTCACCGAAGAAAGACACAAAATGATGGAGCAATTCAACGGGTCGGGGGGCATCTCTGGAGAAAAGGAACAGGTGACATCTCAGATCGAGTGCCTTCTTCAGTCTGAAGATGGGCCTCGACCATAAAACATCACCTATTCCTTTTCTCCAGAGATGCTGTCTGGCGCGTCGAGTTCCTCCAGCATTTTGCATCTGTCATCGGGGTAAACCAGCACCTGCAGTTCCTTCAGACACGTCGCCTATCCATGTTCTCCGGAGATGCTGGCTGACCCGCTGAGTTACTTCAGCACTTTGTCTTTCAATTTTCAGATAGATTCCTGAAAAGCAAGGATAGATGAAAGGTTAGGTGGGGATGCAAAGTTCAGATTATAGCGAGTACAGCTAACATCTTATCTGATGGCAGGGTGGAACAGATCGGTGGGGTCAACTGATCTATTCTTGCACCTAACTGACAGGACCAGTTGCTTGAGCCCACAATGTCTGTGATAAACATGATGCGAGGTCAAACTAATCTCCCCTGCCAGCACATGATCTACATCCAGCCATTCCTTGCACCTCCATACAGGGTATGCCTGTCTAAAATCCTCAGAAAAGCCAACAATGGCATGTTCCTTCACCACCCCCTGGCAATGCATTCCACGCACAACCACTTTGTGTAAAAGAACTTGCCCCGAACATCTCAATTAAACCGTGCCCCTCTCTCCTTATTGCCATCGCCTCCAATATTTGACATTTCCATTCTAGGAAATGCCTGTCATAGCTTTCTATCAGCTCTCCCCCCAATAGGGTCACCAACTTTCTCACTCTCAAAGAAGGGACAAAAGGTCAAAATAAGGGACAAATTCCCGACAGCAATTCGTTGACCGACTCGGCCGTGGCTGGGTGGTTGCTGAGTTGGCCCGGGTGCTGGACTGCACGCAAAGCCCAGCCGGTGGGACAGCTGAGGAGTTATGGCCCGCGTGATGTTGCGCGCAAAGTCCGGCGCCCCATCCAACGCATGAACCGATGTTCGGCCGAGAGAAGGAGGGGTGGTGGTGACGGCGTTAAGCGAAGGTCCGAAGGTCGGACAGCTGGCCGGGCTGCCGACAAACGGGCCCCCGGGCGAGGCGCTGCTGCTGCTGCTGCACTCCTTGGGCTGCACTACGTCGGGACGGGTGAGGCGGGGCCGGACGCGGCGCTCCGACCCGATAGTCCCCTCGACCCGAGTTGTAGCAGTCAAATACGGGACAAGGGCCGGTCCCGTATGGGACAAACCAATTTAGCCCCATAAACAGGATGTCCCGGCTAATACGGGACAGTTGGCAAACCTACCCCTCCACCTCTGGCATTCCAGAGAAAACAATCAAAGTTTGTCTACCCTAACAATGAGCTATGTAACCAATTCCTCGAAAAAACCTTTCGATGGTGAATAGCACAGCTGGTAGAGCAGGTGCCTCAGAGCGCTCGAGATTCTGGTTCGAACCTGACCTCGGGTACGGTGTGTGTGAGCTTTCTGCTTGTTCCCTCTGCGACTGCGTGGGTTTCCTCCGGGTGCTCCGGTTTCCTTGCACATCCCAAGGACGTGCGGGTTAATTGGCCTCTGTAAATTCTCCCCACTGCGTAGGGAGAGGATGAGAAAGTGGGCTTACATGGAACTAGTGTGAACGGGTGATCGATGGTCGGAGTAGACATGGTGGTCCAAAGAGCCCATTTCCATACTGTATCTTTCAATCACTCAATCATTTCATTGGTCCATGGGTGATAGGAGCAGAATTAGACCGTTCGGCCCATCATTTCTCTGGCTCTCTATGCATAATCTAAGAGGTGCTGGTTTGTAGGTTAATTGGCTTCTGTAAATTCACTCTTTTTCCTTTTATCTTTTTCTTTTTGTGTTTTTTTCTACATTTATAAGTTTTCTTTTAACGATTTAACTATATTTACATAGAGACCGGGGAGGTCGATACTCAATGTGTATTTTGACACTGGTCTCATATCAGGTTATTAATGTAATCCTGATCCCTATGTATCAATATCATTGTTATGTTTATCACTTTTTTTTGTGCTCTGTTTTTTTTAAATGTTTTATTTTTGTTTTCTTTGGGAAAAAAAAAACAATAAAAAGATTTTAAAAGAAAGAGAAGGAGGAATGGCGTAGAACGAGTGTGAATGTGTGATTAATGGCCGGCATGGACCCAGTGGGCCGAAGAGCCTGTATCCATGCTGTCTCTCTAAACTAAAGATAAGGCAGTTCTTGCTGGCAGTAAAGGAGGCTGCTATTCACATTTAAAAAAAAATTTTAACAGCCGATTCTGGAAATTTGAACTAAAAGCAGCAAACACAAGATATATTCAGCAGATTAGGCCAGACCTCCTGAGTATCTGCAGCATTTTCTCCTCATAATTCCTGATATCCGTACATCGGCTGCCATATTTCATAGTGTACAACAGTGACAACACCTTTAAATCACTTTATTATCTGTAATATGCCTTGGGATTCTTTTTAAATGGAGGAGTTGAATATGCCTCACATTTCTTCCAACATGGAAGGAGGGCAAAATGCAGAATCAAGGAACTGCAGATGCTGGTTTACATAAAGGGACACAAAGCACTGGCATAACTCAGCGGGTCACGCAGCATTTCTGGAGCATATTGTCAGGACCCTTCTTCAGAATGTAGAATGTAGGAGGCCATTTGGCCCGTCGGGTCTTTGCCAGATCTCAGAGGAATCCCATTAATCCCATCACCCCACTTATTTTCCGGCAACACATTTTCCCCTCACATGCTCATTAACTGCACCCTAGTTCCCCTATTGCTCACCTACACAAGGAATAATTGCCAACAACCAATTCACCCATCAGTCCATTGAGGCTCTTTGAAAGGATTTTAACGATGGTTTGGAAAAGAGAGAGCAATATGTTATAATGGTCACTAAGCCTTCACGCTGCCTGTGAAAAGCGCCCAACATAATCGAAGACTCGTTCCACCATAGCCATTCCTTCTCCCTGCTCCCATTCTGCAGAAGGTGCAGAAGCTTGAAAGCCAGAGATGGCAAGAAACAAAAGGATTGAAGGGTTGTGTGTTGCCAGGCGTTGACAGACCAGTCCCACCGCACCCCTTTCCAGCTTTCTCCACCTCCACTACAATCAGTGTGAAAAAGCTTCACGACCTGAAACTTCGCCTGTCCATTTTCTCCAGAGATGCTGCCTGACCCGCTGTGTTAATCCAGCACGTTGTGTCCTTTTTTTTGGCAACCAGCACCTATGGTTCTTTGTGTCTACTCCTTAAATTGTTATTTAGTCTCGTTTAGTTTAGCGATACAGCGCTGAAACCGGCCCTTCGGCCCGCTGAGTCTGCACCGACCAGCGATCCCACTAACACTATCAGTCACACACAATTGTACACGTTTTATACCAAGCCAATTATCCTACAAACCTGTACATCGTTGGAGTGTGGGAGGAAACCAAAGTTCTCGGAGAAAACCCACGCAGTCATGAGGAGAACGTACAAACTCTGTACAGATGGCACCCGCAGCCGGGATTGAACCCGGGTCTCCGACGCTGTAAGCGCTGTAAGGCAGCGACTCTACCGCTGCGCCACCGTGTCGTCCCTTTAATATCTACCACTTTAGACAAGCATCTGGCCACCTGCCCTGATATGTTGAACAGCTCAGTGTTGATTTTTGTTTAAGAGCGTTCCTTTCATACGCCTCGAGTGTCTAGCCATATTACAGATGCTGATGTATGAAAACTCGGGATCAATGCATTGACAAAACAGGCTTGAAACATCCACTGCAGTCCTCAGAGAAAGCTCCGGGATATTAAACATACATTTCTTTTAGGTGGAAAGGAGAATTATTAAAATAATATTAATTATTTAAGAAAAAAACCTGAAGGAATGGATTCAAATCATTGCACATTCAGAATGGCCATGGGTCCCTTAATAATGTTTCCATTAATTATTGTAAATGTTGAATGGTGATCTCGCTGAAGCGTGAACGATTTGGAGATGGGTCGATGGGATGGGTACAGATGGGTTTGTTCCTCTGGTTGCAGAGTCCAGAGCAGTCGGCGTTGGTTCAGCGTACCAGGTTGCTTGTTTAAGAAAGAGATGAGGAGACATTTCTCCTTACGGAGAGGTGTGGATGAACCCAGAGCAATATTTCAAGAGTCAGGGCCATAACCTTACATAGGTAACCTTGTGGGTGGGCAGTGTGCTGCCTCACTACGCCATAGATCCGGGTTTGATCCTGACGTCGGATGCTCTCTGTGTGGAGTTTGCACATTCTCACTGTGACCATGTGGGTTTCCTCTGGTCACTCCGGTATCCACCCGTAACCCCAAGGCATGCGGGTATGCAGGCTATTCTGTAAATTGCCCCTAGTGTGTAGGGAGCGAGAAAGTGGGATAACATTGAACCGGTGTGAATGGGTGGTCGATGGTTGGTATGGATTCAATGGGCTGAAGAGTGTCTCTAAACTAAACTACGGTGAGGTTAAGTCCCTTGACGTCAGAGATTAGTGACTGGGTCTGGAGGTGGAGACCACTCTGGAGAGGTATGGAATGGGAAAGTGTGTTTTGATGTGGAGAGTAGGGTTGCGTGCTGGACACAGGTCAGGATCTTTGCAGATATCTCTTGTTTTTTACATCTTTTTAGAGATACTGCATGGAAACAGGCCCTTCAGCCCATCGAATCCATGCTGATCTCCGTTCACACTAGTTCTATGTTATCCCACTTTCTCATCCACTCCTTACACATGAGGGGAAATTGCACAGAGACTAATTAACCCACCGACGCTGCACTTCTGTAAGAAAACCACACTGTCGCAGGAAGAAAGTGTAAACTCCACACAGCAGCACCCGCAGTCAGGTTGGCAACGGCTCTGCCACTTACGTGACAAAATTCTCAAGTGTCACCACCTGTTCGCCGCAGCAGGGGTTGTTCGCACCAGGAGCTCCTGAAAGGTGTTCTTCATTGGAGACAAAAGAGAAACTGCAGATGCTGGAATCTTGTGCAAAACACAAAGTGCTGGAGGAACTCAGCGGGTCAGGCAGCATCTGTGCAGGGGATGGACCAACCATGTTTCGGGTTGGGACCAATCAGTTGCTGGATGATTTAGTGAGACTGGCTCTCCTCCATTGCCCACCAACTGATGAGGTTAAGGGGAAACTTGGTCGAAGTATATAATATTATGAGAGGCACAGAAGGGGTAGACAATCAGAACCTTTTTCCCCAGGGTGAAAACACCAATGACTGGAGGGCATAGGTTGAAGGTGAAAGGGTC
Organism: Raja brachyura; assembly: GCA_963514005.1. The sequence goes on from OY740810.1 coordinate 9,937,104, forward strand.
AAAGTTTAAAGGGGATTTGCCAGGCAGAATTTTTACACTGAGGGTGGTGGAGGTCTGGAACAAATTACCAAGGGGTTGTGGTGGAGGCAGATATGATAGTGGCGTGTAAGGGTCACTTCGAAAAGCAGATGGTGCTGCAGGGGAATGGAGGGACAGGGATGATGTGCAGGCAGGGGAGGTTACTTTAACATTGTGGGCTGAAGGCCTGTGACTGTGCTGTACTTTTTTCTACATTCAATATTCTAGTAGGAACTGGGACAGAGAGTCTGTCGTAAGAAAAGACGGGAGTTAATGAAAACATCTTTTTTAATCCAGTAGGTGGAACTAATTGGGTTTGGTCTCAAACTCGGTGCCAAGAAATCTGAGAATGACAGAAATGTATCCAAATGGTACTCACTGAAGTATTAAAAACTATATTTTTAGTAAGTCCCAACCACTGTAACCTAAGAGGTGAAGGAAGGAACTGAAAACTTCCTTTTTCCCCCTTCTACTCAACAGCCAAAAATCTGTAGCCTCCCTTTGATCTGGTATTTTGTTGGTTCACATGCTTGATCAATGGTGTTTTATCATTAATGTTTTATTATTATTAATGTTTAGTGTTTTCTGAGTCATTCGTAACTGTCACTGTATGTCATGTTGTTGCTTGTGAGCGGAGCACCAAGGCAAATTCCTTGTATGTGAATACTTGGCCAATAAACTTACTTACTTTTTTTCACCAAAGTGACAACCTCTGAGATCAACTTTGCCATCCTTATCCCTCCTCCTTATTGAAACATGCCAGCCTTGAACTCTGTGTAGGAAGGAACTACAGTTGCTGGTTTAAACCGAAGATAGGCCCAATATGCTGGAGTAACTCAGCGGGACAGGCAGCATCTCTGGAGAGAAGGAATGGGTGATGTTTCGGGTCGAGACCCTTCTTTCAGACATGTCAGGGGAGAGGGAGATACATAGATAAGGTTTGCAAGGTGTGAAATCAGGACAAAGGGGATGGAGATCAAGGAAAATGTTAGAATAGACCATTGTTCGCTGGGAGAAGGTGACAACAAAGCAAACAGAGATAAAATGTATAGGAAGGAATGCGTTTGTGTGTGTGTGTGTGTGTGCGTGTGTTTGTATGTGTGCGTGACAGTCATAACTATGACAACCCTCTCGTAAAGGCAACCTTCCAATATTGATTTTTATCCCTGTCTCGGCTTTCATATAAATGAAGAAATAAGAGTTTGAGGAACTCGACCAATGGAACTGAATATCCAAAGCCAAATCCATTAAAACAATACATGCCTTAATGAAGGCATTAAATGTATTAATAATCCAGTATTGGAGCACTGTATTATACCCAAAAGAAAAAGCATTGAAGTTCTATGTATACCAGTGTAATTATAAAGTAATAATTTAATGATTACATTTGTTGTTGGTAATCCCTTCACACAATTAACAATGCATTAGATAAACTGTAATGAATAGTTGTTGAAATGGAAATAAATCCAGCTAAGTATGTAATAGAAGTACACAGACCCAATTAGCTGCCAGTGGGCCACATGGCAGGGTTCTTAAACCTCTTCCCATTTCAGACATTCAGGACCGGTGGATCAAGTCCCGCTGTTACCCACCATTACATTTTGATTCACACATTTGCATTTATATCTCACCTTTCATGTTCCTTTCAAGGGATCCCAAGGTACATTTTTGATTAATGGGTCTCTTTTTGAAGTGAAGCTTGGATATTCTGCAAATATCTTTTGAAGACCTGTAAGAATTTGAACATTTCAATGAGATCTCGTTTTCCCAAACGTAACAAAATGTAGGTCTGGTCTGCTTCTCATGTGACGAACCCACCATTCCATGAAGCAAGATTCAACAGAGCCATCCTATCACCAACTAGAGAAACGGTCCTGAAATTCCATCTACCTCATTGGAGACCCTCGGACTATCCGTAATCAGACGTTTCTGGGCTTTATCTTGCACAAAACGTTATTCCCTTCATCCTGTATCTGTACATGGTGGACAGCCTGATTGTAGTCAATATGTCATCTTTCCACTGACTGGATAGCATGCAACAAAAAGCTTCTCACTGTATCTCAGTACACGTGACAATGAACTAAACTGAACTAACTAAACCAGATAGATTCAAAGTTGACAGGTCACAAGATCAAAACAGAAGGGAGGGTTTATTGACGGTAAAAATTATTGATAAATGCTATTACATTTTGAATTGGTATGTATCCCGGCTACTTTTCATCTACAAATAATTCCACTGGGGGTCAGATTGTTGTAGAAAGATCAGAAAGAAAAGCCCCTGAGTGAGGCCACACACAAAATGGACGAACAGTATCGCTGCTATAATTGCTCACAACCCAACGCTAACATTGACTTCTCCAATTCAATGTATCAACCACCGGGTGGCGCCCACAATGAGCGCCTCTCCAACAGTCTGTCTCCTCCCTTCCTTCGTTGTTGGGTTTTTTTGGGGGGGGGAGGGGGTTTGGAGGAAACGTTTTAATATCTTACCTTGACAGAGAAGCGATTTTTTTTCCGTATCGTATCTCCGTCCGCACTGCGGCCTAACATCGAGCAGCTGGCGGCCTCTGCTGGAGACCAACGTCGGGAGCTACAACCCGGGGAACCTATAGACTTTAACATCATGGAGTTCGAGTCCCTGGTTAGAGACCGACTTCGGGAGATTCAAGCCACAGGAGCTTCGATCGCCCTGACGCGGGAGCTTCGATCGCCCCGATTGCGGATGGTTAGACTTTATTGCTTTCCATCATGGTGAGGAATGTGGGGAATCCACTGTGGTGGATGTTTATGTAGTTGTGTGTCTTTTTTTTTAGTATGGCTGTATGGTAGTTCGAGTTTTCACTGTAACTTAATTGGCACACGTGACAATAAACTGACCTTTAAACTTTTGAACCTTTGAACCCAACCCCAGGATTTCTTCCCCCTCTCTTTGCCATGCCCCATCCTGATGCGCACCCATTTTCCCCACTATCCTGCCCCTTTCCCCCTTCCAGTTCCCCCGGTAGTTCACAGGTTGTCCGTTTGGTTCATGAATTGTATGAATGATCCATGAGTTATCCCGATAGTTCTCGATTTGCCTGTTTAGTGAATTAATTATCCTGGTCGTTTATGAATTGTACCGGTGGCTCATGAGATTCCCAATGGTTCATGAGTTGTTCATTTGGTTCATGACTTGTCTCAATGGTTTGTGAGATGTCCCAATGGTTCATGATTTGCTCATTTGGTTCATGAGTTGTCTCAATGGTTCATGAGATGTCTCGATGGTCCATGAGATGTCTCGATGATTCATGAGATGTCTTAATAGTTCATGGGATGTCCCAGTGGTTCATGAGTTGCCTGTTTGGTTTATGAGTTGGCCTGTGAATTTTAACTCATGAAACATCAAAGTACTCCAGATCATGGCCCTGTCGAGGAACTAATCCATGTTCCTGACCCCTGATGTTCCTTACCTCAGCTCAAGCCGCACACTTGGCTTGCACTCCCGACTAATGAGTCTACAGGCTGATTTACTGGAACTTCTGACCAATTAGATAGTGGATTATCAGATGTTATTGTACCGTATATGGGATAATAGGATTTACATACTGTCACAGAGTGTGAAACAGGGATGTTACGCAGAACAGTTAATATAACACCACACCGGCAATTTATATTGTATCCAATTCCGATTCAACTTTAGGGAGGATGTGAAAATTCTTGAGGGTGCAGAAAAGATCCAGAGGAATGGTTCCAGAGATGAAAGACATCTAATACAGGCTTATAGTGGAGAAGATAGGGTTGCTGTTCTTGCAGCAAGGAGAGGCTGCAAATCTGTGGGGAAGGGGGAAGCTAATGGGAATGTGGGGTGAATAAAGACAAATGAGATTAATGCAGGTTTAGTGTGTTGAAAGTTGGAGTCGTACAGCATAGGAACAGGCACTTTGGCCCATCGAGACTGCCGGCCATCAACCACCCCGTCCTCACTACTACATTCTTATTCTCTCCACATTCTTACAAACTCCCCTCACCCGTACACCGGGGACTATTTACAACGGTCAATTAACTTACCGACTCGCACGTCTTTGGGATGTGGGAGGGAGCCGGAGAAACCCACGTGGTCACAGAGTGAATGTGCAAACTCCACACAAGCAGCGGCCGAGGCCAGGATCAAACCCGGGTCTCCGGCACCACTGCTTGCTGTGCATTCTGCCGGCCTTGGTGAACAGCACAGACTTAGTTTAATTTAGTTTAGTGATACAGTGTGGAAACAGGCCCTTCGGCCCACCGAGTCCGTGCCGACCAGCGATCCCCGCATATTAACACCGCCCTACAAACGTCGGGGAGATTTTTTTACAATTATGCCAAGCCAATTAGCCAACAAACCTGTACGTCTTTGGAATGTTGGCGGAAACTGAAGATCTCAGAAGATGTGGCCCTTGTGGCCCTGAAGATGTGGCCCTGAAGATGTGGCCCTTGTGGCTAAGGGGATCAGAGGGTATGGAGAGAAGGCAGGTACGGGATACTGAGTTGGATGATCAGCCATGATCATATTGAATGGCGGTGCAGGCTCGAAGGGCCGAATGGCCTACTCCTGCACCTAATTTCTATGTTTCTATGTTTCTATCTCGGAGTAAACCTATGCAGGTCATGGGGAGAATGTACAAACTCCGTACAGACAGCACCCGTAGTCAGGAACGAACCCGGGCCTCTGGTCCCGTGAGGCAGCAGCTCTACCACAGCCCCACTGTGCCGCCATTGGTGAGCTGAATGGCCTGTTTACCTGCTGTATCTCTCTACAGTCCTCTGCCTCTATGTAATGAGTTACCAGTCCGTTTTCTTCCACTCCCTAATTGTAGGCATGTCTGTTCCAATAAAGTCCCTACTTGTCTTGCTCACACAGGAAATGAATGATTTATTCCAACCACCTCTGGTTTTGTTAAACACCAGGCCTGTCTTTATGTCCCTTTAGGTCATGCTGGTCCTCTGCAGGTTAAAGCCATCTGGGCAGTTTTGTGGAACCCTGTTTTTGTTCCACTGCAACAAAGGGATGTGTCCAATTAGGAAATCAAAAACTGAGACAAATTAAAATATTAGACCCCCAAAATTGATAAACTGACATATTAACACTTCGTCTCAGCACCACAACATTTCCAACAAACCTGTGAATCAAATGGAAGCAGCTCAGAAACTACTGCCTTATTTAAAAAGCCTTTGTCTTGGAAATCATGTTACATAATCGGGAGCTCGACGTGGTTAATATTTTTGTTGAGTTTTGTGTCAACAAGAGGATTGATTTTTAATTAAATGATTAATTCAGGGGATGTTGACGTCGCTGGCAATGTTGCATTTACTGTCTATCTCTAATTGTCCCGGAACTAAAGAGGGAATTAAGAGTCAACCGCATTGCTGGGCTCTGGAACGGCTTCAGGCAGACCAGAGAAGGAGGCTTGTTCTCAACACTGAAGGGCATTAGCGCAATAGATGAGCTTATTATGGCCGTCTAGTGGCTTCATAGTAACATAACTGAAATTAGCTTAAATTTAAAATTCATGTCGTTACTGCCAATGTGGGATTTGGACTCATTCGTGCCTCGTGTGCAAACCCTTGGCTGCAAACCTTATAGATTTACGAGGATGCAGAGACGAGGAACTGCAGATGCTGGTTTACCAAAAACAAAAGTGAGGCAAAGTGCTGGAGTAACTCAAATGGTCGGGCGACATATCTGGAGAATATGGATAGGTGAGGATGGTGCCAGGACTCGAGTGACTGAGCTATAGGGGTAGGTTGGGCAGGCTGGGATTTTATTCCTTGGAACGTGGGAGATCTTATAGAGGTGTTTAAAATCACGAGGGGGATTAGATAGGGTGAATGCACAGACTTACCCAGGGTAAGGGAATCAAAAACCAGGAGACAAAGATTCAGGGTGAGAAGGGCTAGATTTAGTAGGAACCTGAAGAAGAACTTTTTCACTTAGAAGGTGGTGGGTGTATGGAACGAGCTTCCAGAGAGGAAGTTGAGGCAGGTACTATAATAGCATTTATAAGTCACTTGGTCTAGTGCATGGATAGGAAAAGAGGGCATCATGGTCGACATGAAGAAGTCGCTCCGATGGGCCAGTTTCCATGCTGTATGATTCTATGACTGTAATTTAAACATCCCTGCTTAGGACAACAAAGGAGTTGTCCATTCATCAGCTCATAAGTGATAGGAGCAGAATTAGGCCATTTGGCCCATCAAGTCTACTCTATCATTCAATCATAGCTGATGTGTCTCTCCCTCCTAACCCCATTCTCCTGCCTTCTCCCCATTACCCCTGACACCCGTAGTAATCATGAATCTATCTATCTCTGCCTTAAAAATATCCATCGACTTGGCCTCCACATCCCTTGAGCCCATTAAGGCATTCAATTAGACCATGACTGATCTATGCATTAATTCCCATTACCTGTGCTGTTCTGCATCCTTACCATACAAAAATCTATCTAGCTTTTGACATTTTCTATTGACCCTGTCATTCCCTTCTTCAGAGAGAAGGAAATTCTGGAGATGGTTCCCAATGTCATCCTCCAACCTCCTCCAACCTCATCGACTGCGTCCACTGTTCCAGTTGTCAACTTCTCTACGTCGGAGAGACCAAGCGCAGGCTCGGCGATTGTTTCGCTGAAGACCTCTGCTCAGTCCGTCTTAATCAACCTGATTATCCGGTTGCTCAGCATTTCAACACCCCCTCCCATTCCCAATCTGACCTTTCTGTCCTGGGCCTCCTCCATTGCCAGAGCGAGGCCCAGTGCAAATTGGAGGAACAGCACTTCATATTTCCCTTGGGCAGTTCTCTCCATAGATGCTGCCTCACCTGCTGCGTTTCTCCATCATTCTTTGTCTACCGTCATCTCCAAACAGTTTGGCTCCAGTGCTAATATTCTGCAGCCCGTGACACACTCCATTACACAGTCCAGACTTCCCAGCATCTATACTTCATGCTGCCTCAGGAAAGCAGCCAACATAATCGAAGACTTGTCTGACCCCGGTCATTTCTTCTTGTTCCTGCTCCTGTCTGGTTGAAGGTACAGAAGCTTAAAAGCGCGTAGCACCAGACTCAGGAACAGCTTCTTCCCCTCTGTTATCAGGCTTTTGAATGGTCCTTCCATTAGCTAGGTACTGTTCGATTCACCTCTACCCCATTGCGGACATTGGACTTTGATGGACTTTGATGCGGTACACTGCTGAGAACTATATCCTGTACTCTGTATCTTCCCCCTTGCTCTCTCTATTATAGTTGAGTTTTAACTGATTGTATGGTGTATCTGATTTGTTTGGACAGCATACAAAACAAAGCTTCCCACTGTACCTTGGTACATATGATAATAACAAGTCTAAAGCTTGCATGCTATCACTACAAGATATATGTCAACTACAAGACCACCCTACTGATTTCTCTTAATCCATCCTGCAAAGACCTTCAGTATGCTTAATCGCCCATAGAATAATTCCTTCATCCTTAATTAATCATTAGAATTGAGTATGCAAACATTTTTTTTCTGCACCTCAAATGTACAATGTACAATGAAAGATGCAGATTATCTTTCATTTGAGTTCTCGCTTGTCTCTGGGAAATGGTTCATTGCTGGATGTTCAAACCTTCAGGTAGCTTGGGTCTAACATAGCACAGCAGATATCCCAGCCCACCATCCCCACCCCCACGCCGACCCCTCAACGTGCTGCTGTAGAAACTACTTTCCCAGGGTGCAGAGGGTCTTGGATGTAGTCCAGAACATCAGGCAAACCATCCTCCCTTCATGGACTCCATCTACGTCACGCTGCCTCGGCAAGTCCGCCAGCATAATCAGGGACCGCCCTCACCCCAGTCACTCCCTTCCCCCACCCTCCATCCTATTAAGCATGAGGTACAGAAGTTTGAAAACGCATACCTCTAGCTGGAGTGTGGTCCTGACCTCCCATCTGCCTCATTGGACACCTTTTAACTATCTTTAACCGGACTTTATCTTGCACCACATGTTATACCCTTTATCCTGTATCTGTACACGGTGGACAGCATGATTGTAATCAGCGATAGTCTCTTCTTTGACTAGATAGCACGCAGACAACAGCTTTTTACTGTACCTCGGTATGCGTGACAATAATGAACTAAACTAAACTAAACAGAGACTTGAGAGCATAGCTTTGAGGTGAGAACCGCAAAGTTTAAAGGAAATGAGTGGGTCAAGTCATAGCGGAAACACACAGAGGGAGATCACATCCCATTTTCCACAGCAACATAAAACCAAATTGTATTTCCCTTTTGCCTGTGTGCCTGGAATGCTCTGCCAAAGACATGGATATGCAGGGAATAGAGGAAAATGGATCTCCTGCAGGCTGAGAGAAGGTTAGTTTAACTTGGGATCATATTCAGCATGGACATTATGGGCCAAAGGGCCTGTTCCTATGCTGTACTGTTTGTTGTCCTAAAATTCTGCTCTTAAAAATGGCAATCAGGAGGTCTCTGTACATTTAGTTGTATGCAGCTGTGGAAAATTGGAAGGATTTGCCTCTGTATGTTTCAGCCCTGAAACCAGGCTAGCCACAAGTCTGAATGGTTGAATAGTCCCTGTTCCAATCCTGCCCTGGCACTGTTCATTATTGTCACTCTCTCTCAGGCTGAAGAAGGACTCCAGCCCGGAAAAGGTCACCCATCCATTGCCTTCACAGACGCTGCCTCTCCTGCTGAGTATGTGTGTTAAGGGCCTGTCCCACTTGCATGCGATTGCGTGGGTTTGGCGCGACCAAACGGAAGCGGAGTTTACGCGAAGTTCGCGCTTAGTACGCGCTAAGTACTCGCGTGACGTCATTTGCATCATGCTTGCCAATCAGTTGGGCAGGAGGCGGGCCAACTGAATTTGGACGTTGCACGGTGTTGGGCGATGACGGCATCACACAACGCCACGCTGGGCGGTGACGTCATCGCGCAACGCCACTCGCTAGGCATACGGCGTCAAGACGCTGCGTACGACCGCAATGCGCCTGCGTGTTGACAGGCCATTGGCGTGCAAACATTTTGGCCATTGCCAGAATTTCGGTGCCCTGCGCGATGTCGGGATCAGCAAAAAGGTTGCGTAAATTTGCGAGCCAAGGTCACGTAAGTGGGACAGGCTCTTTGCGCATCATGGTACCACTACCTTCGCTACACAGTGCCCGTGCTTAGAGTAGACCTCATCTGACTGTCTTGATGTTGTTGAAGACTCCGCGTAAATGAAAAATCGTTCTTTCAAAGGCACTCAGAAATAAGTACTGCCTTATTTACAATAGCTGTTATCACCCTCTCCCAGAACGCCGCTCTATGCATCGCCTTTCATTACTATTCAGATATTGACCACAATTAAGATCCTACTCCAAGTAGCTTTTGTACAAGTGACAATGTTTAATGCTGACATCGAAAGCAAAGAATAGTTTTCGCACTGTCAAGTTTCCTTCGATAAACCAATGTTAGTGGTTTACTAACTGTAGCTCAAAGTGCATTCAATACTTGAATTGATTCTACCCTTGCTTTAAACAAATATCTTCTCCAGTTTGTGCTTAGCTTGATAGGATGAAGCTCTCCTCCTAAGTGTGTTATTAAGGGCTGTGGGCAATTTTCCAACCTGGCTCGTTGCAAATGTAAATTCGGTCACCCCAAACAACGCTCGACTTAAATCTGGAGATAAGAGTCAGTAAACCAGTGGCGTTGGTTTATTGAAGGAAACTTGACACTTCTTACACTTTCTGAACAGAACAGCCCAGGAACAGGCCTTTTGCCCACAATGTTTGTGCCAAACATGCACATAATCTACATCCATACCCTACATATCCATATGCCTATCCAAGCGTTTCTTAAATGCCACTATTGGCATTTACCACCACTGCCTCCACCACTCAATCCACCACTCAATCGCAGCGCGTTCCAGGCACCCGCCATCCTCGGGGTAAAAAAGTTATGTATATGTATATACACACACATATATATGTATGTATGTGTGTGAAAGGCAGTGTACATACATATATACACACACATATATTTTGTTGTTACCTTCTCCGAGCTGCCAATGATCTAGTCTACATTTTCCTTGATCTTCACCCCCTTTGATGTCTCGTTCTCACACCTGACACTTCCTTATCTCTGTACCCTCCCCTCTCCCTCCCCTGACACCCAGTCTGAAGAAAGGTCTTGACCCAAAACGTCACCCATTCCTTCTCTCCAAAGATGCCTGTCCCGCTGAGTTACTCCAGCATTTTGTGTCTATCTTCTCACTATATATATGATTCATTTGTATGAAGTCTCTAAGAAGTGCTCATAAATCCAGGATACATACACAGACATGGTTAGAATGTGGAACTAACCACCATTTGGAATATTTGGCAGGTCGGGCAGCATCTGTGGTGAGATAAACGGAGTGAACATTTCAGCTTGATGCTGTGATCATGAATCTGAGACATCAACTCCATTCTCCATTCTCCACAGATGCATCCTGAATCGCTGAGTATTACAGTGCTTCCTGCTCTTTATTTCTGATGTCCGGCATCCGCAGTGTTTTGCTTCATGACGGCTCGGAGCGGTCGAGATGGACTAGGGCAAGGGTGGCTGACGAGACAGAGAAAGGAATGGAAGATCCGATGAGAGGAGTTGGGTGAAGCAGAGTGGGATGTGGGCCACTTGCTCCAGCATGGATCGGTTGGGAAGAAGGGGCCAGTTTTGATGGGGTATTCATGTCCCTGAACAACACACGCTTGCCGTCACTTTAAATCCTTTTGCATTTTGCTTGGGTTTTTGAGCAGTGGCTTTAGTGGGGCAGTTGACAGCCATCCTGAGTGATTCATTGTAACATGGAGCACAGCAGTTAACTTTCAGAGTGATATAATGGGCATTGCTACAACCCATTAATAAAGCATTACGTAGCTAAAGCTTCCATTAGAGGGAGGCTCACAGTTTCAATGTGCAACTACCCCTTTGTCTCTCTCCCTTCCTCGTTCCCTCCATCATTTTGTGACTTCACTGTAAATATCACAGATATGTCAGTATCAATTGACCTAGTCTCCAGCACAAAAGGAAGGAAGCTGACTGATTCCTACTCCATGTTGTCCCTCTGGGCAGATAGAACAGAACAGCACAGGAGCAGAAGATAGACACAAAAAAGCTGGAGTAACTCAGCGGGACGGGCAGCATCTCTGGAGAGAAGGAATGGGTGATGTTTCGGGTCGAGACCAGGCCCTTCGGCCCAAACGCCCATGCTGCCAAAACCAACTCTTACCTGCCTGCACATGATCCATATCCCTCCATCCCTTGCACATCTATGTTTCCATCCAAAAGTCTGAAGAGTCACTATTGTATCTGCCTCCACCATTACTCCTGGCAACACGTTCCAGACACTCACCACCCTCTGTTTAAAAAACTTGCCCTGCATATCTCCTTTGAACTGCGCCCCTCTCATCTTAAAGCTGTACTTTCCAGCAGTTGTTTCCTCCCTTCACATCTATGTTTTCCTCTCTGTATTTATGACAAATACAGAACAGTCTTGAGTTCAGTTCTGTGCACCGTGTTATAGGAAAGATGATGTCAAGCTGGGAAGGGTGCAGAGAAGATTTAGGAGGATGTTGCCAGGACTAGTTGGTCTGAGCTGTAGGTAGAGGTTGAGTAGGCTGGGACTCTATGCCGTGGAGCACAGGAGGATGAGGGTTGATCTTATAGAGGTGTATCTTCTTCTTCTTCTTTCATGTGGCGTGCACAGCCTAAAGTTGTAGGACAACTTGTTCCATTTGATCTTCTGTTTGTGCACGTCGAGTTGATTGCATTAGTCGAAACAGGACGGACCACGTGAAGGTTGCAATCTTCCACTCCATAGAGGTGTATGAAATCCTGAGAGGAATAGATCGGGTAGATGCACGGAATCTCTTGCCCAGAGTAGGTGAATCGAGGATCAGAGGACATACAGTAGGTTTAAGGTGAAGGGGAAAAGATTTAATAGGAATTATTCGGCCCATCAAGTTTACTCCATGGATGATCTATCTTCTCCTCTCAGCCCTATTCTCCTGCCTTCTCCCCATAACCTATGACACCCTTCCCAATCAAGAATGTGTCAAACTTCGCTTTAAAAATACCCAATGATTTGGCCTCTGCGGCCGTCAGCGGCAATGACTTCCACTGCCTATCCCTGCCTATATTTACATTAGGCATAGCCAAATGCATTAAACCATGGCGACAAGGAGCATTGGGAGGGTTCAGATTATGTCCCTGGTAGTTTGAACCAGCCTGACCAATTTTGCTGTCAGCCTCTATGGTCTGAAGACAAACATGGATGAGTGGGGAATTATTTGGACGATTTATTCTGAGCAAATCCCGCCCTTTCCCCGTCCCTTCCCCTCCCAGTTACAATGGCAGCCAGGTTACCTAAAATGATTGAAGGTAGACACAAAGAGCTGGAGCAACAGCGAGCCAGACAGCATCTCAGATGCTGAAGAAGGGTCTCGACCCAAAACGTCACCTATTCCTTTTAGACAATAGACAATAGGTGCAGGAGTAGGCCATTCGGCCCTTCGAGCCAGCACCGCCATTCAATGCGATCATGGTTGATCATCCACAATCAGTACCCCGTTCCTGCCTTCTTCCAATATCCCCTGACTCTGCTATCTTTGAACCCTATCTAGCTCTCTCTTTCTCCAGAGATGCTGTCTGGCCCGCTGAGTTACTCCACTTCTTTTTTGTATCTATCTTCAGTTCAAACCAGCATCTTGCAGTTCCTTCCCACCTGAAATGGTGTGTATTTTAGCCTCCCCCAATGCTCGAATCAAAGGCACTTCTCTTTGACTAAGAGTTTCCTGGCATCACTCCAAAATCTACCCCTCACTAAGACAGACTCTGTGCTCTCGACACATTGTCTGTGTTGGACGGAGTTTCAAACTGTGATATTGGCATGCTGCTGCTGAGGGAATTCAATTGATTTACGTCGCCTGAGTTTAACTAAAGTGAAAGTCAGATGCAGTGGAGTGCATACGCCTGATGGCAAAATGTTAAAGGTTGGCGAGGGTCAAGAGTGCTTAATTGTCCCATGTACCAACAACGGAACAATGGTAATCCTACAACTTAAACACAATACACATACGATACGATACATACCTGTAAACACCTGTAAACACAGTGCACATACGATATGTGGAACTTTATTTATCCCAGGAGGGAAATTGGTCTGCCAACAGTCATTAAAACAACAAGGTACGTGAAACATGGAATTTAAGTGAAGAGTGAAAAGTCCAGGATTTGGGATGTGCAAAGATTGGGGAGGGGGGGGGGGGGGGGGGGTGAAAGGGGGTAGGGAGAGGGGAGGGGGGTGGAAGCGGAGTCAGTCTACCCCATGACAGAAGGGGGTGGAGCTGTACAGTTTGATAGCCACAGGGAAAATTGATCTCCTATGGCGTTCTCTGCTATATTATCTATATTGTCACAGATAATATTTATTTTTTCAAAAATAAATTAATAAATTTAATTCTAGTGCAAAACAACCCAAAGTCAACCAGGCCAATCCACAGACATTCATAGTTACTGAGGTTAGTCTGTGCAATGCTCTGGGGCCTGATGGTTGGACTTTAGAGGTACAAGTCCACGCCGACCAGTGATCACTAACACAATCCTACACACCAGGGACAATTTACAATCTTACCCAAGCCAATTAACCTGCAAACCTGTACGTCTTTGAAGTGTGGGAGGAAACTGGAGCACCCGTAGAAAACCCACGCGGGCACAGGGAGAACGTGCAAACTCCATATAGACAGCACCCGTTGTCAGGATTGAACCCAGTCTACTGCTGCGTCACTGTACGCCTGTTTATCAGAGTAGATATGATAGCGGCTTACGTAGAGCCATCACAGAACATAAAAAAATAACTTCAGATGCTAGTGTGTAGGAAGGAACTGCAAGTGCTGGTTTATGCCGAAGATAGACACTAAATGCTGGAACAACTCAGCAGGTCAGGCTTGGAACCCTTCTTCAGACCTCTTCAGTCTGAAGTAGGATTCTCACCCGAAACGTCACCTATTCCTTTTCACCAGAGATGCTGCCTGACCCATCTAGGCATATGACCATAAGACATAGGAGCAGAATCAGGCCATTTGGCCCATTGAGTCGTCCTCACTGAAGAAGGTCTGAAGAAGGGTTTCAGCCCGAAACGTTGCCCATCTCCTTCGCTCCATAGATGCTGCTGCACCCGCTGAGTTTCTCCAGCATTTTGTGTACCCTCGATTTTCCAGCATCTGCAGTTCCTTCTTTAACGACATGCTGCCTGACTCACTGAGTTGCTCTAGCATTTTGTGTCTATCTGCAGATGTTGGTTTATACCTATTGACTCCCTGTGCTACTCCGGCATTTTATGTCGATCCTTATCATAGAATATAGGCAGGAGGATGGAGTTGAGAGGGATCAAGTGGCGGGGCAGACTCAATGGGCCAAATGGCCTGATTCTGCTCCTATGTCTTATGGTCTAACTAGTGTCAACGCCTGATGGAATGCTGCCGTAGACTTGATGGGCCGAAGGACCTGTTTCCATGTTGTATCCCTGAACTAATGTAAACTACATTAATATTTGCAGTCCTGGAATATGTGACCCCAGTCCCGCCAATGTGGTTAGCTCTTAAATAGCTGAGTACGCCATTCAGTCACGAACAGTGAAGGGTTGGCAATAAATAGTGGGGGTTGCCATGATGACCATATCTTAAAAGAAAATAATATTTAAGAAGGAAAGACCCTCCAAACGTCCCAGTTGGGAGCAAATAGCTGGGGCGGCACGGTGGCGCAGCGGTAGAGTTGCTGCCTCACAGCGCCAGAGACCCAGGTTCGATCCTGACCTACACGTGCTGTCTGTACAGAGTTTGTACCTTCTCCCCGTGACATGTGTGGGTTTTCTCTGAGATCTTCGGTGTCCTCCCACACTCCAAAGTTGAACAGGTTTGTAGATTTATTGGCTTGGTATAATTGGAAAATTGTCCCTATTGGATGGTGCTAGGGTACGTGGTGATCACTGTGGGCCGAAGGGCCTGTTTCTACGCTATATCTCGGAACTAAACTAAACTAAGCTCAACCAAATAGCTTAAGTAGAGACTGCGTGAATCTTGTGGGAGTCTTGTGCAAAGGGCCTCGATGGTTTTGTACATGCTATAGCAGCTCTAGATCCTTGTGGTTATATCATCTTTCACCACGTCAATTAATGCTGGTAATTCTTTTGCTACATGTGTATCTGTCCGAGAGAAAATAGATCAATTTCCATAACAATGAGTCAGCAACAGACGGATGGTGCTATTCCACACATTGTACCCGGTGAATGGCAGGCTCAAAGTAGCCGGTTACCATGGCAACTGGCACTGACAAATGGCCGCCCAGACCCCTGTTCACATGTCCACTCCATTTGAAGGCTGCGAGACAGAGTGTGGTGTCATCTTATGAATGCTGAACAGCCCTTAAATATATCCACCTTCACAGCTCTTGATAAAGAAATAAATCCCCTTTTCCTTCTAATGTCTTCAACACAGAAGCACTGAGGTGGAACATAATCCCGTCACAATCCTCGGTCAGCGTCAAGACTAATGTGCGTTCACTTGATTTGGCCCAGTGACTTTTACTTTTACTTAAGGCTTTAGAGATACAGCGTGGAAACAGGCCCTTCCGTAATATTGAGGAGACATGTCCGTGCACCTCAAACAATTTGTCCGCTGGAAGTCCCTGCACACACAATGGCCGACAGTGCTCTCCATCCAATGGCTACTTTAGAGATGCAGCGCAAAAACAGGCCCTTCGGCCCACTGAGTCCAGAGATCACCCAGTATAGGAACACTATCCTACACCCTAGGGACAGTTTACAAATTTACCGAAGCCAATTAACGTGCAAACCTGTACATCTTTGGAAAGTGGGAGGAAACCGGGGCATCCGGAGAAAACCCGCGCGATCACGGGGAGAACGTACAAACTCCGTGCAGATAGCACTTGTAGTCAGGATTGAACCCGGGTCTCTGGCGCTGTAAGATGGCAATGCCACCACTGCAACCGCCGCCCTTCTGACCGGCAACTTTCGTTACAGCTGCCTCTTTGTTTTCGACAAAGCCCATTGTCTGAAGGGAAAACCTACCAAGAATTGGCTTCCTCTGAAATTCAGTTGTGATTTCATCTGCAGGCTCTTGGGTGAACCCAGCACCTCCCAGGCTGTGCTGTCAAAGGGATTTACATTTAAGGCGACATGCCCCCATAATAACAAACTGAAGCAGTGGAGTGAGATTGTGCTGTTTGGAAACCCATCTGTGAGATTAAAGCTGGACATAAAGCAAACATATTGTGTTGTGGCTTTCTCTAATGTTCATGTTGCAGAACTCACGGCCACTGCCATCGACAGCGGTAGAGTTGCTGCTTCAGAGCGCCAGAGACCCGGGTTTGATCCTGACTACGGGTGCTGTCTGTACGGAGGGAACACAAAATGCTGTAGAAACTCAGCGGGTGCAGCAGCATCTATGAAGCGAAGGAAACAGGCAATGTTTCGGGCCGAATCCCTTCTTCAGACCCTGCCTGCACGGAGTTTGTACGTTCTCCCTGGGACCCCGTGGGTTTTCTCCAGGTTCTCCGGTTTACTTCAAATTCCAACGACATGCAGGTTAATTGGCTTCTGTAAATTGTACCCTACGTGTAGGATACAACTAGTGTATGGGCGATTGATGGTCAGCGCGGACCCGGTGGGCGGTAGGGCCCGTTATCACGCTGTATCACTAAAACTAAAACTGGGCATTTGCAGAGAAAAGTTAGCAAAGACATTCATTGCCCAGTCTGAGCTGCAGGGCAGTGAGGAAGGAACGTTAGTTGATGGAGGTGAGAGGTTAAACACAGGCCTTGCTCTGCCCTTTCAGGTTGCTGGTAAAGATTCCAGGACATTTCGCTATTTTTTACGGTTCAGAGATGCAGCATGGAAATAGGCCCTTCGGCCCATCGAGTCCACGCTGACCATCGATCGCCATTCAGTTCTACGTTATCCCACTTTCCCATCTAATAAAGATAGATGAGTTTTACGTTATTCCACTAGTTCTATGTTATCCCACTTTCTCAGAGGTTTTCGGACTGTGGAACTGCATTCACAATAATATCATCCACAATGGCAGCTGTCAAAGGTCACAGGGAGAAGGCAGGAGCATGGGGTTGAGAGGGAAAGATAGATGGGCTGAACAGCCTATTCCTTCGATGACTTATGAGATATGGTTGACATTTCAACCTGCAGGAAAGACTAGCATCCGCATTCAATATAGTCACAGTCATACAACGATAAAACTGGCCCTTCGGCCCAACTTGCCCACACTTGCCAACATGTCCCAGTTACATTAGTCCCACTTGCCCATATTCCTCTAAAGCCGTTCTATCCATGTACCCGTCTAACTGTTTCTTAAACGTTGCGATCGTCCCAGCCTCAACTACCTCCACTGGCAGCTCGTTCCACACGCCCACCACCCTTTGTGTGAAGAAGTTACCCCTCGGTTTTCCTATTGAATCTTTTCCCCTTCACTTTCAAGACCATTTCTTAAACATGCGACTGTTATTGCAGCAGCGATGCAATCGCGCATTAACCTCACTTTTGCCTTCCAAATGCCCTCTGCGTGTGTGTTGAAGTACGAATGCAAATTTACCTGTGGTGCGGGAAAGCATTATGTAATCTTACTTTCTGACTCATCATATTCTACCCTCGCCCGAGTTTAGCGGGATCTCTTCCCAAGTTCCTGGAAAGCAGTCTATTTATATAAACAGAACCACTGACTGCGATGTGAATGTAAAGCTGGACGAGAGAGTAATCTCTGACGAGACTACAAAGAGACAACAGAGAGTTGTTGTAAACTGAAGATAGATACAAAATGCTGGAGTAGCTCAGCGGGACAGGCAGCATCTCTGGAAAGAAGGAAGGGTCTCGACCCGAAACATCACCAATTCCCTCTCTCCAGAGATGCTGCCTGTCCCGCTGAGTTACTCCAGCATTTTGTGTCTTATCTTCGGTGTAAAACAGCCAGCATGTGCAGTTCCATCCTCCACGTTGATGTAAACTGGTTGAGTGAATCAGGATGCACAGTGCAGGTGAAATTATAACGTGGGGAAAAATAGGAAAAATATGAAAGCAGTATATTTTGAACGAGACACCAGGAACTGCAGATGCTGGTTTGCGAAAAAAAGTCGCAGGATGCCGGAGTAACTCAACGGGTCAGGCAGCATCTCTGGAGAACATGGATGGGTGACGTTTCGGGTTGGGACCCTTCATCAGACTGATTGTGGTAGGGGAAGTTTGGGGGCGGGAAAGCTGGGAGGAAGTAGGGCAGGACAAAGCCTGGCAAGTGATAGAAACATAGAAACATAGAAATTAGGTGCAGGAGTAGGCCATTCGGCCCTTCGAGCCTGCACCGCCATTCAATATGATCATGGCTGATCATCCAACTCATTATCCCGTACCTGCCTTCTCTCCATACCCTCTGATCCCCTTAGCCACATCTAACTCCCTCTTAAATATAGCCAATGAACTGGCCTCAACTACCCTCTGTGGCAGAGAGTTCCAGAGACCCACCACTCTGTGTGAAAAAAGTCCTTCTCATCTCGGTCCTAAAGGATTTCCCCCTTATCCTTAAGCTGTGACCCCTTGTCCTGGACCTCCCCAACATCAGGAACAATCTTCCTGCATCTAACCTGTCCAACCCCTTAAGAATGTTGTAAGTTTCTATAAGATCCCCTTTCAATCTCCTAAATTCTACAGAGTATAAACCAAGTCTATCCAGTCTTTCTTCATAATGGGTCTGATGGGTGGGTACATGTGAGGGGGGATTGGGATTGGCAGGTGTTTGGACAAGGGCCAGTGATCCGCTCTCATCTGCTCCCGACACAGCAAGGCTACTGCTCCCGACTACTGAAGGCCAATTAACCGACAAACCCACACTTCTTTGGAATGTTGTGGGAAACCGGAGCTCCCGGGCGATACCCACTCGGTCACAGGGAGAACGTGCAAATTCCACACAGACAGCACCCGCCGTCAGGACCAAAGCCGCATCTCCGGTGCTGTGAGACAGCAGCTCTGCCGGCTGTGCCTCCCTTAATCCTGCTGTTGTGCAGTGATAGCTCCAATCCTTGTGCCATGCACCTCCTGGATCTTGTGGGTGGACTCAGATGACTTGCTGTTACTAAGATAGAGGAAAACAACTGAGTTGTTCGCCTGTGCAGTAAAAGGAGCGGACTTAACTGACTTGAGTGGAACCGAATATCAGGAGGGGTGCAAGGAGAACAGTCATTCCAGATTGGAAATTTGCTGACCAAAGTGAAACTCACAGAACATTTTACTGTGGTTGCAAAGGGCAATAATTGCTATCCTTTTTTAAAATAAAAGCATAGCTTGTTCGCCATTGATAAATATGCACACTCTCCGGATGCCTAGCGACATCACGTACCTCACGTCCATTAACGGTGTGGGAAGTGATCCAAGGATTCCCATGGATTGTTGGCAACGCTCCCTAAACTACATCAATATTGTTAAAGCCTCCTGTAATCATCACACGCCTCAGGTTACAAACACCACAGCGATGGAGTCTGAGGAGCACAATACTGCCCTCTACAATAGCACTGTACGACGTTGATCTTCACCCAATTAAAAATAGACTAGCCTTAAGCAAAAGACTGCTCATCTCAAAATGCCTTGATTCCATCTTCTCCCCCCCCCCCCTTTGTCCAGCATCTTCCAACCTACCTCAATCGCTCTATCTTATCTTAGTTTAGTTCAGGAAAGAACTGCAGATGCTGGTTTAAATCTAAGGTAGACACAAAGTGCTGGAGTAACTCAGAGGGTTAGGCAGCATCTCTGGAGAGAAGGAATGGGTGACATTTCTTCAGACGGATAGGTTTAGTTTAGTTTAGTTTATATTGTCTTGTGCACTGAAGTACAGTGAAAAGATTTTTTGTTGCGAGCTATCCAGTCAGCGGAAAGACTATGCATGATTACAATCACACTGATTTCTGGGAAGACAGGGAAGGCACAATTGACCAGCGTTAGAGAGTTAATTCAAAAGGAGATAATGCTGGAAATGTTCATCAGACCTGGCCTCATCAGTCGGCTGAGAAAGAGAGCGGATTCGTCAGTTCAGCGATCCCCTCATCGGCACGGGAAACGTGAGAGAACAAGTGTGTCATGATGTGGGGAAGGGCAAGATAAGAGAATGAATGAATTAATCAATCAACCAATCAATTAATTAATTAATTAATTGGCTGATACTTTATTGTCACATGTGACAAGTCACAGTGAAATTCTTTGCTTGCGTACCCACGGTATGCACATAGTGGCCACATAAGGGCACTGACCAAGTTACAAAGTATACACAGTATCTGCGCTAGGTCTCCCTTTGTCCTTCCCCTTCCCCAACCCCCCCCCCCCCACGCCGGGTCCTCCATTGTCCGTTGTTCGTCCGGGGTAAAATCTTCTTCTTCTTCCTCTTTCGTGTGGCGTGCACGGCCTAAAGTTGTTGGACAACTTGTTCTACTTGATCTTCAATTTGTGCACTTCGAGTTGATTGCATTAGTCGAAACAGGGCGGACCTCATGAAGGTTGCAATCTCCCACCCCGGGGCAAAATCTGATGCAGTCCAAAGTTGTCCAAGTTACAACTGGTCTTTGGGAATGGGATAGATGTAATTGGGAAGGGATTGGACAAGGGGAGAAAGAACAGAATGAAGGTAGGAAGAAATACGTTCTCTTCTAGTCTTCCACCACAAATCTCTGCCTTTCTCATTTTTCCATTCTTCTTTAACTCCACTCGCTCTCTCCAAGTTGGTGGCATGACTGTAGGAACTCCCGAGGGCCCAAACGATGACTGTCTCATCTTAGGATGCATGGAACAGTCCCCGTTTCAGTTCTGTTCAGATTCCGTCCCATGTTTCTGCCTGCACCTTCCCCACATCTCAAAATACCTTGATTCTATCTTGTCCTCCCTGTCCAGTCCCGACCTACCACAATCTCTCCAACTCAAGTTTAGTTTAGTTCATTATTGTTTCATGTACCGAGGTACAGTGCAAAGATTTGTTGTTGAGCGTGCTATCCAGTCAGCGGAAAGACTAAACACGATTACAATCAAGCCGTCCACAGTGTACAATGCAGCATAAACAGAATAATGTTTAGTGAATGATAAAGACTAGGACTTCAAAATAGAATTAGTCTGAAGAAGGCTCCCAAGCCAAGCCAAAACGTCACCTATCCATGTGCTCCAGAGATGCTACCTGACCCCCGCTGAGTTCAGTTTAGTTTATGTCACGTGTACTGGGGTACAGTGAAAAGCTTTTGTTGCGTGCTAACCAGTCAGCAGAAAGACAATACATGATTACAATCAATGCACTTGATTGGAGTTAGTCCAGCACTTTGGGTCTTTTTAGTAAACCAGCATCTGCAGTTCCTTGCATCTACTCTCTATTTTCTCCAACATCTTGGTTCTTGGTTATTTGGTCCTCCAAAATATTCCAACTGGAATTTAAATTGGAGGTGGTGAAGGTAGAGGTTTAGCCAGAGAGGGTTATTGGGAAGAAAGAGCCACTTTAAATTTAGTTACATCTGGCTGGGCAACCGTGGCTTACATCATTAACTATATTGGCGTTCTTCGTTCTGCACTTAAATTTGAACATTTTGTTACTTTTGCTGCCAATTTACACCCTGTCATAACTTTCACATGCATCAGTTCTGACTCATCCCTTTTTTTGACATCTCCGTCTCTTCTCAGGGTTCAGGCAGTGACCAATATCCATTATAAACCCGCTAACTCCCACAACCCTCTCCACTACAATTCCTCTCACCCTACTCCCCATAAGGACTCCATTCCATTCTCCCAGTGTCTTCACCCCTGTTGCATCGACTCCGACTCCGAAGACGTGACTATTCACACCAAGATGACTGCCTCCTCCATCACCATACATTTCCCTCGGTACACGTCATTTGGTTGTCAAAAGTTACAGCGGGATCTTGAACTGCCGGGCAGGGGGGCTAAAGAATGAGTGGTTAATGCAGTTCAACGCAGACATATGTCGGGTGTGGGGAGGGCAAACCAGGGCAGGACTTTTACAGTGAATGGTGGGGCCCTGGGAGTGATGTCGAGCAGAGGGATCTACTGTAAGGGCGCAGGAACACAGCTCCTTGAAAGTGGCATCACAGGTAGATAGGGTGGTCAAGAAGCCAACACATCTTCTTTAGGTGCGCTTGGCTTTGCCAATCAGGGCATTAACACAACATGTTGGTGAGGCCACATTTGGAGTATTGTCTGCTGCGATTTGATTACCTGCTGCAGAAAGAATGTCATTAAGCCGGAAAGAGTGCAGGAAAGATGTGGATGTTGCCAGGACTCAAGGGGCTGAGCGTGAGGGAGAGGCTGAGAAGCTAGCACTTTATTCCTTGTAATATAATGCAATGCCCATATGCAGAATAATCCATGCACTACTGCAGACCTTGCCTTAAACACTGCAATACCGCAACGATGTGTACAGCATTGGCGAGCCACTATATAGCGTAAGGACACGAAAGAAGAAGAAGTACAAAAAGGCTAAGGGGTGATCTTACAGCGAGCGGTGTGTAACAGCATGAGGGGAGTTGATAGGGTGAATGCACAGAGTATTTTACTTGAGTAGAGGAATCAAAAAACAGTGTAATCGGAACCCAAGGGGCAAATTTCGCAGTGGGCGGTGGGTATATAGAACGAGCTGACAGAGGAAGTAGTTGAGGCAGGTAGAATAACAACATTTTTAAAGACACCTGGACAGGTACATGGATGGGAAAAGTTTAAAGGGATATGGGCCAAACGTGGGCAAGTAAGACTAGCTTCGATGGGGCATTTTGGTCAGCATGGACATCGGGTCTGTTTCCGTGCTGTTCACTCCATGGCTGCATGACCTCTCTCACAAGCATCTTCACTATTTCCTGCACCCATGATCTCATGGACGCTCCTCCCAGCTAGGAAAACAGACAGAGTCCCAGTAAACTAATGTCCTCTGCCTGCATGCGATGGGCACAGTTGCAGCCAAATTAAAGTCTTCTTGCAGCGCCTGCCTTCGGAGGGAAGAAAAAGAACTGAACGGACAAAACAATGTTGTTTTGAATCAGACCGGACAAAATCGGAGTAGGTGCCCCTTGAAGAAACTGCGGCGGTATAGAACCCTCGGCTCCTCGCCCACTGAGACAATAACCAGCTCTGTCTTGCTTAACATTCATAAAACCACCCAAGCCTAATTCTGTAAGGTGACCTACGGTGTCCAAGCTTAGCTCCTGATGCAGATGTATAAATACTTGATTATCCAGTGTGACAGTAGCCGGCGTGGTTGTGTGCATTGTGACACTTCCACTCCAATGCTGTCACAAACAATAAGCAATTTCTGCCAACTTTTTAGCACCTTCAAGAATCTCTTAACAACGTTTATTTGCAGCCGAGCCTGGGTGTATTCCTGTGAGCTGTGAAGCAGCCTCTGTGATGACGGTTGACAAGATGTTAAAGGACTCGAGCCGTCCTGGGTGGGAAGTTATATGTCATGTTCGCTTTGCTCACCGATTCCTTTTGTCTTTATTTAGTTAGACGTGGCATATATCCCTGCCACGTGCACAGTTGGTGGATTCTGACCACTTTCTGAGCCCTGGATCATTCTCATCGCAGTGACGGTCCCAGCCGCTCAAAATCGGCGCTGCCTTCAGCTCAGCTAATGAGCGGTGATGGGTAACTAGGAATTCTGTTTAGGAAGGAACTGCGGATAGAAACAGAGAAACGGATATGTTTAAAATATGTGCAGGAGTAGGCCATTTGGCCCTTCCAGCCAGCGCCGCCAGTCAATATGATCATGACTGATCATCCAAAACCAGTACCCCGTTCCTGCTTTCTCCCCATAATCCCTTAATCCTGTTAGCCTTAAGAGTAATATCTAAAGGGCCTGTCCTACTTACACGACCATGGCTCGCAAATTACATGACCTCGTGGTCGCTTGAGGCGTACGGGCACCGTATGGCCGCGCGGGGCCGGTCCCACTTAGAAGCGCGGAGTTGTGCGGGGCTGGTCCCGACATCGCGCGGGGCTCCGAAATTCTGGCAGTGGCTGAAATCTTTGCGCGCCAACGGCCTGTCAGCACGCAGGCGCATTGCAGTGGTACGCAGCGTCTTGACGGTGTACGCAGCGTCTTGACGGCGTATGCCTAGCGCATGGCGTTGCGCGATAACGTCACCCCTCGGCATGGCGTTGCGTGATGACCCCATGCGACGCCCAAATTCAGTCCGCCCGCCTCCTGCCCAGCTGATTGGTAAGCATGACGCAAATGATGTCACGGCGAACTTAGTGTGTACTTAGCGCGTACTTAGCGCGTACTTAGCGCGTACTTCATGTGAACTCCGCTTCTGTTTGGTCGCTCCAAATGCACGCAATCGCATTCAAGCGGGACAGGCCCTTAACTCTCCCTTGAAAACATTTGGTTTACACTGAAGATAGAAACAAAATGCTGGAGTAACTCAACGCAGCATTTCTGGGGAAAAGGAACTGGTGGTGTTTCGGGTCGAGACCCTTCCTCAGACTGAGCGTCAGGGGAGAGGGAAACTAGAAGAATGAAAAGGTTCAGAACAAATCAGAGCCAACACCGATGACCAAGGGATGGTGGAGCCCACAATGGTCCATTGTTGGCTGTGGAAGAGGTGATAATGAAGGGACATATGAATGCAAACTGTGAAACTAGGTGGACAACTAGTGTGGGGGAGGGGAGGGGGAGAGAGAGAGAGCGAGTGGGATTGCAAGGAATGAGGGAAATCAGGAAAATGAGGGAAATCAGAATTCATACCGCTGGGTTGTAACCTTCTCAAACAAAATATGAAGTGCTGTTCCTCCAATTTGCATGTGGCCTCAGTCTGGCAGTGGAGGAGGCCCAGGACAGAAAGGTCAGTGTGGGAATGGGAAGGAGAGTTAAAATGTTTGGCAACTGGAAGATTGTGTATGCCAAGGCAGACTATAATCTAAAGGTACTTTACATGAGCCTCATCAAACGCCACACCACACAAACCCTGCTGGCTGTTGTCAGTAATTCCAAGTGTGTTCAAATATTCACACTGAAGTTTGAACTAGACTTAACGTTCACATGCTGTGTGGCTGGGACTAGCTGATGGATTTAGAAGGTCAAATCTGTCAATTTACCTCACAGCTAGGCTTCCCACAAAGTCCCATATCACTTATCTTTAAAATCATGCGGCTTCATAATCCCATACCTTGTCACCGACATGGTCCCATACCCCATGTCTTTGAAGCCATAGATCACATGTCCCGTTGTCAATGGGTCTACTCGGACTTACACATCACTGACTTGAGTTCACAGCATAATTCTGTGACAAATTGTCTATGCTAGATTGTTTTTACAAAGACTCAGTTATTCTGAAACATAGCCCTGGTCATCACATAATGTCAGGATCATACTAATTGATGAAGCTGCTTCATGAGATGTACGGGGCTCACGGTTCTGGATTAGTACGGGTGTCAGGGGTTTTTGGGGAGAAGGCAGGAGAATGCGGTTCGGACGGAGAGATGGATCAGCCATGCTTGAATGGCGGAGTAGACTTGATGGACCGAAGGGCTTAATTCTGCTCCATTCACTGCTAATCCAATCCAAAATCTGCTCCAATCACTTATGAACTTAAGAATGGACAACTCCTTTGTTGTCCTAAGCAGGGTTGTTTAAATTACAGTCATAGAATCATGCAGCATGGAAACTGGCCCATCGGGGCGACTTGTTCATGCCAACCAAGGTGTCTTCTAAACTTTTTATATCCCTGTACTAGACCAAGTGACTATCATTTATGACCAGCCTGAAGAAGGGTCTCGACCCGAAACGTCGCCCATCTCCTTCGCTCCTGAGATGCTGCTGCACCCGCTGAGTTTCTCCAGTTTTTTGTGTAACCCCCCATCATTTATGACCTTATGAGACCTCTTGATGCCATTGAGTTTAAAGTACGTGCCCCATACTCTACCCAACCCCCAGGTTACTACCCTCTACGTGTCTTTCAAGGTTTTTCAACTTAAAGTTGACATTGCAGACACAAGGAAGTGCAGATGCCAGTTTACAAAAAAAGACACAAAGTGCTGGAATAATGCAGCGGGTCAGGCAGTCTCTCTGGAGAACGTGCGTAGGCGACTTGGCAAGTAGGGTTCCTAATCTGAAATGTTGTCTATCCTCTTTTTCAGTTAAAAAAAAAAAGTTTTATTGATACATCGTGGAAACAGGCCCTTCAGCCCACCGAGTCCGTGCCGATCAGTGATCACCCCATACTTCAGCACTATCCCACATAGTAGGAACAATTTACAATTTAAAGAAGTCCATTATCCTATAAACCTGGACGTCTTTGGGATGTGGGAGGAAACTGGAGCCCCCCCGGAGAAAACCCGTGTGGTCACGGGGACAATGTGCAAACGCCATCACAGACCAGAGGTCAGGATCGAACCCAGGACCCTGATGCTGTGAGACAGCAGCTCTACCGCCACGGCGCTGTGACACACTAACCCTCTTCGGAAATGCTGCCTGACCCGCTGAGTTGCTCCAGCACCTTGTGGCGTTTGAAGGTTGACATTGCCTGATTATGTCTCGCTGCTCTTCCTGCTTTCTTTGTGTCTTGTACACTTTTCCACCTTGACAGCATTCTCGGGTTTCCAAGTTGAAACTCTCTTGGGTTCGATCCCAATCTGTCATCTTCATTGATCGTGTCTGCGCTCGGTTTTGGAGTGAAGAACCTGTGTGTGAGTGAAAAGCTCCATTAGTGACAGTGGAATGAAAATAATGTGGATCTTATCATGAGAAAGCAGCCTTGGCTCATTGTAGCCGGGGTCTTCTGATCTTTTCCTCCTCACTTCCCACCAACAAAGACACAGGTCCTTGCACTGACAGGTACAATGCTATTAGTTTACTTGGTGAATGGCAATAGCAGTCAGGAAGAATCTCAGAATTGTGATGTAAGCACTCTTGTTGGAGCCCTCGGCTTGTCTTGATGCAGTGTGGCAGGATGAGAATGAAAAACTATGTGGTCACGTTGCCCGTGTTGCGTTGCTCGTGAATATATTGGATGCTATTCGAGGGTTTATTGTTGCAAATAATAGACACAAGGTGCCGGAGTAGCTCGGGGGGTCAGGCAGCATCTCTGGAGAAAAGGGGGTGGGTGACATTTCGGGCTCAGAGTGTTTCCAACCCAAGGGTCCCAACCCAAAACATCACCAAGGGATTTTAACTGTCCCAATATAGACGGGGACGGTCATGGCGCCATGGGCTTAGACGTGGTGGCATTTTGTCAAATGTGTTCAGGAAAGTTTCCCCCAGGCAATATGAAGTGGGTCCTCTATGAAAGAGGCCAAAGTTTTAGTTTTGTTTAGTTTCGTTCAGAGATATAGTGCGGAAACAGACCCTTCAGTCCACCAAGTCCGCACCGGTCAGCATTTATCACTACCCCACTCACAATTTACCAACCCAATTAACCTACAAACCTCTACTTCTTTGGAGTGTGGAAGGAAACCGGAGATCTCGGCGAAAACCCGCGCAGGTCACTGGGAGAACGTACAAACTCCATACAGACAGCACCCATAGTCAGGATCGAACCCATGTCACTGGCGTTGGAAGGCGGTAGCTCTACTGTTACACCACCGTGCCGCCCCTGATCTACTCTTCGGAGATTGGGAAGGCCAAGTGACTGACGTTTCGGTGGGTGTGCCTTATGTGACCAGCGACCACTGTTCTATTAGTTTTAAACTAGTTCTAGATGAAGACAGGCCCACAAGTCAGTCAATTTTCCTGTGCAGTCGACATTGGAATGATGAGTTTAGTAGGATGATGGGGGACCTCATTAAAAGTTACTGAATAGTGAAAGGCCTGGATAGAGTGGATGTGGAGGGGATGTTTCCCCTTGTGGGAGAGTCTAGGACCAGAGGTCATAGCCTCAGAATTAATGGACGTTCCTTTAGGAAAGAGGTGAGGAGGAATATCTTTAGAGGGTGGAATTCATTGCCACAGAAAGCTGTGGAGGCCGTCAAATGAATATTTGTACGGCAGATTCTAGATTAAAAATATGGGTGTTATGGGGAGAAGACAGGGGTCGATAGGGAAAGATAGATCAGCCATGATTGAATGGCAGAGCAGACTTGATGGGCCGAATGGCCTAATTCTGCTCCTATCACTCAACATTAATAACTAAAGTGATTTGTAGCCCCACTGAAACAACTTTAGTCCAAGGCAAACAGCTGTAGACTCTGGGCTTTACTAAACAATATATCTTTTTGTTTCAGAAGACAGAAAATTATTTGTGGGCATGTTAAACAAGCAGCAAACAGAGGACGATGTGTACAGACTCTTTGAATCTTTCGGCGTTATAGAGGAATGCACAGTTCTACGAGGACCGGATGGGAACAGCAAAGGTAAACACTGCTTGTGGGGTTGGGATGCCTTCACTTAAAATAAAACCAGAGGTGAGAAATTATAATCAGAACAGATTAAACAGACTAGGGCTCAGTAAAATATTGAGAACAGTCTTTATTGTGTTGGTGAGGGAGAGAGAGGGGGAGAGAGGGGGGAGAGGGGGGGGAGAGAGAGGGGGGGAGAGAGAGAGAGGGGGGGAGAGAGAGAGAGGGGGGGAGAGAGAGAGAGGGGGGGAGAGAGAGAGAGGGGGGGGGAGAGAGAGAGGGGGGATGGAGAGGGGGATGGAGAGAGATGGGGAGAGGGGGAGAGGGGGCTGGTAGACTTGCTGCCTCACAGCGCCAGGGACCTGGAGTTGATCCTAACCTCGTATGCTGTCTGTGTGGAGTTTGCACAATTTCCCTTGTGACAGCGTGGGTTTCCTCTGGGTGCTCCTGTTTTCAACCTCATCCCTAATATGTGCAGGGTTTTATGTTAATTGAACACTGTAAAATTGCCCCTGGCGTGCAGAGAGTGGATACGAAAGTGGGATAACATAGAACTAGTGTGAACGGGTGTTCGCTGGTTGGCGTGGACTCGATGGGCTGAAGGGCCCCGTTTCCCTGCTGTATCCATTAATCAGTACAAAGGCTGAAGAAAGGTCCCAAACTGAAATGTCACCAAGTCCTCTACAATTGCTGCTTCCACTGATTTACTCCAGTACTTTGTGTTTTTTTTTTGTAAACTGTGTATTCAGAAAGTATTCAGACCCCTTCACTTTTTCCACATTTTGTTACATTACAGCCTTATTCTAAAATGGATTAAATGCTTTTTTATATCATCAATCTACACACAATACCCCATAATAAAGAAGAGAAAACAGGTGTTTAGAAATTTTTGCAGTAAGAAGGAATTACAAAGAAACACCTGTATTTGGGTAATTTCTTCCATTCTTCTCTGCAGATCCTCCCAAGCTCTGTCAGGTTGGATGGGGAGCATCCATGCACAGCTATTTTCAGGTCCCTCCAGAGATATTCGATCGGGTTCAAGTCCGGGCTCTGGCTGGGCCACTCAAGAATGCACACAGACTTGTCACAAAGTGACTCCTGCATTGTCTTGGCTGTGTGCTTAGGGTGGTTGTCCTGTTGGAAGGTGAACCTCCGCCCCAGTCTGAGGTCCAGAACGCTCTGGAGCAGGTTTTCATCAAGGATCTCTCTGTACTTTGCTCCGTTCATCTTTCCCGCGATCCTGACTAGTCTCCAGGTTCCTGCCGCTGAAAAGCATCCCCACAGTATGATGCTGCCACCACCATGCTTCACCATAGGCATGGTATTGGCCAGGTGATGAGCGGTGTCTGGTTTCATCCAGACATGACGCTTGGCATTCAGGCCAAAGAGTTCAATCTTGGTTTCATCAGACCAGAGAATCTTGTTTCTCATGCCTTTTGGCAAACTCCAAGACGACTGGCATGTGCCTTTTACTGAGGAGTGGCTTCCATCTGGCCACTCTACCATAAAGGCCTGATTGGTGGAGTGCTGCAGATGTAGTTGTCCTTCTGGAAGGTTCTCCCATTTCCGCAGAGGAAGTCTGGAGCTCTGTCAGAGTGACCATCGGGTTCTTGGTCACCTCCCTGACCAAGGCCCTTTACCCCCGATTACAGTTTGGCCAGACGGCCAGCTCTATGAAGAGTCCTGGTGTTTCCAAAGTTCTTCCATTTAAGAATGACGGAGGTCACTGTGCTCTTCGGGACCTGCAATGCTGCAGAAATTGTTTTATATCCTTCCCCAGATCTGTGTCTCGACACAATCCTGTCTCGTAGGTCTACGGACAATTCCTTTGTCTTCATGGCTTGGTTTTTGCTCTGACATGTACTGTCAACTGTGGGACCTTATATAGACAAGTGTGTGCCCTTCCAAATCATGTCCAATCAATTTAATTTACCACTGGTGGACTCCAATCAAGTTGTAGAAACATCTCAAGGATAATCAATGGAAACAGTATGAACCGAAACTCAATTTTGAGTGCCATAGCAAAGGGTCTGAATACTTGTGATATTTGCAAATGTGATATTTCAGTTATTTCTTTTCAATTATTTTGCAACACATTCTAAACACCTCTTTTGGCTTTTACATTCTGGGGCATTGTGTGTAGATTGATGATTAAAAAACTGAATTTTATCCATTTAAAAAGAAGGCTGTAACGTAACAAAATGTGGAAAAGGTGAAGGGGTCTGAATACTTTCTGAATGCACTGTACACCAAGCCTGGTAACCTACAAGCCTGTACGTCTTTGGAGTGTGGGAGGAAACCGAAGATCTCTGAGAGAAAACCCACACAGGTCCCGGGGAGAAGGTACAAACTCCGTAATGAGACAAGCACCCGCAGTCAGAATGGAACCCGGGTCCCTGGCACTTGCTGTAAGGCACCCGGGAAGATCGGTAGATGCCAAAGTTGCTGATGGGGTGGAATGAATTAAAGTACGAGGGGGCTCTTGGGGACCAGTCTGTACATGTAGCGTAATGATAGCTGTACGTTCAATGTAATTCTCTGTTGAAGCTCTCCCCTCTTATTCTACCCACAGGTTGTGCATTTGTGAAGTTCTCCACACACACTGAAGCCCAGGCAGCCATTAACGCACTACACGGCAGCCAAACAATGGCGGTGAGTTATGTCGTGTCGGGGGGGTGGGGCGGGTGGGGGGGGGGGGGGGGGGGGGGGGGGAGAGTACATGCTCCCCGTATGCCCCATAGTTGAGTTTAATTTATTTAAGTTTAATTTAGTTTATTGTCACGTGTTGCGAGGTACAGTGAAAATGTTTTGTCGTGTGCTGTCCAGTCGGTAGAAAGACTATACATGATTACAGTCGAGCCGTCCGCAGCGTTAAGTCAGAAATGCTGTTGTCGGGGAAAAAAATGATTCTGATTGTTCATAAGTGATAGGAGCAGGATTAGACCATTTGGCCCATCACATTGACTCCGTCATTCACTCATGGCTGATCTATCTATCCCCATATCTAATCCCACTCTCCTGCCTTGGCCTCCACAGCCGCCTGTGGCAATGAATTCCACAGATTCGCCGCCTTCTGACTAAAGAAATTCCTCCTGACCTCCTTCCCAAAGGAACGTCCTTTAATTCTGAGGCTATGCCCTCTGGTCTTAAACTCTCCCACAAGTGGAAACATCCACTCCACATCCACTCTATCCAGGCCTTTCACTATTCGGTACGTTTCAATGGGGTCCCCCCTCATCTTTCTAAACCCCAGCGAGTGGAGGCCCAGTGCTGTCAAACACTCTGTGTCTCGTAGATTGAGTGGACAGAGCATCTAAAGGGCCGGTCCCACCTGGGCGTCATTTACACGTCACGACGCACGACGCACGTTGTGACGCGTGCATTACGCGCACATGGCGTGCATTACGCGCGCATGGCGTGCATTACACGAGCATGGCGTGCATTATGCGTGCATGGTGCGTGGTGAGGCACGGTGGCGTAGGCAGTGACGTGCGGTAGAGGATTTATGGGGTCCTCAAAATCCTCGTGCGCCCCCTGCGTGACGCGCAAATGACGCCCAAGTGGGGCAGGCCCTTTAGTCTCCAGGTACTCTACAGGGTAGCTGACAATCTAAAGGCTGTAATGAAATCATTTGGCACAGCTGAAGAAGGGTGTCGACCCAAGATGTCACCTACCCATGCCCTCCAGAGATGCTGCCTGACCCGCTGAGTCACTAGAACGCTTTTGTGTCGATTTTTCAATTAACAGGATCTAATCACTTTCGTACCTGGAACCTTACTGTGCAAAAAACAATTATAAAAGTGCCTTTTTGTCCGTGATTATCCACATGGTACACATTTCAGCAGATTCCTCATTCCACAGAGAGATGAACATTAATCGGCAAAAGCGTGAATAATATTTTGAAATAAGTACATTCAGCTTAATGGCCCAAGTATTAAGAAGCAATTGGCTGTTAAAGACACCAAGACACAGACCGGCAGGCAGCCCATTAAGTAATTAAGTCGGCTGCTAGCTACCTGGCCTGGATCATTGCTTTTAGTACTCCCCAGACCTCAGTCAGTCTCTGTTGGTGGTTTGTATGCGAGATGGAGGAAAGAGCCTGCAGGTTCTCAGGTCAGGACACTCTCTCTTTGCTCTTGAAGATGTCGCTGAAAGCAGAGGCTGAAGCAAAACTGCTCTCACCTGTGTAGTTTACTGCAAGCAGACAGCCCAGCCATATTGAACAATGGGATGGTGTCGTGCGTCGGCACAAGCCATCTCACCCCCTCTATGCGGCCTCACAGCATTTATTAGGCTGGTTTTTAGCAGTAGATAGACACAAAAAGCTGGAGTCACTCAGCGGGACAGGCAGCATTTCTGCAGAGAAGGAATGGGTGATGTTCCGGGTCAAGACCCTTCTACAGACCTCTGAGCAGTGCTGTGCTTAGCAGGGCAGTGCTGAACTACTATCTACCTCTTTGGCGACCCTCGGACTATCCTTGATTGGACTCTGCCGGCTTTACCTTGCACTAAACGTTATTCCCTTGTCATGTATCTATACACAGTAAATGGCTCGGTTGTAATCATGTGTTGCCTTTCTGCTGACTGGTTAGCACGCAACAAAAAGCTTTTCACTGTACCCTGAGTACATGGGACAATAAACTCAACTGAACTCCTAGTAGCATCCTACAGTCATACAGCACGGAAATAGGCCTTTTGTCCCAATCTACCCATGGCAGCAAAGATGCCGCCAGAAACATGGCAACTCTTGTGTACTGCCTCAGTGTAATCTACTATTTTCGCACTCTTGCTCACAAGTATGATTGTGCTTCTGTAGCGTGAGATTTTTACTGAAATGTGCGCATAAAAAGAATTTCACTGGTATCTCACTCATAAACACGGGGCGGTAAAGAACCATCAAACCCATCTAAGGGTAATCCCATTTGCCTGTGTTTGGACAAGTCAGGATCTCTCTCCCATCAGGCAAGGGCCACAGGGTGTGAAAACGCACTCCTTCAGATTCGGGGACAGTTTCTTCCCAGCCGTTCTCAGGCAACTGAACCAACCTCTCACCAGCTAGAGTGACCTGCCACTTCTCTAGGTCATTGGAGACCTTTGAGCTATCTTTCATCAGACTTTGTGTGGGATAGGAACTGCGGATGCTGGTTTAAACCGAAGACAGACACAAAAAGCTGGAGTAACTCAGCGGGACAGGCAGCATCTCTGGAGAGAAGGAATGGTTGATGTTTCGGCTCGAGACTTTATTGGACTTTATCTCGCACTAAATGTTGTACACTTTATCCCCATTTTGTATCCACTGTGGGCAGCTTGATTGGAATCATGTGTAGAGTTTTCTTTGACTGGATAACTTTTCACTGTTCCTCAGTAATGTGACAATAATAAACTAAACTAAACTAAATGAAAGTAAAATAAATGAGAACAAACTAAACTAAATTAAATTAAACAAAACTAAACTAAACACATTTCTCCTTACTTTTCACTGTTTACTCTCTGAACAGACCATTGATTGAGCATGGGCATGATGGGTGGAATGGCCTCTCTCTATGCTGCACTATTCGATGCATCTATGTTTCCCCAGCAAACGGGCGAGGAATAATTGGGGAAATCCCTATGAGCTCTTTGCCAAAGGCAAATCCTCAATCTCGCCTGGGATGTGAATCCGATTTTCCATGAACGGAAGGATTTGACTGCATTTTCTCTGTCTTATAGAAAATAGAACACAGCACAGCACAGTGTCCTTAGGACACAGCTGCAACACAGGAACAGGCTCTTCGGCACACAATGTCCATTCTGAACATGATGCCAATTAAACTAATAACCCACTGAATTGTCAAAATGTAGAAACAAGGAAGTATTGGTGCGGGTTTACACTAAAGGATAGGCGATGTTTCAGGTCGGGACCAGTTTATTGTGGAATTCATTGCCACAGAAGGCTGTAGAGGCCAAGTCAATGGATATGTTTTGTATGGCAGCGATAGATAGATTAGTACGGGTGTCAGGGGTTATGAGGAGAAGGCAGGAGAATGGGGTTGAGATCGATCAGCCACGGTTGAATGGTGGAGTAGACTTGATGGGCCGAATGGCCTAATTCTGCTCCTGTCACTTATGAACGTACGAATTGTTTGCTCAGAACTGGGCACGTGAGGTGGGCCTGAGGTTCAGAAAGAATCACTTTACCAGGTGCAGGCTAGTGTTTGCTTTTATTTTGTTAACCAAAGTTACATTTGACGTGCTTTCGATCAAAGATCCTACAGCAAGCAAGATAGACCACTCCTTCTAAATGCAATGGGCTGGCGTGTAGTACGCAATGGAGCGGAACGTGGGCCTTTTTTTCATTCATTTCAGTAACCCGACCCGACTCGCAGTGTAATCAGCGGTGCGGGGGAACAGTTTGTGTTAATAAATTATAATTCTGAAAATGAGGAGAAGATTTTTCCCAAAGAACTTTTATTTTTACGAGGATGTTTCCGTAACCGGCTTCCGTCTCTGCACTAGTATCCTATGGGATCTTTGGTGCGGAGACGGAATCCGGTTACGGAAATGGGGCCGAAAATTACCCATGAATCTGCCCATGACCGCACTACGTCTTTTTTTTAAGTCTTTCGATCTGCAACTGTGGGGGGGGGAATGGGCAGATGATGTTTCCTGTCACGACCCTTCTTCAGACCGATGGAGTAGGGCGGAAGAGAGCTGGAAAAGAGAAGTGGGGATGGGCCAAAGCCTGGCGAGTGATAGGTGGACACAGGTGTGGGGGATTCTTTGGTGCGGTGCATGATCTTTTACCCCATGAATAATAGACGGGAGGAAAACAAGAACAGAAAATAAACAAAGCTCTTTGGGCGCTTCAGACTCGGTCACAAGTCACGCGAGCAAGATGGCAGCGGTTTCCTCTTCCCAGAATATTTAGATGATCATTTTAATCTAAAAGACTCCCACTCGCTCGTAACATTGGAGTAATGCAGCCTTATTTCTAGCAGTGTAACTACCTGCAGCAGTGTAGTGTTTGGAGCTCTAACGAAGTTATTGTGTCTAAGATGAACACAAGGATATTGTCTCGACCCGAAACGTCACCCATTCCTTCTCTCCAGACATGCCGCCTGTTCAGCTGAGCTACTCCAGCATTTTGTGTCTAATAAGGATTTTCAAGATGGCTGTGGTGGATAGATGGTGGGTGGGGCAAAGGGGTGAGGGAGGCATACACCACCTGGCCCATTACGCATTCACTTACTGAAGTCAGCAGATCCCTCCTTTAATTTCAATGGTTCAATGGTTTCATTATTGTCACGTGTACCAGGTCCAGCGAAATACATTTTTTGCACACAGAACCGCAAGACTATCCCCAATCTCCCCAGTTAGTCCAGCTACTACGGAACAGCCCACCAAGTCCATGTGCAAGGGGCATTCCACTGTCCCAGCTACAGCTGGCCACAAAGGCCTGTTGCAGCCGTCTCCCCCTCCATTTTGGTCGCCCAGCCAACCGTCGTCCCCTCTCCACGCCTGGACCTCTTCGTCCCTGCAGGTGCCAGTTCCAACCAAAGATAGACAAAACATTGCTGGAGTAACTCAGCGGGCGAGGCAGCATCAGTGGAGAGAAGGGATAGGTGATCCTGAAGCAGGGTCACACATTCCTTCTCTCCAGAGATACTGCCTGTCCCATAGAGCCATCACATAGAAAATGTCACCCATTCCTTCTCTACAGAGATGCTGCCTGACCCGCTGAGTTACTCCATCATTTAGCGTCTATCCTCTTCACCCCTGGTTCCCCGGCGGGTGGTGGCGAGGGGGGGGGGGGGGGGGGAGGGGGTTGGAATCCCCCCCCCCCCCCACCACTGCCAACCTTGAGGGCCCAGAAGGTAAGATCTTCCCCAGTTCCTCTCACCAGGCCCTTGGTCCAGCGTCCGCCATTGTCCCAGGGGCCGGATTCGGCCGGCTACCCTCTCCGGGCGAACCAGGTGAATTGGTGGTGGTGAGTATTAACCAGACCCCTCACGCTGAGGTTAACAGTGGGCCCTGGCTCTTTAAGAAGGGAGCCACAACGTGCCAACCACTATCATACCTGATAAACAGTGTTTTGGATTCACTTCCCCAGTTGTTGGGTTTAAGCATGACTCTATTCCACAAGGGGTTGGAGGTGCTAACATCATAGACTTATGTCTGGACTGATGCGCAACATCAGAGTCATAGGGTCACACAGCATGGAAAGAGGCCCTTCGGCCCAATTCAACCTTGCTGATGAAGATGCCCCATTAAAGCTAGTCCCATTTGCCTGCATTTGGTCCATATCCTTCTAAACCTTTCCTTTCCACATACCCATCTAGATTGTAACAAAAATTTAAATGTTGTTCTTGTACCTGCCTCACCTACGTCCTCTGGCAGCTCATTCCATTTGCCCACAATCTACTGAATGAGCAAGATCCCCCCTCAGGTTCCTGGGTAAAGGTCACTGTTTATTCACCCTATTGATTCCCCTCATGCCAGGACAGTGATGCCCAACATTAGCCTGGCAATAGATAGACACAAAATGCTGGCGTAACTCAGCGGGACAGGCAGCATCTCTGGATTGAAGGAATGGGTGACATTTCGGGTCGAGACCCTACTTCATCAGTCTGAAGAACGGTGTCGACCTGAAACATCACCCATTCCTTCTCCTCAGAGATGCTACCTGCCCTGCTGAGTTACTCCAGCATTTTGTATCTTATCTTAGACAATAGACAATAGACAACAGGGGCAGGTGTAGGCCATTCGGCCCTTCGAGCCAGCACCATCATTCACTGTGAAAATGGCTGATCATCCACAATCAGTACCCCGTTCCTGCCTTCTGCCCATGTTCCTTGACTCCGCTATCTTTAAGAGCTCTATCTAACTCTCTCTTGAAAGCATTGAGAGAATCGGCCTCCACTGCCTTGTGAGGCAGAGAATTTCACAGATTCACAACTCTCTGTGTGAAAAGAGTTTAACCCAGCACCTGGAGTTCCTTCCTACACATTAACCGGGCAGTAAAATGCCCAACATTACCCTGGGCAGTGATATCTTCCATAGGTCATAAGGAATAGGAATTAGGCCATTTGGCCCATCAAGTCTAGGTCGCCTTTCGATCATGGCTGATCTTTCTCTCCCACCTAAAAGCCCTGTCCCACGGTACAAGTTCATTCCAAGAGCTCTACCGAGTTTGCCCTGATTCGAACTCGGAGATTTACGGTAATGGCCGCTTGTCGGTACTTGGGGCTCTCGTGGACATTTTTCAGCATGTTGAAAAATCTTCACGAGTCTTCCCGGGCTTATCTGCCGTTAGCGCTAAGGGACGTCCC
Source organism: Raja brachyura (assembly GCA_963514005.1). Next base: position 9,974,842 of record OY740810.1, read on the forward strand.
CGAGATCCGACGTACCCGCTACGTTCATTCTCCGTGCTTACCGGGAGTTTGATTTTTTTTAAACTCGGGAGAGCTCTTGGAGTGAACTCATAACCGTGGGACATGGGCATAACCCCACTATCCTGCCTTCTCCCCGTAACCTCTGGCACCCGTACTAATCATGAGCAGAGGGTAGTAGCAGGGAGAGCCGGTCTCTTTGCCCAACACTCTGGGCCCTGGATCTCTGTATTGAACGCGCGAGACCTCGGGTTGACGGCATCTCTCTTGTGCATTTCCAGGGCGCGTCCTCCAGCCTCGTGGTGAAGTTTGCCGACACAGACAAAGAACGCACACTGCGTCGCATGCAGCACATGGTGGGCCAGTTCGGAATGTTCAACCCTATACCCCTGCACTTCAACACCACCTACAGCTCCTACGCTCACGCGGTACGTATCCACCTCAACGTACAACGTACAACCCCCCCTTGGAAAACCTTCACTCCCTCAGCTTCCCTCTCATTCCCTCTTGCTCATCCCGTCTCCCACTACAGTGGACAGAGTTTGCATTTCCATTGTGTCTTTCAGGACATCCCAAGCTCCGAAATTAAAAATGCTTTTAAGGTTATTCACTGCTTTCAAAATGCAGGGAATATTATAACTAGTGTTAGTTTTAGTTGCAGCATGGATTACAAGCCCTTCGGCCCACCGAGACCATGCTGGCCATCGATCACTCATTCACACCGGTTCTGTGTTATATCGTTCTCTCATCCACTCACTGCACACCAGGGACAGATTTACAGAGTGCAGTTAAACTACAAACCCCACACATGTCCTTGGGAATGTGGGAAGAAACCGGAACACCTGGAGGAAAACCAACGCAGTCACAGGGTGAACGTGCAAACTCCACACAGACAGCACCCGCGATCAGGATCGGACCCAGGTCTCTGTAGCTGTGAGGTAGCAGCTTTACCAGCTGTGCCGGCTCTGGTGCAGTGTTGGATAGTAATCCAGCGGTGTAGGCTGGCAATCCGAAGGACTGAGTGTAAATTCCATCATCAACAGTTGTGCGATTTAAATGTTGTTAATGAACAAGAATTTAAACTAAAAAGACGATTTGCTAGTAGAGTAATGTTGAGCACCAAACCACTGAAATATTTTTTAAAAGCTCAGATTTTTACTAATATTTAGTGTAGGAAGGAAGTGCAGATGTTGGTTTAAACCAAAGATAGACACAAAAAGCTGGAGGAACTCAGTGGAACAGGCAGCATCTCTGGAGAGAAGGACTGGGAGACGTTTCAGGTCGAGACCCTCCCTCAGAACTAATATTTGCTAATATTTGCCAGAAATAGGAAAGCATAGCACTTTATCTTCTCCAGGCTATAACTGGCAACAGATGCAACAATGTGGATGATTCTTAAATAGCCAACCGACTGACCAAGCTCCAGGTAATTGGGAGAAGCAATAAATGCCTGTCCCAGTTAATAATGTATAGATCCTGATAAATAAATAACAGTAAAATTCTGTAGACAACAATGTGATGATTTAGCAATGTATTGGGTGAGCAATAAATATTGGCCAGAACATGATGGATAACTTCCAACTCTTCATCAAGCAGTAGAAATTGCTGGATTTTCATCCCCGCTGTAGCATTTAATGCTTCATATAGTTTAGTTTAGAGGTACAATGTGGAAACAGGCCACCGAGTCCGCGCCGACCATTGATCACCCATATATTAGTTCTATCCTACACACGAAGGCCAATTTTTCAGAAGCCAGTTAACCTGCAAACCTGCTCGTCTTTGGAATGTAGGAGGAAACCTGAGCAACCGGAGAACACGCACTCGGTGACAGGGAAGAACATCCAAACTCCGTACGGGCACCTCCCGTAGTCAGGATCGAACCCGGGTCTCAGGCGGCTGTAAGGCAGCAACTCTGCCGCTGTACCACTGTGCCACCAAGAAACCTCTACTGACGCCAATTGTGTGGGAAGTTCAGAGTCAAAAGGGCAGCACAGTGGCGCAGCTAGTGGAGCTGCTGCCTCACAATTCCGGATGCCCAGGCTCGATCATGTTGTCGGTGTGGAGTTTGCACGTTCTCCATGTGATCACTTAGCCTTCCACTGGGTCCTCCCGCTTCCTCCGACAGACTTGTGGGTTTGTAGGTTAATTGGCCTCTGTGAATTGCTCCTCGTGTGAAGGGAACGGATGCAAAAGTGCGTTCAAGTAGAACTAGCCCGAGCAGGTGATCGATGGTCAGCGATGGCTTGGTGGGCAGACTGGTCGGTTTCCGTGCTTGCAATTGTAAAAATTGCACAAGAACTTATATTGAAAATTATAAAGAATATTTTTTTAGGTCAGGAGAAAGTGGCAAATGTGAAATTCACAGTTGAGATGAAACACAGATGTATTTAATGGAAAAGTAGATGTGAGGACAGAATGGAGTGGATCAAGTTTATATTCTATTGGTGGAAGAGCCTGATGTGACTGGCATTGACTGGGTTTTGTTCAGAACAGAGTGTCAGAATGCACCAGGGGGCCACGGAAAGGTGTCAGTCTTGAGCTGAATTCAATGACTGATATTTAAAGAGGGAAATATTCATAGTCATACAGCGTGGAAACAGGCCCATCGGCCCAACTTGCCCACAGCAGCCAACATGCCCCATCTACACTAGTCCCACCTGCCTGCATTTGGCCCATATCCCTCTAAACCTGTCCTATCCACGTACCTGTCTAAAGGTTTCTTAAGCATTGCGATAGTCCCTTCCCTCAACTACCTCCTCCGGCCTCTCGCTCCATATACCCACCACCAGGGGAATATTATCTCATAATCCGCAAACTGCCTTCCCCCCGGCTTCACTCAAAACAGATTTCAGATTGTGATCATTAAATAGCAGTCTTGAAGTGGTGAGCAAATTGTCTTTTAAAAGCTCTTTGGTTACTTTGTGAAAGCCTTGGGCTGCGGCTGTAAGAAGAACCACATGGATGGTGCTTAGTGTCTATTGGCAGCCAACACTTAATCCCTGTGCAAACATTTGTTTCGTAGCATTGACCATTCAGAGCCTGATTATTGCCTTGTCCGCTTGTCAGATGTCGGGGGGAGGGGGGGGGGGGGAACCAGCAATCCAGAGCCTGGAGGTGGTAGCATGTTACGGCCAGGCAAAAATCACAAAATTAAAATTCGCCAACGGATCAAGCAGTGAAATTGAGTTGGTGAATTGGGGAGAGTGAGATAACAGCTCGGTGGCGATCACCGCAGGGTGGGTGGGCGGAGGGGGGGAGGGCAAGGTAGATCTGGTCTACGTCAAAACCGTTCTTGCATAACATTGCCACCGAATGCGTACTGATTCAGTCGGCTTCTTAGAAATCATCCCCCATATACCATATGGCGCGATGAATTGCTTCCGAAGTGCATTCACTACTGAAGCAGAAGGGAGCGCAGGGTGGGAACATATTGTGCGCAGCAAGCTCTCATCGGCGATGTTACAATCAGTGGAGAGTGGGAGCATATTCTCTTGATCATGTGTGTGTGTGTGTGTGTGTGTGTAGGGCAAAGGCCAGCGGGGACACCAGGGGGAGCTCTTGTCTCTTTTGGTGATTACCTCCTGAACCAAGAGATTCACTGGGTTACACAAAAAGCTGGAGAAACTCAGCGGGTGCAGCAGCATCTAAGGAGTGAAGGAGATAGGCAACGTTTCGGGTCGAGACCCTTCTTCAGACTGGTCAGGGATCAGGGAAACGAGAGATATAAACAGTGATATGGAGAGATAAAGCAAGAACAATGAGTGAAAGATATGCAAAAAAGTATTGGTGATAAGGAAAGCAGGCCATTGTAAGCTGTTTCTGGTGTGAAAATGAGAAGCTAGTGCGACTTGGGGGGGGGGGGGGAGATGGAGAAGGAATGTCAGGGCCCGAGGGCTGAGGGAGAGGTGGGGGGGTGGGGGGGGGGGGGGGAAGGAGCAGTCTGGGTTAACAGAATTGAGAAAATACAAGAATTTTCTGCTCAGGGATAGTGATGGACAATTCATGGCTCCACCGTGGTGCTGTCGGACTTTGCTCGTAATACTGCAGATTAATAATACGCAGTCGGTAGAGCTGCGACCTCGCAGCGCCAAAGACGCAAGTTCGATCCTGACCTCGGGTGCTCCCTTTAGCTTCTATTTTACTTTAGTTTATTGTCACTCGGTCCGAGGTACGGTGAAAAACGTTTTGTTGCGTACTGACCAGTCAGCGGAAAGACAATAAATGATTACAATCGTGCTATTCACAGTGTACAGATACATAGCAAAGGGAATGATGTTTAGGACAAGATAAAATCCAGTCAAGTCCGACTCTGTTGGAGTAGAGGTTTAGAAGAGTGGAGTGATTGGGTTGAGTGATTGCAGATCCACTTCTGGGTCCAACACACACACACACACACACACACACACACACAGTCACATGGCTTGCGCGCCATCTTGGAATATCTGTGCGGAGTTTGCACGTTTTCCCTGTACCCGCTGGGTTTCCTCTGTGTGCTCTGGTTTCCTCCCACATCACAAAGATGTGTGAGTTTGTGGATGATGTGGCCTCCGTAAATTGCCACTAGTGTGTAGGGAATAGATGAGAAAGTAGGATGATATAGATCTAGTGTGAACGAGTGTGATGGTTGGTATGGACTTGGTGGGCCGAAGGGCCTATTTCCATGCTGTATCTCTGAATACTAGACTTCAGTTAGCTCTGTCATCTCTGAACCCGTCTCATCTCTGAAGCACAGTTTGAAGACCCACCCCATGACACTTAAGACATAAACCTAGGCTTATCTCCTGTAAAATACACACTAATATTATTGAGTTGGAGGTGCTGTCTTTCAGATCCGAAAGATCTGTTTGCTCTCTTCTGTAAGTGTGTAGGGTAGCACGGCATGCATGAAATTCATCCACAGAGTCTTCCAGCACACGTTGAGGCCATTTGACCCATCATGTCCATGCTGGCTTTCTGTAGAGCAACCGGCCAGTCCCATTCTCACATTCTACCACCACGAAGATAGGTGGAGGGGCAGGTAGGTAGGTAGCATTGAGGGTGTAGGGAAGCTGCAGAAGGACTTGGGCTGGTTGTGGGAATGGGTAAAGAATGATCAAATAAGTAACAAAGTGGCTTGTACATTGTACGTAAAGTAGCAATGTATATTTTATACATAGAAGGTAGAAGGTATAGAGGCGTAGACTACTTTCTAAATGGGCATTTAGAAATTGGAGTTGCAAAGGGACTTGGGAGTGCTGGTGCAGGATTCCCAAAAGGTTCACTTGCAGATTGAGTTGGTAGTAAGGAAGGCAATTGCAATGTTAGCATTCATTTCGAGGGGACCAGAATTTATAAACAGGGATGTAATGCTGATGCTTTATAAGGTGCTGGTGAGCCACATTTGGAATATTGTGAGCAAATGTAGGCCCCATATCTGAGGAAGGATGTGCTGGCATTGCAGATGGCCCACAGTAGTTTTCCAACAATTAACCCGGGCATGTTTGGGTTAATGTATGAGGAGCGTTTGAAGTCTCTGTGGAGTTTTGAAGGATGAGGGAGAATCTCATTGAAAGCTACCAGATAATGAGGGGCTTCGATAGCGTGGACAAGGAAAGGAGGTTTCAATTAATGGAAGAGTCAAGGACCAGAGTGCACAGCCTTAGAATAAAAGGATGTACCTTCAGAATGGCGATGAGGAGGAATTTCTTTAGCCAGAGGGTAGTGAAACCGAGGAATGAATTCCCCCAGACGGCTGTGGAGACAAGACATTGGATATTTTTAAAGCGGAGATTGATGGGATTTTGATTAGGAAGGGCGTCAATGGTTATGGGGAGCAGGCAGGAGAATGGGATAGGGGGGAAAATAAATCATCCATGATTAAATGGCGGGGCAAACCCCATTGGGCTGAATTACCTAATTCTGCTCCAATTTCTTTTAGTTTTTAGTTTTATAGATACAGCGCAGATACAGGCAGTTCGGCCCACCGAGTCCGCGTGGACCAGCGATCCCCGCACACTGACACTATCCCACACATACTAGGGACAATGTACAATTAAACCAAACCAATTGAGCTACTAACCTGAACTTCATTGGAGTGTGGGAGGAAACCGGAAATCTCAGAGAAAACCCATGCAGGTCACGTTGAAAACATACAAACTCCCTACGGAAAGCACCCGTAGTCAGGATCGAACCCGGGTCACTGGTGCAGGAAAGGCGACGATTCTACCATTGCGCCATCGTGCCACCACCTATGTCTTGTGGACATAGCCTCGCCAGTTTATTATAATAGATAGGAGTAGAATTGGCCATTCGGCCCTTCACGCCTACTTCAGCCATTCACTAATGGCTGATCTATCTCTCCCTCCTAACCCCATTCTCCTGCCTTCTCCCCATAACCTCTGGCACCCGCGTTATCTTCCTCGAGTGATGTCCATTGTTTTCTTTTGTAATCATCGATTGTCTCTGTGTCCATCACCCTCATAGGCAGACAAACCGAGTCATTATATTAGTTGTGTAACTATGTTCTTCCTATTACCCCCAAACCGTCAAACAGCGTCCCCTAATCTTTGTACCGTTAGCAACCAGTAGCAAAAAAGTTTTTCTTTGTCTATCTTACCTGAATCTGTGATTACTTTGAACACCTCTGTCAAATCTGCTTTCAGTCTCCTTCGCTCCATGGACAACAGTCCCAGCTTCTCCAGCCTAAGCTTGAAGTTAACATCCCTCACCCCGGAACCATTCTTGTAGGTTCACAGCCTTCCTCAAGTGATGACTACAATTGGACATTCCCTGCGTTTTATCCAGTAAATTTTACTATAATCTATATTATCTGCTCCATTGTCATGTTGTTTTGTGGGATCCTGCCATGCACACATTGTTTGCTGTGTTCCTTACATTACAACAACAACTGGGTTGATGCCAGAGAAATGCCAGACCTGCCTTTATCATTTTCACTCCTTGAAACACATTTGCTCTGTTGTCAGCAGACACTGCTCACACTAAAGGCTTGAGAAATCGCCAGCGGGTTTGACTTGCCTCCAGACCCGCAAGATTAAGCAGGGAGGAGATTGGAAGATGGCCTGGTAGTGAATTTAACAAGTGAATTTACTGTAAATGCTGTTATAGTACCTGTCTCAACTACTTCCTCTGGCAGCTCATTCCATGTACCCAACACCTTCTGTGTGAAAAAGGTTGCCGCTCAGGTTCCTATTAAACTTTTCCCCTCTCACCTCAAACCTGTGCCATCTGGTTCTTGATTCCCATACTCTGGTTAAAGGCTGCATTCACCCTATCTATTCCCTTTATGTTCTTATACACCACTCTAAGATCACCCTTCACCTGTCCTTCGAGGAATAAAGTCCTAGCCTGCCCAACCACTTCCAATAGTTCAGCCCTTTAAGTCCTGGCAATATCTACATAAATCTCCTCTCCACTCATTCCAGCTTAAAATGTTCCGCATGGACATTGTGGGCCGAAGTGCCTGTTACTGTGCTGTTCTGTTCTATGTTCTATGTCCTATATTCTATAAGTGTTACATTGGCTTCAAGCAATGCACAATTGTATTATCACCTCCTAGATTTTGTTAATTTTCAATTTCAATGAACATTAAGAGGATGTTGCCAGGACTCGAGGGCCTGAACTATGGGGAGAGGTTGAGCAAGCTAGGACGTTATTCCTTGGAGCGCAAGAGGATGAGTGGTGATCTTATAGAGGTGTAGAAAACCATGAGAGGAATAGATCGGGTAGATGTACAGAGTCTCTTTGGGGAATCGAGAACCAGAGGACATAGGTTTAAGGTGAAGGGGGAAAGATTTAGTAGGAACATGAGGAGTAACCGTTTCACGCAAAGGGTGGTGGGTGTATGGATCGAGCTTCTGGAGGATGTGGTTGGGGCTGGGACTATCGCAGCATTTAAGAAATACTTAGACAGGTGCATGGATAGGCCAGGTTTAGAGGAATAGGGGCCAAATGCAGGCAGGTGGGACTAGTGTAGATGGGACATGTTGGCCGGTGTGGACAGTTTGGACCGAAGGGCCTGTTTCCACGCTGTAAGACTCGATGACCCTATGGATGACTTTATGGTTTTGTAGAGGTGACGTCCTTTGGCAAGAGCGTTGCAAACCTTACGGCCTGCGAGATATGGACACCAATTGATGCGCAATTAAGTTCAAACATGAGCAAAAGGCAGAGCAAAAGATACTTTAGAGACTAGGAGGTTAGGAGTAATAGCAAGATCCTGGAAAGAAAATGAAACAAGGGTGAAAATGATTTTTTAAAAATGATTCGAACTAAGATAAGGGGTTTGTGCTGGGTCCTGTCTTCTGAATATCAGGCTATAGCATTTCAGGATGCTCATTCTGCCATTGGATAATTAATAATGATAAATGGATTATGATTTTGAGCAATATTATAACAAGTAGACATCAGAGTTGCCTTCTCTAACAGATTACCTTGTCAGATTTGTTAATTCAGTGTCAACCATTTGACACCCATCTGTTGGATACAGGTGAAAAGCAAACAGCCTACTGCAGCCTGATTGAAAGAAACTACGGCACAAAGCAGCATCTTTCATCCATAGAAGGTGCCTTTGCAGATGGCTCATTTCCTGAGAGGGTGGCCTGTTATGCAACCTGAACTACATGTGCAACAAGTGAAACCTGTGGGGACTTAGTTGGCGGCACAAGGAACTGCAGATGCTGATTTACAAAAAAAAAAGACATAAAGTGCTGGAGTAACTTAGTGGGTCAGACAGCTTCACAGTTGAAACAGAATGAACAGATCTGACAAGGTAATCAGTCTTAAGAAAGGTTCTGACCCGTAAGTAAGTAAGTTAGTAAGTTTATTGTCCAAGTATTCACATACAAAGAATCCGCCCACAAGTAACAACATGGCATACAGTGAGAGTTACAAATGACTCAGAAAACACTAAACATTAATAATAATAAAACATTAATGATAAAACACCATTGATCAAGCATGTGAACCAACAAAATAGCACATCAAAGGGAGGCTACAGATTTTTAGGGGCGGTTGAGTAGAGCAACTACTCGTGGATAAAAACTGTTTTTATGTCTGGCTGTGGCAGCTTTGACAGTCCGGAGTCGCCTTCCAGAGGGAAGTGATTCAAAGAGTTTGTGGCCAGGGTGAGAGGGGTCAGAGATGATCTTGCCCGCTCGCTTCCTGGCTCTTGCAGTGTACAGTTCATCAATGGAGGGAAGGTTGCAGCCAATAACCTTCTCTGCTGATCGGACGATAAGTCACCTATCCATGTTCTCCAGAGATAGACGCTAAAAGCTGGAGTAACAAATCAGGACAGGCAGCATCTCTGGAGAGAAGGAATGGGTGACGTTTCGGGTCGAGACCCTTCTGTAGACACCAAAGATGCTTTGTTCTTTGTTCTCCAGAGATGTTGCCTGTCCCGCTGAGTTACTCCAGCACTCTGTGACTGAGTTGGAACTATCCTTGATTTTAGTTTGGATATTTGTGCTTCATGTCCCACTCTAGAGACTTGAGAACTAATTTCTGACTGATACTCAATGACAGGACAAAGAACATAACAATTTACATCACAGGAACGCACCCTTCGGCCCAGAATGTTTGTGCTGAACATGATGTCAAGTTAAACGGATCTTATCTTCCTGCACATGATCCATATCTGTCTATTCCCTACGCTTCCACATGCCTATCTACTGTAAAAACCTCTTAAATGCCACTATTGCATCAGCCTCCACCGCCACCACTGGCAACGCGTTCCAGGACCCCTCTACTCTCTGTGTAAAACATTTGCCCCGTACATTTCCATTAAACTTTCCCCCCCTCCATTGAAATATGCTGCCATTTGGTTATAATATGAAGCCATCTTGGGTATGTAGGCTCCCATTGTCCTATCCAAAGAAGAGCAAAGCAATTATTCCTGATGTCCTAGCTACCCTTCAAACATCATTAAAAGCTGACTATTTGGCAATTTTTATTATTGGGAGCCTGTTATCCTGTCGTCCTAATGTGACAAGAAGGACTACACTTCAGAATGGATTTAAATGGGGGCAAACACCTTGAGACATGCTGAGATTGTGAAATGCAATGCATAAATCCCTCAGCATGCTCACAGGTTTAAATCATGGCCAGTACATGCTAATCTCAGCCGGCTCCTTCTTACCAGTTGCTACCTAGATTGGTTTCTAATGGATTCATTCATAGACATGGACTTTGCTGGTAATATCCGCACTGTGGCATAGGTGGTAGAGCCATTACCTCTCCGCGCCTGAGACCTGGGTTCAATCCTGACCTCGGGCGCTGTCTTTGTGGACTTTGCACGTTCTCCCTAGTTTTCCTCTCACATCCCAAAGACGTGCGAGTTTTGTAGGTTATAAATTGAGTGTGTGGAGAGTCTGTGAGAAAGTGGGATAATGTAGTAGTGAGAACGGGTAGTCAGTAGTCGGCATGGACGGGGTGGGCCAAGTGGCCTGTTTCCATGCTGTATCTCGAAACTAATCTCCATCACTGATTAACTCCTGAATGGAAATGGCATTCAGAGTCAACTGCATTGGAGGCACACACACAGGAGGCGCCAGATTAGTGAACCAGGCGGGTTTTTGTGACAGTCTGGTTAGTGTATGGTGATGTTTATTGTTAGCGAGTCTTAGTATCCACAGGACAATGGTTGCCCATATCCTGAACAGAACTCAGATAATAACTTGCACAGAGGTATACTGGAGCATAACGAGATGGAGTTTGCACGGAGTGGAAGATAAGGCTCTTATGGAAGAATAAATGTACAGTGAAGGGAAATGAATTTTCATTAAATCTAATTAGATTCGATGAACGATATCTCACAAATATCACAATATCAGGGACTCGCATGGATTTAATGCAGCCCTACATCATTGCTCGAATTTAAATTCCTGGCCGTATTGGTATTAGTTTATTACTGTCACGTGTACTGAGGTACAGTGAGAAACTTGCCATACGTGAGTACAATCATACCATATACGGTGTCAGGGGTTACGGAGAGAAGGCAGGAGAATGGGGTTAGGAGGGAGAGATAGATCAGTCGTGATTGAATGGTGGAGTAGACTGGATGGGCCGAATAGCCTAATTCTGCTCCTATCCCATGACCTTATGACGAAGAGAAAGGAAACAGAGTGGACAATATAGTGCTACAGCTACAGAGAAAGTGCAGGTGAAAAAAAAGTTCTAGGGCCACAACGGGGTAGATTGGGAGATTAGGAATACATCCTTAGCACATGAGAGGTCCGTTCAGGAGTCTGATGACGGCAGGGACGAAGCTGTTCTTGAATCTGGTGCTTCCCAGCTCTTGTATCAGTTGCTTGATGGGAGAGGAGAGAAGAGAGAATGCCCAGGGTGTGAGTGGTCCTTGATTACAGTGTGTCGGCTTCTTTCCCGAGGCAACATGTGGTGTGGCTGAAGGGGAGGCTGGTTTGTGTAATGGAAAGGGCTGCGTCCCACAAACCTCTGCTCTTTCTTGCAATCCTGGGCATAGAGGTTACCATAACAAGCCGTGATGCATCCCAGTAGGATGCTTCCAATGGTGCATCTGTACAAACAAGTAAGAAATCCCCAATTTCCTCAGTCTTCTGAGGAAGTAGAGGCGTCGATGTGCTTTCTTGGCTGCAGATTCAATGGGCTTAGTCTACGATTAGTTGTTGGTGTCGTTTACACCAAGGAACTTGAAGCTCTGGATTATCGCCACCTCAGGACCACTGATGGTGACTGGGATGTGTATCCCACCCTACTCATGGGGTCTGGGAAAACAATGTTCCAATGAGCAGCAATGTGGAATCAGGGAATGAATTTATTTATTCACAAATTATATTTTGAACAGTAAATCCATACAATAAAAAATGCAATGGTTGTGAGGGCTCATATACCTGTTTGGGTACACAATGATACAATCAATGATACAGAATTACATGAACTTAAGGAGATCATACCTTCTACCTCAGCATAGAGTTTAACCCTTGAAGCAGGTTAATTTTAACTCTTTGGAGATACAGCGCAGAAACAGGCCCTTCGGCACACTGAGTCCGCGCTGACCAGCGATCACTGGTTCTATCCTACACACTAGGGACAATTTACAATTTTTACCGAAGCCAATTAACCTACAAACCTGTACGCCTTTGGAGTGTGGGAGGAAACCGGAGCATCCGGAGAAAGCCCACTTTCAACACACAGGGAGAATGTACAAACTCCGTGCAGACAGCACCTATTGTCAGGATGGACTGGGGCTGTAAGGCAGCAAGTGCACCGCTGCACCACTGTGCCACCCGGGTAGAGTAGCAGGCAGGCGGAAGTATCAGTCACACCAAGGTGGACTTTCAGTGTAGAGCAGGTTAATTGATCTGACCCCCTTTTGAACAAAGGAGAGCTGCCTATTGTCAGCTCGAGGCAACGTTATTTATGCATATTGAAAATGACAAATATCCATACTTCATAATGATCCACAGAGTGGTGCTGACATCATTGAGACAAGCCAAGGAATATTCACCCCAATAAGCAATTAAAATGCATATCAGCAAGGACCCATCAGGATCCATTTCCACAGTAATTTATCTTGGTAAATAGACAACGGATGTCCCTCATTCATCAAAATGATAAAATTATGCAAATGATAAATGAGTTTATAGATAGCTTTGCTGTGTCTTATTTTAATGGATGATACAATGCAGATGATAGTCCCGTCAGGAACAACCCAGGCAGTTAGTTTCTCCCTTTCTCACTCAAGTGACAGTCCTACCGAACATAAATAATTGTTTACTGAAGACAAGGCTCCTAATTTGGGGCAATGTTTTATTGTGTGTTTAATTTTCTTTCAACACACAGGAGGGGAGGAGAGGAAAGTTGTCACTCAAGTTGAACACAGCTACAGGGGAAAGGGAAAAATCCTTGCGTCGGATGCATTCCCTGTGTGACTTCTTTTTGGCAGAGTTGCCAAAATGCTGAATAAGACCTCATTTTAGTTTAGTTTAGAGATGCAGCGTCAAAACAGGCCGATCGGCCCATCAAGCCCGGCCCGACCTGTGATCCTCGTTCACCAGCAGATTCCTACGCTCTAGGGATAATTTACAGTCTTTACCGAAGTCAATTAACCTACAAACCTTTGGAGAGTGGGAGGAAACCAGAGCACCCGGGGAAAGCCCACACAGTCACGGGGGGAGAACGTACAAACTCTGTACAGACAGCAGCCGTAGTCAGGATCCAACCCGGGTCTCTGGCGCTGCAAGGCAGCAACTCTACCGCTGCGCCACCGTGCCGGACGCTCGGGATTGTATCCTGCCATGTGGTGGGGATGCTGAGGTGGGAGAAGGGTGGGCAAAATGAATTAGTCACAGGATTTGTGGCTTTGCAAGGACTGGTTTGTCTGTGCATCATTGGATGATCTAGTGTGCTCTTTTCAGCACACACTGCTCTTTATGTTAGAAATACTTTAGAGATACAGCACAGACACAGGCCCTTCGGACCACACCGAGTCTGCTCCGTCCAGCGATCGCCCCGCACACTAACACTATCCTGCACACTAGGGACAATTAAATATTTTTTTTAACCAAAGCCAATTAACCTACAAAACTTGCACGTCTTTAGAGTGTGGGATGAAACCGGAGCACCCAGTGAAAACCCATGCCTGTCACGGGGGGAGAACGTACAAACTCCGTACAGACAGTACCCACAGCCAGGATCGAACCCGGGTCTCTGGCACTGTGAGGCATCAACTCCACCGCTGCGCCACTGTGCCACCGCATCTGGCACTTCTCATTCTGGCAAGATAGGCCCAGGGAAAAGCATGGGAAAACGATACTAATCCAGGCACCAGACCTGGGTCAAGAGACTCATCCAGTAACCCTGGCTACATTCCAAGACAATTAATTAGCGGTATAATAGCTCTGAACATTCTGAAGGCAAAAGGGTTCTTCTTGCATATATTTGCATATATTTAATTTGCTGTTTGTGTAAAGCATAGATCTGGGTTTTGTAAAAGCCAGGTTTATTATTGTCATGTGTACCGAGGTGCATTGAAAAACTTTTGCAAGCTATCTAATCAGATCAGGTAATACCGTACATAAATACAATAAAGCTAATCTCAAGTACAATAAGTAGAGTGAAGGGAACGATGCAAAGTGCAGAATATATTTCTCAGCTTTGTAACAACTATAAATGGTGCGAGATTTATGTTAAATAAGAGATTTAGAAGTGTTGAGTTTCGTTTATTGTCACGTGAGCAGACGTACAGGAAAAGGTGTTGTTGTGTGCAAACCAGTAGGTGGAAAGACAATACATCATTACAATCGAGCCATGCAAAGTGCACAGATACACGATGGAAGGACTAACGTGAATATCGTTTAGTGCAATATAAAGTCCAATTGAAGATAGATTACAATGAGGTAGATAGTAGCTCAGGGCTGCTCTCTAGTTGTTGGCAGAATGGTTCAGTTGCCTGATAATAGCTGGGAAGAAACTGTCCCTGGATCCGGAGGTGTGCGTTTTCACACTTCTGTACTCTTGTGCCCGATGGGAGAGGGGAGATGAGAGAGTGGCCAGGGTGAGACTGGTCCTTGATTATGCTGGTGGCCCTGCCAAAGCAGCGTGAAGTGTGGATGGAGTCAATGGAAGGGAGGTTGCTGATTGGATCAGACGACAGCAGATCCTCCTTTGTGACCAACACGCAGAGAGTCACCTCGCTCCAGTGCCACCTGGGGGAAGCTGTAGTCAGGTCTCTCTGTTACCAGGTTATCAGAGAATCGGAGCACAGACACCCATTGCCAACCCAAGGTTCCTTCCAATGGAACCATTGGGATGAAGGGTGTGGACCATCACTGGAGTTTAGTTGCTCCTCTGGATAAGGCAATCAACGTTGGGAGCACTTTGGAGGTGAGGCAGCATCTGTGCAAAGAGACACAACGCACTGCAGATGCTGGAATCAGGCGCAGAACTCAAAGTACTGGAGTAACCCAGCAGGTCAGGCTGCATCTCTGAAGAACATGGACACAAAGTCACTCCCGCACATTTGGCCCATATCCCTCTAAACCGTTCCTATCCATGTCTAAACGTCTGTATACATCCCATCGAGTAGAAGATACTGAAGCTTGATAGCACCCACCGCCAGACTTAGGAACAGCTTCTTCTCCTCTATTATCAGACTTCTGAATAGTCCTTCCATAAGCTGGGAGACTGTCCGATTCACCTCTGTCCCATTGCCGACATTGGAGCTTGTCTCTGGAACTGTGTGGGAAGCAATTGCAGATGCTGGTGTAAACCGATGATGGACACAAAATGCTGGAGGAACTCAGCAGGACAGGCAGCATCTCTGGAGAGAAGGAAGGGGTGACGTTCCGGGTCGAGACCCTTCTACAGACTTCTCGATCCGAAACGTCACCCATTCCTTCTCTCCAGAGATGCTGCTATGTCTGGAACTGATACACTACAAAGCTGAGATCTATATTCTGCACTCTGTATCTAACCTTGGCTTTACCTATGGTACTTGAGTTTGGCTTGATTCCATTTACATATATTATTCTGTTTGGATTGGATTGGATAGCACGCAAAGCAAAGTTTCCATTGTACGTGACAATAATAACCCTGAACCGAAACCTAAAGTATATATTGAAGTAGCTTGATATAAGATGGAAGGAGGCTCTTGTGTGAACCATAAGTTTACTTTAGATTTAGTTCAGGGATACAGTACAGAAAAAGCCATGCGATGCACTGAGTCTGCGTAACCTAGTTACCTCTGTAACCTAGCACTACCCTACCCACTAGGGACAATTTACAATCTTTACAGAAGCCAATTAACCTACAAACCTGTATGTCTTTGGAGTGTGTTAGGAAACCGGAGCTCCCGGAGAAAACCCACGTGGTCACAGGTAGAAGGTACAAACTCTGCACAGACAGCACCCGTAATCAGGATCGAACCCGGGTCTCTGGCACTGTAATGCCCCTGTCCCACCTGAACGGAAACCTCTGGAGACTTTGCGCCCCACACAAAAGACTCCCGGAGGTTTTTGTCAGTCTCCCTAATGGTTGAAAGTGGTTTCCGTTTTAAAAATTGGTAATTTTGTTACCCGAAGCCGGTTGCGCTGCTAGTTGAAGGTGGTTCCGGAGGACAAAAACCTCCAGGAACCTCCGGGAACCGCACGGAAACCTTGGGTGGGGCGCAAAGTCTCCAGAGGTTTCCGTTCAGCTTTCCTAAGTGGGACAGGGGCTTAAGGCGGCAACTCCCTCGCTGCATGTATCGGAGTGTACTAACTGAGCTGATTCGCCAGTTCCTGTATTGCAAATGCGGAGTTTTAGCCGGGAAACAACTGGCTTACAACAATGAAGAATGAAAATTCTCTGGAATCTAAATGCTTCCTTTGTTGCTGTTGGAATGTGATTGCTAAAGAATGTTTTCTATTCCTACGAGTTGTGAACTAATCCCTCATTATTTTCCTATCTGTGGTTGCCGTGTTTCATCATTAGGTGTTTGATCTGCCTTCAAAGTTTGTCCACTGAACCTTTGTTCTTGCCGACTCTTTGTCGCACTTTTTTGTTTGGTGTTGCGGGATTAATCTCGTTTCCTGTTACTTTCTTCCTGTTACGTTCTCCTGGTGTCGATCCGAAAATCTAAGGGAGCGACGCAAAGTGGTGCACCTGTGCCCACAAGGGGTGCGCCCGTGCCGTGCTCTGGATTCCAGAGTCTGTATTCTGCACACCACAACTTGAAGCACATCAGACTCCGAGAGGGCTTAGCAGGTTCGGTGCTGAGGGGATAGTTCCCTTGTGGGGATTCCAGAGCCGGTGGGCATAGCTTCAGAATAAGATGTGTGGGAAGGAACTGCAGATGCTAATTTCCACCAAAGATAGACACAAAATGCTGGAGTATCTCAGCGGGGCAGGCAGCTTCTCTGGATAGAGGTAATGGGTGACGTTGCGGGTCGAGACCCTTCTTCGGACTCCCTCTACCCCTGACAGTCTGAAGAAGTCGACCCGGAACAACACCAATTCCTTCTATCCAGCCATGCTGCCGGTCCAGCTGAGTTACTCCAGCATTTTGGATCTTGTTTCAGAATAGGAGGTTGATCAGTGATGTTTCAGGCCAGTCTGAGGAAGGGTCCAGACCCGAAACGTGGTCTATCTCTGTTCTCCAGAGTTGCTGCCTGACCCACTGAATCACTCCAGCATTTTGTGTCTTTTTTTTGTAAACTAACATGTGTAGCTGCTTACTTCTACACCACAACTATACACTCCTTATCAATTCCCTCAATAATTGCAGTGAGATATTCTCTTTCCTATATTCAAATTTTCTTTCTGCTTAGGCCAAAAAACATTCTTTTTTCTCAACTCCTTACTGCAGCTGTATATTTGGGGTCTGTCGATGAGACTTGAACCTAGAACACACTACACAAGAGACAAAATGTCCATCCACTGCACCAGTAGGGAATTACTAGTAGTTGGGTGAGAGTAGGATCAAGCTATGAATCTACCCTCTGTTCAATACCTGTCTGTCCCCAGGGACACATTCAGAGGCAGACGTTAAGTGCTGCTAGAGGATCATCAACTCGGTGAAAGGTTCTCTCATGTCTGTCCGAAGCTTGTTGGTCTCCCAGCACAGCGAGATGCCCGTCAAGGTATGTTGCCAACTGGCCCATTCCAGACTGTAGGAGTACGTGCTGAGGGACGCACTTGAAGCTCGGTGCAGACTCTGCGTGGGGGGAGGACCACAGTCGAGGGTCTTTCTGCTGCTGGACATTGAGGGACAGAGTCCAGTGGGGAAAGAAGGGAAAGGAAGGCCACATGAGGTGTCAGGGTGTTTTGTTTAAAGATAGGTTTGCAAACTGCTGAGCGTGACACTGTTGATTGTATAGCGAGTGTCTGAAGAGTTTTTCCACAGTTTATGTTTTGTGTTTTTTTTAAATTCTGAGTAGTTTAGTTTAGAAATATTTTAAAAACTGTTCAGTTTCAGGTGTGAAAAAGACAACTCACACAACTGAAACTTTTGGAATCCATGACACCATCTTGGAATCCATGAAACTAGTTAGCTAACTTTTTTACATTGTCCTTGATCTCCATCCCCTTTGTCCTGTTTTCACACCTTGCCTTTCCTTATCTCCGTATCTCCCTCTCCCCTGATTCAGTCTGAAGAAGGGTCTCGACCCGAAACGTCACCCATTCCATCTATCCAGAGATGCTGCTTGTAAAATACTCCAGCATTTGTGTCTATCTTCGGTTTAAACCAGCATCTGCGGTTCCTTCCTTCACCAAACCGTCTTGAATCAAGGTTCAGCAGCTCGAGAGGGTTAGGCAGTGTATTGGTAGATTAGATACGTAAAATCCATCAATAGGATAATTATTGACAATTCTGCAGCAACCAGCGAGTTGAATGCAGGGGAGAGCATATGACACAGCAGAACCAAGCACTCTAAGATAACAGTGTTAATTCACATTGAAGGCAGTCTTATTTAAAGTGTTCTGGAAAGAGAAGCAATAAAACCTTCCCCCAATAAAGATGCATTTCCCAGAAAATACAAGATACAAGGTACATTTATTTGTCACATGTTCCAGTTGGCACAATGAAATGTGATCACCATACAGCCATACAGTAAAAATAAAGAACATGACATACAGTTGATAGAATTCAACATAAAACATCCCCGCACAGCAGGATCAAAGTTTCCCACTGTGAGGGAAGGCACCAAAGTCAGTCTCTTCCTCCAATGTTCCCCACTGTTCCCCAAAGTTATTTGGATAAATTCATCCCTGGCCACTTTATGAGTTTGAAAACCAAGCTTAGTTTAGTTCGGTTTAGACACACAGCATGGAAATGGGGCCTTGGGCCTATCGAGTCCATGCCGACCACCTGTGCACTAGTTCTATCCTAAACACTAGGGACAATTTACAGAAGCCAATTAACCTACAAACATGCACGTCTTTGGAATGTGGTGGGAAACCGGAGCACCCGGAGAAAACCCGCATGGACACAGGGAGAACGCACAAACTCCACTTTGACAGCACCCATAGTCAGGATCGAACCCGGGTCTCTGGCTCCGTAAGGCAGCAACTCTACCGCTGAGCCATTCTGCCACGTCTGTATTGTTTGACATTGGAAATACTGAGTCATTTCTACTCTGGTTGGCTACAGCAAAAAGATTCCAGTTACAAAGTTATGCCCCTGTCCTACTTAGGAAACCTGAACAGAAACCTCTGTAGACTTTGCGCCCCACCCAAGGTCTCCGTGCGGTTCCCAGAAGTTTTTGTCAGTCTCCCTAATGGTCGAAAGTGGTTTCCGTTTTAAAAATCGGTAATTTTTTAGTCGAAGCCGGTTGCGATGCTAGTTGAAGGTGGTTGCCGGAGGACAAAAACCTCCGGGAACCGCACGGAAACCTTGGGTGGGGCGCAAAGTCTCCAGAGGTTTCCGTTCAGGTTTCCTAAGTGGGACAGGGACATTACAGAATTGTTCAGTCTGTACAAATGATTTACACAGAGAGTAGTGGGTGCCTGGAACACGTTGCCAGGGGTGTTGGTGCAGGCAGATACAAGAGTGGTGATTAAGTGGCTTTTAGATAGGCACATGGATGTGCAGGGAATGGAGGGATATGAATCACATGCAGGCACATAAGAGTGTCTAAGCATCATGTTCATCTCAGTCCTTGTGGGCCGAAGGGCCTGTTCTTGTGCTGTTCTGTCCTATGTTCTATGTACACTGGAGAATGCTGTTGGTGAAGTCAATGCTCAAGTTAACTTAAAGCAGGAGCATCTTCATACTTCATTTATAATGACACCAATTATAACAGGACCTGATCACAACTTATTTCCTCAGTAATAATAACCTAACACAGGTAGTAAATGTGAAATGGCGATTTGTACCAACCCTAAATCTATGCTCCTCAGTTAATAAATAGTAACTGAACAGCTAAACAAGTTGGAGAAACTCAGCGGGTTCAGCAGCATCTATGGAGTGAAGGAAATAGGCAACGTTTCGTCCCGAAACGTTGCCTATTTCCTTCGCTCCATAGATGCTGCTGCACCCGCTGAGTTTCTCCAGCATTTTTGTCTACCTTCGATTTTCCAGCATCTGCAGTTCCTTCTTAAACTAAACAAGTTGATAAGGATCCTTAAATGTCACAAGGAATAATGTCACAAGAGGTTGTTAATTAATCAAAATTACTATTATTGGTTATTTATTATTTGTCATGTTACTGAGATACGGTGAAAAAATTAGTTTTGTGTGCAGTCTAGGCAAATCATGCCATACTAAACTACACCGAATAGTACAAAGTAACAAATAAACAGGGTGAAAAAGATAGTGTTACAGCGACAGAGAAAGTGCATGTAAATAAAAAATGTGATGACAGCATCAAGGTAGATTGGAAGATTCGGCATGCATCCTTAGTTATATGAGAGATCCATTAAAGAGTCCGGTGATCACAGTGGGGAAGACGCTCTTCTTGATTCCGGTGGTGCGTGTTTCCAAAGCTTTTGTTATTTTCTGTCGTATGGGTGAGGAGAGAATGACCGAGGCGAGAGTGATTCGTGATTACGGTGGCTGCTTTTCCTGAGGTAGCATGAAGCACAGGTGGAGAACATGGGTTGAGACTGGTTTGTGTGATGGACTGGGTTGCATCCATGACAGCCAAGACTTACGACACGATACGTTAGAACTTTATTTATCCCAGGAGGGAAATCGATCCGCCAACAGTCGTAAAATGCAACGAGATACAGGAAACACCAAGAACAAATGACGAGTGGAAAGGAGTCAGTCTAGCCCATGACAGAAGGGGGGTAGAGATGTACAGTTTGACAGCCACAGGGAAAAATTATCTTCCGTGGCGTTCTGTACTGCATCTTCTACAGCAGCCGGTAGCTGAAGGCGCTCCTCAGGTTGACCAGTGTGTCATGGAGGAGGGTGAGATGTATTGTCCAAGATGCTGCATTCTTCTGCAGTTGTATAGGGCTCTGGTGAGACCACATCTGGAGTATTGTGTACAGTTTTGGTCTCCTAATTTGAGGAAGGACATCCTTGTGATTGAGGCAGTGCAACGTAGGTTCACGAGATTGATCCCTGGGATGGCGGGACTTGCATATGAGGAAAGATTGAAAAGACTAGGCTTGTATTCACTGGCGTTTAGAAGGATGAGGGGGAATCTTATAGAGACATATAAAATTATAAAAGGACTGGACAAGCTAGATGCAGGAAAAATGTTCCCAATGTTGGGCGAGTCCAGAACCAGGGGCCACAGTCTTAGAATAAAGGGGAGGTCATTTAAAACTGAGGTGAGAAAAAAAAAATTCACCCAGGGAGTTGTGAATTTATGGAATTCCCTGCCATAGAGGGCAGTGGAGGCCAAGTCACTGGATGGGTTTAAGAGAGAGTTAGATAAAGCTCTAGGGGCTAGTGGAGTCGAGGGATATGGGGAGAAGGCAGGCACGGGTTATTGATAGGGGACGATCTGCCATGATCGCAATGAATGGCAGTGCTGGCTCAAAGGGCCGAATGGCCTCCTCCTGCACCTATTTTCTATGCTCCTATGTTTCTATTCTCCGCAGTTTGAGAAGCATCCTCCCCTCCAAGACCACCACCCATGAATCCAAGACTTGGGGTCTTGGGCAGAGTGGTTGCCAGGCCAATTATGCATAATTGAGGGAAAAATATTTCATTCACTAGCAAAGCCGCAGGGAAGTTGCATTTAAATGGGCGTCCAGCCCATGGGATTCATGCTGATGTGAATACAAAACAGTGCCATTTAATATGTTTTCATACGTGGAGGAAATGGGGTGAGGGATAGAGTTTGAGTGAAGAGAGCCATTAAGATCAAGGGATTTGAAAATGGAGAGGAAGTTAAGAAAATACCTTTTACCATTGTCAAAAAGCCATTAATCAATCACACAGCACACTCCAGTTAGCAACTACCTAGCAATCCTTGACAAATACAGTGCTGTGTATAAAGACGAGGAAGATATCTTAAAAGCATTGCCAAACAGAATCCTTCGTACAAAGTGGAACAGGCTCAACCTACCGACAAAGCTAAATGCCATGGAAAACAGTGAGATTGTGTTCCTGCTGGAATCTGGGCAAAGTCGCCCATTTTTAACATTGGCTGAATACCGCCAATACTATTGCCATCTGCCAACCATCTGTGCAGGAGTTGCATTGGTGTTATTTATGTGTGGTGTGAGCAGATGCATGTAGGCCGCCATGGGCAGGCGCATTATTCACGCCGTGCACTTGCAGCAATGCCAGCATGTGTCGCCGGGGGGTTCAAATTGGGTCCAATTTGAACCTTGGGTATTTCAAACTCGAAGGCTTTCACTAGAAGCAGTAACTCAAACTGAAACCCCCTGATGTCAGGAGCGGATCTCTCAAATTAAACTTGCAGGAAGACAACTGCAGATTCTGGTTTCCACCGAAGATAGACACAAGATGCTGGAGTAACTCAGCGGGACAAGCTGCATCTCTGGAGAGAAGGAATGGGTGACGTTTCAGGTCGAGACCCTTCTTCAGACTGGAAGGGTCAGTCTGAATGGCCCACCGAGACCACGCCGACCAGCGATCCACATACACTAGCATTATCCAAAACACTAGCGACAATTTACAATTCTTACCGAAGCCAATGAACTTTCAAGCCTGCAGGTCTTGAGTGTGGGAGGAAACCGGAGCACCCGGTGAAAACTCACGCAGGTCACGGAGGGATGTACAAACTCCGTACAGACAGTACCTGTAGTCAGGATCGAACCTGGGTCTCTGACGCTGTATGGCTGTGCCACAGTACCTCTTGTGTTGTGTTAAACCTTTATAGTGAGTTGAATATATTTTTGCCTCTGAATCGGAAAGTTATGAGCTCCAGAACCACTTGGAACAGTTGACCATGAAAATCTATGCACAGACTTTAGTGCACTATCCTTTTGATAAGGTGTTGGCATAAGGATGGACTGTAACTGATCCATTGGCACTATTTTATAGAACTGAGGAGATTCCTCCCAGTGCTCTGACCAATATTCATCTTTTAGTTTAGGAATGGTCAATAAATGTTGACCTGAATGAATAAAAATGAATAAAAAATGATCAACTTATCAAAATTGGAATGTCTGCAAACTAAACACATTGGCTTTTGAGGGGAAATATAGAAACAAGGAACTACAGGTGCTGTTTTACAAGAAAAGCCACAAAGTGCTGGATTAACTCAGCGGTTCAGGCAGCATCCTGAGCCAAAATACCTTCTATCCATGAATTAAACCATTCACTCAATGCTTCCATGTTACGAGAATATGATGATGTAGATTGCTTCATTTGGACCAAAGAGTTTTCTTTCATGGATAGGTGATATTTCAGGTCGGAAGAAACTCAGCTGGTCAAGCAGCATCACTGGAGGAAAGCAATAGGTGGCATTTCAGGTCGAGACCCTTCTGAATTTCTGAAGAAGGGTCTCCACCCGAAAGGTCACTTATTCCTTTTCTCCAGAGATGCTGCCAGAAATGCTGCGTTACTCCAGCTTCTTGTGCCTAACTTTGGTGTAAACCAGCATCTGCAGTCCCTTCCTACACCTTTCAGGTCAGTCTGAAGGAGGGTCCCAAACCCGAAAAGTTGCCTATTCATCCCTTCTTCAGGGATGCTGCCTGACCCAGTGGGTTACTGCTGTGGACAAATGGGCTGCCACATTCCCTTCTGTACTGTTGACACAAGTGCATTCAAAGGCTGTTACATATTCAGGACCTTTCTAAATGGGTAATCCAGTCTTGATCCATTCCAAAGAACACTCTATTGCCCCAGCTGGAGTTTGGAGTCTGAAATTACTCCACTGTTTTACCAAAACAATAGCGGGAAAACATATTTGAACAAGAGAACGTTGGGAGATCTATAGTGGAAAAAAGTAGCAAAGAGCAAAAACAAAGTACGATTGGTGGCGAGGAAGTGTTTTTTTTAACGTGTGTTACTTTAACCTTGGAGTTTTGGATAAAGAAGAAATTCAGACAGCGTCATCAATCTTTTGTCCCCAGTTGGACAGTGACAAGTAAGAATGTAATTCGGGTTACAGGAGGGGTTTTGCTAATTGTTCCTGCGTGTGGATGAATATGTTAGCTCTTGAATCCGTCCAGCTGAATCCTTTCCCATTTCAAGGCTCTTCGTGAAATATTCTTCTTCTTTCCCTTCTTTGCCGGGCTTTGAACCTCATTCGGAGAGTTTGCGGCTTGCAGGGATAGGTAGGGTACATGTGGAGTTGATACCTCCCCGGATGTGTGGTCTAGAAACTGAGATTGAAGAGTTAAATTTAAGAGTGATCAGCCATTCATAACTATAATGTCAAGAAATGTCCTCACCCAGAGAGTAGTGAATCAGAGAGTTGCAGAGTTATACAGCAGGGAAACAGGCCCTTCGGCCCAACTCGCCCATGCTGACCAAAATGCACCATCTACGCTAATCCCATTTGCCAGCATTTGGCCCATATCTGTCTAAACCTTTTCTATCCATGTACCTTTTCAGGAGTCTTTTAAAGTCTCAGAAGGCAGTGGAGGCCATTTCTCTGGATGCTTTCAAGAGAGAGTTAGATAGAGCTCTTAAAGATAGCGGAGTCAGGGGATATGGTGAGAAGGCAGGAAACGGGTACTGATTGTGGATGATCAGCCATGATCACATTAAATGGCAATGCTGGTTCGAAGGGCCGAATGGCCTATTCCTGCGCCTATTGTTTATTGTCTAAATGCTGTTATAGTACCTGCCTCAACCACCACCTCTGGCAACTCATTCCATTTACCCACCATCTTCTAAGTAAAAAAGTTTCCCTTCAGGTTTCTCTTAAATATTTCCGCTCACGGCTTCAGCCTCTTGGTTTTTGATTCCCCTACTATGGGTAAAAGGCTCTGTACATTCATCCTGTCAGTTTTCCTTATGATTTTATACACCTCTATAAGATCATCCCTCAGCCTCCAAGTCCTAGCCTGGCCAACCTCTCTCTATAGCTCAGTCCTTCAAGTCCTGGCAAGATCCTTGTAAATCTTCTCTGCGCTCTTTCCAACTTAATGACATCCATGGAATTCTCTCCCTAATAAGCTCTGAAGGCTGAGTGGGAGAGGATATTTATGTCAGTGACCGTTAGGTCATTAGATATTAAGAGAATCAAGGTATATAGGTTGGTATGGGAACGTGGAGCTGAGGTATAGGATTAATTGTGATCTTATTGAATGACAATGCATGGTTAAGGGGCAGAAGGGTGTTCTGTTCCTTTGTCTCATGCATGCATCCAGATTCAGGGATCGTTTCTTCCCAGTTGTTATCAGACAACTGAACCGTCCTGTCACCAGCTAGAGTGCAGTCCTGACCTGCCATTTACCTCATTGGAGGCCTTCGAACTATTTTTAATTGGACTTCACTGGAGTTTATCTTGCAATAAATGTTAAACCCTTTATCCTGCACCTGTACACTGTGGACGGCTTGCTTGTTTAGTTTTCAGTTTAGTTTAAAGATACAGAGTGGAAACAGGCACTTCGGCCCAACGAGTCCGCACCGACTAGCGATTCCCGCACATTAACACTACCCTACGCACACTAGGTCCAAGTTTACATTTACACATTTGTACCAAGCTAATTAACCTACAAACCTGTACCTCTCTGGAGTGTGGAAGAAAATCGAAGATCTCGGAGAAAACCCACGCAGGTCACGGGGAGAACGTACAAACTCCGTACAGACAAGCTCCCGTAGACGGGATCGAACCCGGGCCTCTGGCACTGTGAGGCAGTAGCTCTGCCACTGCACCACCATGCCGCATTCATTGCATATGACTGTGCTCATGTATAGTCTTTTTGGCGACTGGATAGCACGCAACAAAAATCTTTATATACCGTATACTATACATGTGATAATATTAAAACTAAACTAAACTTATGGACTTCTGCTCTGGCCGATGTGTGAAGCCAGACCTGAAACAGTCTAGTCGGCTGGGAACCGTTGATTGAAATGGCCGAATAAGCCACGCGCAATTCGGAACGGGCAGTAAACCGCAAACTCGCTGTGAATATTTTGTAGGTTGTAAAGGAGAAAAAGAAAGTACACCTGATTAACTAAGGAACTTTCTCATGTGAGTGTATTGGCTTTTGCAAATGCCACAGAGCAATAATTTTCAGAGCATGCATCAGCAGGAAAAAGAGTGATGATTTCTGTCTAATGACACCTTGCGCTTCACATAGGTGAGGCGCACTCTATCATTTGACTCAAAGTTAATGACCGTGTAACGTAAATCACAAAGATAGTAATAAATCAGCCAATGAGCCAGTTCAGGAGCCCATCGGCAATGTGATGGCTGTCAAATACATTTACATCTCACGAGATTCAAAAAACATGCAAAATCCGAAAAAAAAGCAGAAAACACTGGAAGCACGCCATAATTTAGTCCGCATCTGCGGAAAGCAAAACAAAGAAATTCAGTTAACGTTTCAGGTCGAAGACCCTTTGTAATACCTTCCTCTGCCTAATGTCGTTAATTTGAAAAATGAATTCTGTTTCTCTTTCCGCATGCAATAGAAGGCTGCAGTGCATTTGGAGTATTGTGTGTAGTTCTGGTAGCCGCATTATAGGAAGGATGTGTAGGGTTTGTAATGGGTGCAGAATGATTCCTGGATTAGTGGGTATTAGAGGTGCAGGCAGAGGTTGGGCGGACTTGAATTGTTTGCTCTGGAAGGTCGCACGGCGACCTGATAGAAGTATAGAAAATTACGAGAAGTATACATAGCGTAGACAGTCAGAACTTTTCTCCCAGGATGGAGAAATCAAGTGCTAGAGGGCATAGCTTTAGGGTGGGAGAGATGATATTTACTGGATGGCAGACACAATAAGTTGGAGCAAGTCAGCGAGCCAGGCAGACCTGAACAAAAGGTCCCGACCCGAAACATCACCTATTCCTTTTCTCCAGTGATGCCGCCTGACCCGCTGAGTTACTCCAGATTTTTGTGGCTGTCTTCGGTTTAAACCAGCATCCTACCTACTCAAAGTTTAAAGGAGATGTGAGGGGCAGGTCTTTTACGCAGAGGGTGGTGAGTGCCTGGGACGTGCTGCTGTGGGGAGTAGTGGAAGCAGAATATTTCCCAATTCTTCATCTGTTTTTTGACCTCCCCCTTTGGAAAATACTCAGTCACATAACTACTGGTTTTGCACTTGCCAAATTCAAAACAGTCTGGTTAAGGGATGTTAAAAGAGTATTGTTGTAAGACTAATGAGAAGCGGTGCAGGACAAGTGGTGAGACTAAATTATGGACTAATTTGTACCACAGTTGGAGCAGTTTCCTTTGGTAAGATTCTGCATGTGGCTGCTATGGTTTCAGTTTTTTTTTTAAAGTTATTTTTTAGTTTTTTGAGATACAGCATGGAAACAGGCCCTGCTGCCCACCGAGTCTGCGCCAATCACTGATCACCCATACACTAGTTCTATCCCACACACTAGGGGCAATTTACAGAAGCCAATGAACCGACAAACCTGCACGTCTTTGGAATGTGGGAGGAAACTGGTGCACTCGCAGGCAACCCACGCGGTCACAGGGAGAACGTGCAAACACCGTAAAAACAGCACCCGCAGTCAGGATCGATTCTGGCGCCGTCAGGCAGCAACTCTACCGCTGCTCCACTGTGCCGTGCGCTGTGCACTGCTTTCAATGAAAGGTCGGCATGGAGGCGGAGACGTTTAGGAAGGAACTGCAGATGCTGGTTTACATCAAAGATAGACACAGACTGCTGGAATACCTCAGCAGGACTGGCAGCATCTCAGGAGAGAAGGAATATGTGACGTTTCGGGTCGAGACCCTTCTTCAGACTGAGGGTCCAGGGAGTGTGAGTCTAGAGATATGGAAGGGTAAGGTGTGAAAATGACAGATCAAAGCAGACAATGTTATGATAAGGAAATACAGGATGGTTTATTGTTATAGTAATAATAATAATAATAATAATAATAATAATAATAATGGCTGCATGGTGGCACAGCAGTAGAGTTGCTCTTACAGTGCCAGAGACCCGGGTTCGATCCTGACGTGGGTGCTTGTCTGTTTGGAGTTTTTATGTTCTTACCGTGACCTGTGTGGGTTTTCTCCGAGATCTTTAGTTTCCTCCCACCCGCCAAAGACGTACAGGTCTGTAAGGTAATTGGCTTGGTATAAATGTAAATTGTCTCTCGTGTGTGAAAGGTGTTGTTGGTGTGTGGGGATCACGGGTTGGCACGGACTCGGTGGGCCGAAGGGCCTGTTTCCACAGAGTCTCTAAACTAAACTATAGTAAAATTATAATAATAATATTAATAATTGTTATTATTATTATTATTATTATTATTGTTGTTATTATTGTTGTTGTTATATTAATAATATATAGTTATTATATTAATAATATTATATGCTATATATATATATACTATAAATAATAATAGTAATTATTAAACCCATATAATAATAATTATATTATTATACGGTTATAATATTACAATTATTATTTATAATATAGTTTTACTTATTAATATTACACTTTTGATGTTGTTGTTATTATTGTAGATTGTTGTTGTTATATTAATAATATATAATAACTATATTAATAGTATATTAAATAATATATTATTGTTATTATTATTATATTATATTGTATTATAAATAATATTAGTAATTATTGTTACCTTAATAATAATATTATAAGGTAACAATAATGACTATCGTTATTACTTATATAATACAATATAATGTTATGTTATATTATAGTATATGTTATATGGTGTTATTAATAAATACGTATATAATGTGCCTGCACCGTCTGCTTCCACAGCTGATGCAGCAACAAGCAGCGATCATGGCAGCCACCACACACACCGGGTACCTAAACCCCACCGCTGCCTTCCCCACAGCACAGATGCACCACATGGCTGCCATCAACCTGAACGGGCTGGCAGCAGCTCCCCTCACGCCCACATCAGGTGAGACCTCACCTTCCTCCCTCGCAGTCCATCAGTTCAGTTTGTTGTCACGTGTTGACACAAAAAGCTGGAGTAACTCAGCGGGACGGGCAGCATCTCTGGAGAGAAGGAATGGGTAACGTTTCGGGTCGAGACCCTTCTTCAGACACTTCAGGGTCTCAACCCGAAATGTCATCCCGCCAGAGTTGCTGCCTGTCCCGCTGAGTTACTCCAGCATTTTGTGCATACCTTCGATTTAAACCAGCATCTGCAGTTCTTTCCTACACACTTGTTGTCACGTGTACCGAGG
Organism: Raja brachyura; assembly: GCA_963514005.1. The sequence goes on from OY740810.1 coordinate 10,004,026, forward strand.
GACAGTGAAAAGCTTTTGTTGCGTGCTATCCAGTCAGCGGAAAGACAATACACGGTTACAATCGGGCCATTTACAGTGTATAGATACATGATAAGGGAATAACGTTTAATGCAAGGTAAAGCCAGCAAAGTCCGCTCAAGAATAGTCGGAGGGTCACCAATGATGTAGATAGTAGTTCAGGACTGCTCATTGGTTGTGGTAGGATGATTCAGTTGCCTGATAACATCTGGGACGAAACTGTCCCTGAATCTGGAGGTGTGCATTTTCACACTTCTATACCTTTTGCCTGATGGGAGAGGGGAGAGGAGGGAGTGGCTAGGGTGCGATTAATCCTTGATTATGCTGCCGGCCTTGCCGAGGCAGCGTGAGGTGTAAATGGAGTCCAGTTCCTCTGCCCACTCTGGGGAGGTCCTCTCTCAGAGCCAGGTCTCCCGGCCTGCTTCCCCCGCTTCTCCCCACCACCAGACCCGGGTGAATGTGGAAGGACCAGCCAGGAAAATGGTGGAGCATTCAAACCTTCTTTGGTCCAAATCTGGCCAAAGGCAAAGTAGTGGCAGAAGAGTAGAGGATGGAGCAACTCAATGAGTCAGGCAGCAGCTTTGGAGGGAATGAACCGACAAAGTTTCGGGTCAAGACCCTTCTTCCAAACTGATTGTAGTTTGGAAGAAGGTGGGGGCAGGACAAAGCCTGGAAAGTGATGGGTGGATACGGCTGAGGAGGGGTTTTGATCAGATGATGGAGGGACAAAGGCCAGAGAGGAAGAGGAGACAACAGGGAGAAAGATAAGGAGTGAAACATGAAGCCAAGAGAGGGTTTATCACACAGTGGAGATACCACCAGCAGATGTGTTCAGCATTGCAATGGACTGGTGGTACAATGGCCCTTCCCTTTACCGTGAGATTTGGATGCCCCTGGAAAGGCTGGCACGGATTGTCCAACTCTTGGTGACCTTAGGAGATGGTAGTGAACCCGCCATCTTCTCCATCTGCTCCGATCCTTGCGATGGGGGATGCACCTACAACTATGGCAGCTGTGCTTGGATACCAAGCCCATGGTGAGACACATCAGCCATACTGAGGGAGGGGAACTGGATGAGGGGCAATGTTCCTCAGGACTTTGCTGCACTTGTCCTTGCCTGTTCTGCCATCGTGGAGTTTGGTGAATGAAACACGGGACAAAAATGCTGCCAGCAAAACCAGGAGGAATAACCGCACGGGGCAATTAAAAAGGAGTTGTGCATTCTTTTCTCATTTTGTTTGAACATTTTTTGCCTTTTTGGTTAAAGACGAGTCGCGGGGCTTCGGAAAGCAAGGACGTTTGGCCGGGCAAAGTGGTTGGGGGATGGGGAGCTAATGGGCCCGATTTCTCAGGAGTGTGGCCTGTCGGGTTAAGAGTTGGAAGGTACTGGTGAAGCACGCCTTCGAAAGGTAAATCCTTGTGAGATGTCACGCTCTTTGTGTCTTTCAGGGTTGTCCTCTCCTCCGGGAATCGCAGCTCCCGCCGTTCCCAGCATCGTATCTCCGATAGGGGTCAACGGCTACACCGGGCTCTCTGCCCAGCACAACGGGCACCCTGCCGTGGAGGCTGTCTACACCAATGGAATTCACCCATACCCAGGTACGTGCCATTCGCACCAGGGCATCACTGCCAGCTCGAGTCTGTCACCCCATTTGTGCAGTCATGTAGCTTCCATGCATGGTACCACATGACACAAATGCATCGAGCAGCTCTGTGGCATTGCTTAAAATGAATATCAGATATGTCAATGAAAAATGTGTGGGAAGGAACTGCAGATGTTGGTTTAAACCGAAGATTTAGAGTAACTCAGTGGGACAGGCAGCATCTCTGGAGAGAAGGAATGGGTGACGTTTCGGGTCGAGACCAGTCATTGATAGTAAGCATGCAGGTGCAGCAGGCAGTGAAGAAAGCGAATGGTATGTTAGCTTTCATAGCAAAAGGACTTGAGTATAGGAGCAGGGAGGTTCTACTTCAGTTGTACAGGGTCTTGGTGAGACCACACCTGGAGTATTGCGTAGTTTTGGTCTCCAAATCTGAGGAAGGACAATATTGCCATAGAGGGTGTGCAGAGAAGGTTCACCAGACTGATTCCTGGGATGTCAGGACTGTCTTGTGAAGAAAGACTGGATAGACTCGGTTTATACTCTCTAGAATTTAGGAGATTGAGAGAGGATCTTATAGAAACTTACAAAATTCTTAAGGGGTTGGACAGGCTAGATGCAGGAAGATTGTTCCCGGTGTTGGGGAAGTCCAGGACAAGGGGTCACAGCTTAAGGATAAGGGGGAAATCCTTTAAGCCCGAGATGAGAAATACTTTTTTCACACAGAGAGTGGTGAGTCTCTGGAACTCTCTGCCACAGAGGATAGTTGAGGCCAGTTCATTGGCTATATTTAAGAGGGAGTTAGATGTGGCCCTTGTGGCTAAGGGGATCAGAGGGTATGGAGAGCAGGCAGAACGGGACACTGTGTTGGATGATCAGCCATGATCATATTGAATGGCGGTGCAGGGTCGAAGGGCCGAATGGCCTACTCCTGCACCTAGTTTCTATGTTTCTATGTGTCTATGAGACCTTTCTTCAGACACCATGTGTCTATGTGCAAGCTTCTCATTAAATCAGGCTTTGTCTAGACACTATTGTTGGCAGATAAATCAAAGGGACAATCAGGATCGTGCACTAACTTGTTTTTTTTATCTTTCTCTTTCCCCCATTTTTCTTCCCTTCTTCTTTAATTTACATCGACCCTCCAATTCCTCCCCTTGCTTTCCCTCTCCTTGTACTTGTGGGACATATTCATCACTTTTATCAAATTTCTCCTGTTCAAAAATCTTTGCTTACTGTGGGGTTTTTTTTGCTTCTCGTGTGGATTATTTTCATTCTTTCTCCGTTTTGTGTCCTTCATTCTTGTTTTTAATTCCAATTTTTGGGTCTCATTTCCCTTTTTCCCACTTTCACTCCATCTCTTATCTTCCCTATCGTTCTCCCTCTAATACCTGCCTTTGCTTCATTATTTCTTACCTATCGTTCATCCCTTTCACTTACACTTCCGTTGTCATTTTCCCTATTCTTCAACCTAACTTGCTGCCCTCCGTTCCATTGTTACCCTCTTCCATCCCGTCTCTCCCACCTTCTCTCCATCTCTTCCGTCACCTTTCCTCTAAACACCTTCTGCCCCACACTTTGTTCTCCATTGCCTTTTGTCTCTCTATCGCTCCTGTCTCTCGCCTCCTGTAACTCGTTCCTGCCTCATCTTCTCGCCATCATTTCCGCTTGCCATCCCAACGTCTATAATCGTTCTCGTCTCTGCGCCGTATCTCCATCTCGCCATCCCGTTGTCCTTCCTTCCCTTCTCAACTCAGCTCAAAGTCCTTCTGCAGCCGACGCCTTGCAGCAGGCTTTCACAGGGGTCCAGCAGTACACAGGTATTGTACATATATATTTATTATAAATATATTTCCGTCAGCTCGCTCTGTGTTTACAATACTGTTTACTTGCAAGAGGCGAGGAATCTTGAATGTACAAAAAGCTATTTTATTCAATGTGTGGGAGAGGGAGAGAGAGAGAGCGGGAGAGAGGGAGGGTGGGCCTCATTGAGAACGCAACCAAATTGCAAAAAAAGGCAGGAATAATTGACATTTTGGGCGGCAGGGACAAAGTGGGCCGAAGGGCCTATTTCCAAGCAGTACAGCTCTATGCCATTATAAAATACACCTACAATGAGATTAAATGGAAGACAATCACAAAAGGACTGTATATTTACATGGTGGTCACATTTCCAGCGGTAGAATACAATTGGGTCCATGTGGAGGAAGGAACTGCAGATACAACACGATACGATAGATAGAACTTTCTTTATCCCAGGAGGGAAATTGATCTGACAACAGTCATAAAAACACAAAATTCACAAAACACAAAATGAAATTAAAATGACGAGTGGAAAGGCTTCGGGAATGTGCGAAGATTGGGTGGGAGGGAGGGGGGGAAGGACAATCGGTCTCAGTCTAACCCCATGACAGAAGGGGGAGGAGCTGTACAGTTTGATAACCGCAGGGAAGAAGGATCTCCTGTGGCGTTCTGTGCTGCATCTTGGTGGAGCCAGTCTGTTGCTGAAGGTGCTCCTCAGGTTGACCAGTGGGTCATGGAGGGGGTGAGCTGTATTGGCCAAGATGCTCCGCAGCTTGAGGAGCATCCTCCCCTCTAAGACCAACCTCCCATGAATCCAACTCCGCCCCTGGATGCTGGTTTATACCGAAGATAGACACTGAATGTTGGAGTACCTCGGCAGGTCAGACAGCATCTCAGGAGAAAAGGAATAGGTGATGTTTTGGGTCAGAACCCTTCCTCAGATTGCTTCCACCCCACCCACCTGCTCTTCCCATCTCATTGCAACGTCTTTATGTTATTTGGTTCTTGAAAGCTTGAGATAACTGCACGATGGAAAAATGCAATGGTCGATGCAAACGTAAGCGTCCTGAGGTACACAGTGGAGTTTCGATTGTAGAGCTTTTGTTGGGTTGGTTGATGTACTCTTGCAGCGGTTGTTAACTCAACTGTCCTTGACTCGTTAGCATTTCCAAAGGCTAGAATATAAGGAAAAAAAGTATATCCAGGCTCTACTTAGCAGGCGGAATCAGAGGCGAAAAGACATGGTTACTCTTGGCAGATGTGTTTGCCTCTTTCTCAGTCTCTTCTCACATCTTGTTCTTTAATGAGTGAATGATTATATGGATCGTGCACAGGCAGAGGAGATCAGCTTAACTTGGCATTATGTTCAGTACAAGCATTGTGGGCCGAAGAGCCCATTCCTGTGCTGTACTATTCTATGTTCTATGATTCCTTCATCATATGCTAAGATAAGGTCATAAAGTGATAGGAATAGAATTAGGCCATTCGGTCCATCAAGTCTACTCCGCCATTCAATCATGGCTGATCTGTCTCCCCCTCCTAACCCCATTCTCCTGCCTTCTCCCCATTACCTCTGACGCCTGTACTAATCAACAGATATCAACTGTTGGTCAATTTCTTGTAAGTGGCCCACAACTCCTGTCACTGTTTATGTAGATCCAGTTGGTCACAGTCTTCTTGCAGAAATAACTACCGCATATATCAGTTTATAATATTGTCTGCAGTTCTGGCCCGTTGCAGGGAGGATGTGGAGGCTTTGGATAGGGTGCAGCAGTTTTTTTAAGCCTGTTTAGAGAGTTTTCGTTATAAAGAGAATTTGGACAAACTTGGATTGTTTCGCTGGAGCACCAAAGGCTGAGGGGAGACCAGACAGAAGTATATCAAGTTGTGAGAGGCATAGATAGGGTAGACAGTCAGAGCCTTTTACCTTGGGTGGAAATGTCAAAGAATAGAGGACGTAGCTTTGAGGTGTGAGGAGCAAAGTTTAAAGGAGATGTGTGAGGCGAGGTTTTTTACACAGAGGGTGGAGGGAACCTGGAATGTGCTGTGGTGGAGCCAGATATGATAATGGTCTTTAAGAGGCTTTCAGATAGGCACATGGATATGAAGGAAATGAAGGGATATGGATCATGTGCAGGCAGAGGGGATTAGTTTAACTTGACATCATCATGTGCAGTACATGATGCCAATGATCACATTGAATGGCCATGATCACATTGAATGGTCATGATCACATTGAATGGTGGTGCTGGTTCGAAGGGCCGAATGGCCTACTCCTGCACCTATTGTCTATTGTCTATTGTGTATTACGGACATTGTGGGCTGAAGGGCCTGCTCCTATGCAGTGCTGTTGTACAGTATTTTCTATAGAGGTTACGTCCTCCTGCTAGGATAAGTTTCGAAAGCTCTCCATTTTGTGTCTTTTTTCCGAACATGTACACGTCAATGGTTATGTAATGTCCCTCGGGGATGAGCATGAACGGGTGAATCTCAATTCATCGGCCTAATTTACTGTTTGATTCTCTTGTGATTTCCTGCATAGCCATGTACCCAACAGCGATCGCCCAGATCAGTCAAGCATTTCCTCAGCCACCACCTGTCGTAACACAACAGAGAGAAGGTGAGTTCACCCTACAACTCCCTCCGTGGTAACAATTCCCTCTCTGGACCTGGACCTCCTCAGCATCTCTCAAATGTGCCAACTATAACCCCACGTTTAAACCCCACTGCGCTCCGCCTTTGAAGCCCATCTAAGTGCAGGAAGGAACTGCAGATGCTGGTTTAAAACCGAAGATAGACACAAAGTGCTGGAGCAACTCAGCGGGGACAGGCAGCATCTCTGGGGAGAAGGAATGGGTGACGTTTCAACTCAAGACCCTTCTTCAGACTGCCTGAGACTGCCCGAAACATCACCCATTCCTTCTGTCCAGAGATGCTGCCTGTCCCGCTGAGTTACTCCAGCATGTTGTGACTACATACATAAGTGACAGGAGCAGAATTAAGCCATTCGGCCAAACAAATCTACTCCGCCATTCAATCATGGCTGATCTACCTCTCCCTCCCAACCCCATTCTCCTGCCTTCTCCCCATAACCCCTGACACCTGTACTAATCAAGAATCTATCTATCTCTGCCATAGATAGATTCAGTGGCTGAAGTCCTTTACTCCGATGTCAACGCTCCTATTGGAGCTGAAGCTTCCATTTCCTACTCCATCGCCACCATTGAAGTCCCTCCGTCTAATCCACCATTTGCCCTTTGATCCCAGCAAGCTTGTGACTGATATTTGACGCCCCTCATAACATTTGCTTCAGTGCTCATTTCACTTGTGCTGACCATTCTCCTGGGTCAACATCATGAGTTAGGTCATTTGCCAGCACGACCTAATACGTTTTGAAATCTTATTGACATCCTGCCCCGAACTATTCCTTCCTCGGTTGCTAAGTTTGAATTCCTTTGAGATATGTTTACAGTGAGTGGCATTTACCCAGCAAACAGACTTGTCCTCCACTTTCACCTTGGCACCAAAGTTGTCGATACTCATCCTTGCAGATCTCTCATTTCTTTTTATTTTTCTTTCAGTCATTGAGTGAAAACAGGCCCTTCGGCCCAACTTGCCCACACTGACCAACATGTCCAAGCTACACTAGTCCCGCCTTCGGTCCATATCCCTCCAAACCTGTCCTATCCATGTACCTGTCTAACTGTTTCTTAAACGTTGGGATAGTCCCTGCCTCAACTACCACTTCTGTCAGCTTGTTCCATACACCCCCCCACCACCCTTTGTGTGAAAAAGTTACCCCTCAGATTTCTATTAAATCTTTTCACCTTCACCTGAAACCTACTGTATGTCCTCTGGTCCTCGATTCACCTACTCTGGGCAAGGGACTCTGTGCATCTACCCGATCTATTCCTCTCATGATTTTATACACCTCTATAAGATCAACCCTCATCCTTCTGCGCTCCAAGGAATAGAGACTCAGCCTGCTCAACCTTGTTTAATTATCTTTCACATCCAGGACCGGAAGGCTGCAACCTTTTCATTTACCACCTCCCGCAGGAGTTTGGAGACAGTGAGCTCATGCAGATGTTTCTGCCTTTCGGGTCCGTCATCTCGTCGAAGGTTTTCATGGACCGTGCCACAAATCAGAGCAAATGCTTTGGTGAGTTTGATCGGTACGGGTGTCAGGGATTATGGGGAGAAGGCAGGAGTATGGGTGTAAGAGGGAGAGATAGATCAGCCATGATTGAATGGCGGAGTAGACTTGAATGGGCTGAATTGCCAAATTCTGCTCCTATCACTTATGAACATAGGTACATCGGAGTGTGTTGCTGATGAGTGCAAAGCATCAGCCTGCTGCAGTTTGTGTGTGCCTTTAGAAACATAGAAACATAGAAAATAGGTGCAGGAGTAGGCCATTCGGCCCTTCGAGCCTGCACCGCCATTCAATATGATCATGGATGATCATCCAACTCAGTATCCTGTACCTGCCTTCTCTCCATACCCCCTGATCCCTCTAGCCACAAGGGCCACATCTAACTCCCTCTTAAATATAGCCAATGAACTGGCCTCAACTACCTTCTGTGACAGAGAATTCCAGAGACGCACCACTCTCTGTGTGAAAAATGTTTTCCTCATCTCGGTCCTAAAGGAATTCCCCCTTATCCTTAGACTGTGATCCCTTGTTCTGGACCTCCCCAACATCGGGAACAATCTTCCTGCATCTAGCCTGTCCAACCCCTTAAGAATGTTGTAAGTTTCTATATGATCCCCCCTCAGTCTTCTAAATTCCAGCGAGTACAAGCCAAGTCTATCCAGTCTTTCCTCATTTAGTGATAATCTTTCAAAACTCTTTAGATTCTGGAGTAGTTCCTGAGGATTGGCGGGTAGCAAACGTAACCCCTCTTTTTAAGAAGGGGGGGAGAGAGAAAACGGGGAATTACAGACCAGTTAGTCTAACATCGGTAGTGGGGAAACTGCTAGAGTCAGTTATTAAAGATGGGATAGCAGCACATTTGGAAAGTGGTGAAATCATTGGACAAAGTCAGCATGGATTTACAAAAGGTAAATCATGTCTGACGAATCTTGTGGAATTTTTCGAGGATGTAACTAGTAGCGTGGATGGGGGAGAACCAGTGGATGGGGTGTATCTGGACTTCCAGAAGGCTTTCGACAAGGTCCCACATAAGCGATTAGTATATAAACTTAAAGCATATGGCATTGGGGGTTCAGTATTGATGTGGATAGAGAACTGGCTGGCAAACAGGAAGCAAAGAGTAGGAGTTAACGGGTCATTTTCACAATGGCAGGCAGTGACTAGTGGGGTACCGCAAGGCTCAGTGCTGGGACCCCAGCTATTTACAATATACATAAATGATCTGGATGAGGGAATTGAAGGCAATATCTCCAAGTTTGCGGATGACACTAAGCTGGGGGGCAGTGTTAGCTGTGAGGAGGATGCTAGGAGAATGCAAGGTGACTTGGATAGGCTGGGTGAGTGGGCAAATGTTTGGCAGATGCAGTATAATGTGGATAAATGTGAGGTTATCCACTTTGGTGGCAAAAATAGGAAAACCGACTACTATCTAAATGGTGGCCGATTAGGAAAAGGGGAGATGCAGCGCGACCTGGGTGTCATGGTACACCAGTCATTGAAAGTAGGCATGCAGGTACAACAGGCAGTGAAGAAAGCCAATGGTATGTTAGCTTTCATAGCAAAAGGATTTGAGTATAGGAGCAGGGAGGTTCTACTTCAGTTGTATAGGGTCTTGGTGAGGCCACACCTGGAGTATTGCGTACAGTTCTGGTCTCCAAATCTGAGGAAGGACATTATTGCCATAGAGGGAGTGCAGCGAAGGTTCACCAGACTGATTCCTGGGATGTCAGGACTGTCTTATGAACAAAGACTGCATAGACTCGGTTTATACTCTCTAGAATTTAGGAGATTGAGAGGGGATCTTATAGAAACTTACAAGATTCTTAAGGGGTTGGACAGGCTAGATGCAGGAAGATTGTTCCCGTTGTTGGGGACGTCCAGGACAAGGGGTCACAGCTTAAGGATAAGGGGGAAATCCTTTAGGACCGAGATGAGAAGGAATTTTTTCACACAGAGAGTGGTGGGTCTCTGGAATTCTCTGCCACAGAGGGTAGTTGAGGCCAGTTCATTGGATATATTTAAGAGGGAGTTAGATGTGGCCCTTGTGGCTAAGGGGATCAGAGGGTATGGAGAGAAGGCAGGTATGGGATACTGAGTTGGATGATCAGCCATGATCATATTGAATGGCGGTGCAGGCTCGAAGGGCCGAATGGCCTATTCCTGCACCTAATTTCTATGTTTCTATGTTTCTATATGAAAGTCCTGACATCCCAGCAATCAGTCTGGTGAACCTTCTCTGTACCCCCTTAATGGCAAAAGGGACATTTTAGGGCCAAATGTGTAAAGCATGGAAGGTGGGCACATCCAAGGTGATTTTGCCTTGGACAGGGTCAGTTTCATGAGTTAATGTAATGGGCAGCATGGTGGTGCAGCAGTCCAGCGCCAGAGACCCGTGTTCAATCCTGACTATGTGTGCTGCCTGCACAGAATTCGTACGTTCTCCCTGTCACTGTGTAGGTTTTCTCTGGGTGCTCTGGTTTCCTCCCACTCTCAAAATATGAGCGGGTTTGTAGGTTAATTGGCTCCCTGTAAATTGATCCTAGGGTGTTGCAGGGTTTGAACTAGTGTACGGGGTGACTGTTGGTGGGCACGGACATGGTGGGCCGAAGGGCCTGTCTGTAATTCTAAATGGTAAAGTCAAAGTAAAGAGTGAGATGGGGAATAGTCTTCATATGCAGAGCGGAGGTTAGGCGAGGGCCTGCGATCTGGAACAATTGTTGGGAAAGCTGCGATAGATGATGGAGGTCGAATCTAATTGAACAAAAATACCTGGAAGCCCTAAAGGTTTCCCCTTCTCCACTCCGCCCTTTGTGCAGCTGGAGGCTGGTCAGCACGCAACAAAAGCTTCCTGTATCTCGGTACATGTGACAATAAACTAAACTGAGATTGAGTCGAAGTGGGGGATTGGATGAGCAAAGAGGTTTAGATGCTGAAACCTCCAGGATTATATCTGACTGGAGTTAACAGACTTGCACAAACTGCTTGAGTTCTCAAACGGACATAACCCGCTTTCACAATGGGATAATGCACTGGGGCGGCACGGTGGCGCAGCGGTAGAGTTGCTGCCTTACAGCGCCAGAGACCCGGATTCGATCCTGACTACAGGTGCTGTCTGTACAGAATTTGTACGTTCCCCTCGTGACCTCATGGGTGGTCTCCAAGATCTTCGGTTTCCTCCCACGCTTCAAAGACGCACAGGTTTGTAGGTTCATTGGCTTGGGCTTGTACACTTGGTATCATTGTAAATTGTCCCTAGTGTGTGTGGGATAGTGTTAATGTGCGGTGATCACTGGTCGGCACAGACTCGGTGGGCCGAAGGGCCTGTTTCCATGCTGTATGCTTTCAATCAATAGATGAGGAAGTAGATTTGAGGTCCTGGATCAGCCATGTTTTCATGGCAGAGTCGGCTTAAGGGTTCACGTGATCTCCTGCTGCTGTTTACCATTGTTTCAAAATTTAAAAAATAACGATATGATTCATCTCACATCCCTGAGTAATTTATTTTACTTAGAGTACAGTTCTGGAGATGATCCCAACTTGGTGTCCATCACGATGCCTCCACTGCCTCTTCCCACCCGAACCGCCCCACCTTGGCCCAGCCCAACAGCGCTCTACAGTGGACTCCAGCGCCACCAAGTGGCCCAGAGAGAAACAGGGCTCAGAGGCTTTATCTGATGAATTGAACCGAACATCTACCAGGCAGAAGAACTCTGCATTGGTACTTAGTCTCCTCCTCAGCCCCCCCCCCCCCCCCCCCCACCCTCCCAAACGCACACCCCTAATCAGCAGAAGGAACCCCTGATCTGCTGCTTCTCATCTGAGTATAGAAGTTGGGATGTAATAATAAAATTGTACAAGGCATTGGTGAGGCCAATTCTGGAGTATGGTGTACAATTTTGGTCGCCAAATTATAGGTAAGATGTCAACAAAATAGAGAGAGTACAGAGGAGATTTACTAGAATGTTGCCTGGGTTTCAGCACCTGCGTTACGGAGAGAGGTTGAACAGGTTAGGTCTTTATTCTTTGGAGCGCAGAAGGTGAAGGGGGGACTTGATAGAGGTTGACGTGGATAAGCTTTTTACATTGAGAGTAGGGAAAATTCAAACATGAGGACATGATTTAAGGGACAGAAGTGTAGTGGTAACATGACAGGGAACTTCTTTACTCAGAGAGTGGCAGCTGTGTGAAATGAGCTTCCTACGGAAGTGGTGGAGGCAGGTTCGAATTTATTATTCAAAAGATATATGGACGGGAAAGGAATGGAGGGTTATGGTCTTAGTGCAGGTAGATGGGACTAGGTGAGAGTAAGTGTTCTGCATGGACTAGAAGGGCCGAGATGGCCTGTTTCCGTGCTGTAATTGTTATATGGTTATATTTTGTCCCCTACAGCACAGATAGGCTGAAGGGAAGCATGTCGGTGTTTATCTATGACGTCCACAACACCTATCGGGAAATGCTTGAATGTCCCGCTGCCTTTATTCTGCAAGGGTTGGGCGGGGCGTGGTGGAGAGAGCAACCGAGTCCTTTGGCCTAGAAAGAGTGGATGTGGAGAGGATGTTTCCACTAGTGGGACAGTCTAGGACCAGAGGCCATAGCTTCGGAATTATTGGACGTACCTTTATTGAGGAGATGAGGAGGAATTTTCTTAGCCAGGAGGTGGTGAACATGTGGAAATCATTGCCATGGATGGCTATGAAGACCAAGTCAATGGATATTCTTAAAGTGAAGATTAGCAGATTCTTGATTAGTACGGTTGTCAGGGGTTATGTGGAGAGGTCTGGAGAATGAGGTTGAGAGGGAATGTTTGATGAGCCATGATTGAATTGCGTAGTGGACTTTTTTTGGGCTGAAAGGTCTAATTCTGTTCCTAGAACTTATGAACTTTCAGGAACATAAATGGCTGCGTTGGATGGGATTCGTGTGCGAGTGGGGGTGGGTGGTTTGTTTTGTGACATGGCCTTTTGCACAGGTTGTTAACTTTGTTTAGGAAAGAACTGCAGATGCTGGTTTAAATCGAAAGTAGACACAAAACGCTGGAGTAACTCAGCGGGACAGGCAGCATCTCTGGAGAGAAGGAATGGGTAACGTTTGGGGGTCAAGACCCTTCTTCAGACTGATGTTAGGGGAGTGGGCGGGTCAGAGATAGAATGGAGTCGGAGACAGTAAGACTGGTGGGAGAACTGGGAAGAGGGAGGTGATGGAGTGAGAGGGAAAGCAAGGGCTATTTGAAGTTGGAGAAGTCAATGTTCATACCGCTGGGGTGTAAACTACCCAAGCGAAATATGAGGTGCTGTTCCTCCAATTTGCACTGGGCCTCGCTCTGACAATGGAGGAGGCCCAGGACAGAAAGGTCAGATTGGGAATGGGAGGGGGAGTTGAAGTGCTGAGCAACTGGGAGATCAGGTAGGTTAAGACGGATTGAGCGGAGGTTTTCAGCGAAACGATCGCCAAGCCTGCGCTGGGTCTATACAGGAGTATAACTTGTTAACTTTGTTCCTCTTCTGCTTTGTGTTTGAAGGTTTTGTGAGTTTCGATAACCCCACGAGTGCCCAGGCTGCTATCCAGGCCATGAATGGTTTCCAGATTGGCATGAAGAGGTTAAAAGTCCAACTAAAGAGACCAAAGGATACCAGTCGCCCATACTGACCGGCTGTGATTCAGGGCATGAATTTCTGATTTTCTAGGTAAGCCCATCAGTTTTCGTTTTTTTTTAAATCCCACACACATTGACACTACCCTGCACACACTAGGGACAATTTTACAATTATAACCGAGCCAATCAACGTACAAACCTGTACGTCTTTGGACTGTGGGAGGAAACCAGAGCACCCAGAGAAAACCCACGCGGTCACAAGGAGAACTTACAAACTCTGTACAGATTGCACCCCTGGTCAGGATCGAACCTGGGTTTCTGGCGCTGTAAGGCAGCAACTCTACCGCTGCGCCACTGTGCTGGAGCCTTAAGTTTAATAAATGGGTATGTCTTCACCTTTAGCAGTGGGGAGGTCAGAACAGATTGCTTTGCCCCTTCTCTCTGCCGGCTTTCATTCCTTCCCTCCTCCCTATCCACCACATCAGTCTGAAGAAGGGTCCCAACCCAAAATGTCACCCATCCATGTTCTCCAGCGATGCTGCCTGGCTCGCTGAGTTACTCCAGCACTTAGTGTCTATCTTTGGTACATTACCTATCCACGCCCTCCACAGATGCTGCCTGACCCGCTGAGTCGCCCTGGCAAGTTGTGTGCCTTTCATTTCTGCACCAGTTGCTTTGCTGCCTCCGGCCTCTGGTCAGCAAAAGCAAAACCAGACATGCATCAAATGAACAATAATGATTGATCTACAATGCTTTCCTCTCCCCCAACCAGGGCAGAGACGGAGAGGAATAAGAGCAAGTACCTCTTGAGACGGCTGTTTCTGAGATACCGAGGGCGGAGAGGGAGAGATAATGGGAACGCAAACTTCGAGGAAACATTTTAAGGAACCCTGAAAATGTGAAAATTCATCGCAGCTACTCAAGAAGGCTCAATCGATCTTACAAATAGCAACAACACACACATGGTGAAGATGTGATGTAATTCGACGTAGGGAAGGGCAGCTGTCTTAAAGGTTGCAGGGGAAGCTGCTATGGCGCAGTAGTTGTGTCATCAAGCACCCAGCCAGGTCTCCTAGGCGACGGTTGCCATGGCTGCGGGTTCTTGTGGTTGTGTGTGTGCGTGTGGGTGTGTGTGTGTGTGCGTGTGCGTGTGCGCGAGCGCGTGTGTGAGCGCGCGAGTGCATGAGCAGTGTGAGTATACGTGTGTGCGTGCGACCCGTGTGAATCCACGTGATTGAAACGGAACCGTGGAACGTAATGAGACTTTAGCTCTTAGATATTCAGGGACCAAATGGACCAAACAGATTTTTTTTTTAATTTATTATTGGGGGCCTGTATATGTGATATACAAATTCAGCTTTCCTTATCTTATCTTGAGAGTTGAAACCTGGGGGGGGGGGGAGGGGAAATAAGAGCTAAACTGTTTTAAACGAAAAAAAAAAAATCAATGCTTCAGTGATCTTAGAATAGTATCATATACTTGGAAATTTAAACAAGGAGCAAAATATAGTGGAAAGTTTCCAGGGGTTAGTTTTAAGAAGAAAACAAAGGCTAAATTGTACCTTAACACCTCATGTCCTTCTTAATAGTACTGCATGCAAATCTGACCGAAAATATTATACATATAGATATTCTGCTCCTTATAGTTCTGAAGAGGTTGCTTTCAAAGGGACAGAACAGAATTGAAGCCTGTTTGCTTTTTCACGATGACGGTGGGCTTTTGTTTGAACATTTGAGGGCTTTTTAACGCCGCATTGATTGAATGGAGTTGCCTCGTCTGACAGCTTTGTTCAAGGCCTAAGCCTGGGAGAATTTTACCCTGAAATCTGTGTTTTAAAGACAGGGGGTTGGGGGTGGGCGGGGGGGGTGGGAGGGGGGGGGGGGAGAGAAGTGAAAATAGTGTCAAAAAAATAAAAGCAGAACCCCTTGTAGTGTAGCATTCCTTCCGATTACATTGTAAATATTCCCTGGAGTAACAGCACATTATTTCTGATAATTGGCGCGAGGGTCTTTGTGTACCCTCGGGTGTTAAGATGTTTATATGTTGCCAGATGGTGGAGGACAATTTGGTCGGGGAACATTGGCAAAGTGTCGCCGATCTGCTTGCGTAAGATTCACCGCCGGCCAGATATTGAGTGCAGGCCCTCCCCAAGATCAGTTTTTGACCCACTTTTGGCATGACGGAGGCTTTCTACCCTTGTTGGAGCTGAGAACATTCCTCTCCTCATCCCCCCCCCCCCAACCACCATCACCACCACCCCGCCAACCATCCCCAATGTCTTCTATTATAGGTGTTTTGGTTCCTCTCTGCAATCCACTCCCCCCCCCCACCACCCCCTCCTCATTTCCCCCAACTCTACCCCATCTCAGTCCCTAATCAGTTAATAGCACAAACCCTCCCTTAATTTTAGACTAGTTTCACATTAAGAAAGTCAAGACAGATATACGTTATATATACATCATACCTTTCACAAATCTGGTTTTCTCAAATTGCTTCTGTATTTTATTTCGCTGACTTCTCTTCAATTTGATGCAGGGGATGTGGCAGCCAAATTGTTCAGAACTCCCTCAGATGGCACTGAAATTGTTTGTCTGCTTAAGCTGTTGTCAGTGGGGTTAATTTTGGCCAGAATGCCTTCCCATCTCCATCGGAGCGGTTCAGTAATATTGCACGAACAGTCCAACGTCATCCAAATGGAGCAGACTGGCGTTGCAACACACTCAGTGCTGCATTGGGGCCCCCAAACTGGCACTTGAGCCCCGAGCCCTTTCTTCTTTTAAGGCAGGTGTAGCCCTCAAACCCACAGCCAATACCCTGTCAATCGCTGGTTTCACTATTCAGAGACAGTTCAGCTGCACACGTTGCCCTGAATGCTTTACAATCAAAGCCTACCTGTCCACCGGCACAGCAGCGCAGCGGTAGTGTTGCTGCCGTACAGCGCCAGAGATCCAGGTTCGATCCTGGCTACGGGTGCTGTCTGTATGGGGTTTGTACCTTCTCCCTGTGACCGTGTGGGTTTTCTCCAGGGGTTCCGGTCTCCTCCCACACTCCAAAGATGTGCAGGTTTGCAGGTTAAGCAGCTTCTGTAAATTGACCCTAGTGTGTAGGATAGATCTAGTTTGCACGGCGCAGACTCGGGGGTGGGCCTGCCTCCACCCTGTATCTCTAAACTAAACTAAGTTAGTGCCACAGCGGTTGATGAGTTGAAGGCGGGGCAAGGGCGCATGACTACACTAAGTGGACAAGGCCGGTTCATTCCGAAAACAGTCTTTTTGAAGAAACAAAAACTACAAGAGCTCCTCTCGGTAAAACGTGGCAAATTCCCTCACAAATTGCAGTGAGTGGAGGACACACACAACCACAAGTTACTGATAACTTCCAGTTAATGACATACAGTTAATGACCGTCATTGACTGCAGTGCGGTTGCTATGCTTAATTCACAGAGAAATTACCCAGTCATCTCCACTCCATTTGGCTGTAGAAATTTCATCTTTTGCTTTTACCTTCATCTCTTTATGTATCTCTTTGTTAATTAAAATCTCAGGATGTCGGCATCACTGGCGAGGATAGAATTTAATGCTAATCCTCAATCACCTTTGACGGGATGGTTTGAAAGGGCTGGCATCCAGAATTCCACCAGTGGTTGTGTTGAAGGTGCCTCCACCCATTGTGTTAGAAGTTGATCCAAGAAAGATCAGTAGCTGAATATTGGGAAGGTATGGCCTGCAACATAGTTTTAAAATTCCTATCCGTGTTTTAATTCTCCCATGTCATTCCCCCCCCCCCTCACCCAAACCCTCCTCCCGTTCAAAACCCTCTTGAGTGCTTTGTACACCTCACTCTTCTACACCCTCCCTCCATTGAAGGCTCCATGGCATGAGATTCCTATCCTAAATCCGACTGCTTCTCTTTCATCTGAAGAAGGGTCTCGACCCGAAACGTCACCCATTCCTTCTCTCCCGAGACGCTGCCTGTCCCGCTGAGTTACTCCAGCTTTTTGTGTCTATCTTCGCTTTCAGCCAGCACCTGCAGTTCCTTCCCGCACATCTCTCATTTATAACCCTGTCCGACCATCTCACATGTGGGTTGCTGTCGCACTTCTGCTCTGCTCCTGCGAGGCACCTTGGGATGTTTTTGTCCTGAATGAAGGTGCTACGCCAATGCAAGTTCTACGCTACCCCTTAGAAAAGCGACGAGGACCACCTTTCACTGGAGAACTAATCTGCAATATCTGTTTTGATTAAACAGTTCGGGGTACGTTTGAGGAGAAGTGAGTCCAGATCCAGAAGCGAGAATTGTCTATGAGTGCCTCACTTATGCAGAGTTAGTATTGAAAGGGTAAATTCCATCCTGCCTGTTACAAACACTCGCAGGTACACAAGGGACTGAGACGGGATGGGATGTATCACAACAAGGGCATCTGCAATGCTATGGTCTGCTCACTTGTTTTTATTTTTAGTATTAAACCCCAAACTGAAACAACTGTTGGGTTCCCACTTTCCTAAACGTGCAGATGTCTCTCACGCCCCTCTGACCCTGACCGACCATTCTGTAAATAAAGTAGAAATGCTCTTTGCCTGCACGATGGGCGATTCTCAACCCATGGTCTGATCTGCAGGGAGCAAATAGCAAGGGAAGACTGTCCCGTCACACTGACTCCCTCGTTGTGTCGGAAACTATTGCAAATCAGGCACCATGTTTGTTTGAGCAGGGTATTGGGTGCAGAAGCATTGGGCCACGGGGAGGTACTTGGGTAAACCTACTGATGAAGAGCAGAGAACTTGAAAACATGGGCAGTCACCTCCAGCACTTCCATCCACCTTCATACTCACTGTATTAGAACTGGCCAAACAATGGGGTTAGGAGGGAGAGATAGATCAGCCATGATTAAATGGCGGAGCAGACTAGATGGGCCGCATGGCCTAATCCTGCTCCTATCACTTACGAAAACAGACACTGTTGGATTTTAAGCACAATTATTGCTGCACAGTGATGCTCTGGGGCCGTCTCTAATTGCGGTAGTTGGGACCCACACAGGGTAAAAGGGGTATCATTGTCCCTCATCCACGTCCATTCGCCGCCCAGCCCTGAGCGGCTGGGGAGCGCTCCCTTTCTGCAACACTCCAACCGTGTTGCCGGGAAGATGCCAGGACCGCCAGGCGGCTCCGAGCCCCCCTCCTCCCAAAGCCAAGACAAGGACTCATTTCCAAGGGCCTCCATTTCCTGAATAGTGCCAGGACACAGGACCAAATGCCAGGACCGACGTTATACACGAATAATATCGCGAGACATCTGCAACAATCCAGTCCACTTTACAAAGGCAAAGAAGTCAGAACATTGAAACCAAGCTTTGATTTTCACATCCCTATTGCAGTGTCACTCGGTGACATCCTTACAGATATCCTTTGGCAGTGTAACCGCCCAGTCTCCTCTTAAGCTCGTATCTAACCTTGTTTCGGGCATCAAGATGAAGTGGGAAGCTCTCACTACTTAGGTGGAAGCAGAATGAAGGGCGAGGGGGAGGTTCGTCACCTTTGGATGGAACTGTGTTCCCTTCTCAGCAAGGTTACAGCTTTGCTCTATACTCAACATCCAACAATTTGAAGCCAGCAGGTTTCAGATGCAAAGTTTAATGCCCTGAGGTGGCATGTTATGTGCTTGGTGCTTCTAATTGAGGATAGGACTCAAGGCAAGGAACTAGGAACGTTTGTCAGAGAAGACTGTTGCAAGGTTAGGGGTGGTCACTTAAAACCGAGTTGCAAAGAGATTCCTTCACTCAGATAGTGAGTGGATCTCTGGGAATCTCTGCTGCAGGGCTCTAGATTATTAGAAATATTTAAGGTAGAGATAGTTACACATTTGAAAGAAGGAGGAGCTGAGGGTTCTGGCAGAGATGAGGGGTTGAGGCCATCATAAATCAACCATGATCTCATGGAAGGGTGAGGCAGGCTTAGGGACCCTAGCGGCACACCTCTGTTCCGTGATGGGACAATGTCGACAGCGGTGAGTGAACCAGTTGTAGCGCTTCTGCCAAGCCCAATATTGCGGTTGCAATTTGGCTCGCCATAGAAAACAGGGGCGGCTTCTGCACTGGAGCCTTGACTTGCATCGACTGTCTTGGCAACTTGCAGCTGGGTTCAATGCATGGCATGCAATGAGGGTGGTCTGCATGTGGAACGAGCTGCCAGAGGAGGTAGTTACTGTAACAACAATTAAAAGACATTGGACAGGTACATGCGAAGGAAAGGTTTAGAGGTAGGATTGAACTGCAGATGTTGGTTTACACCGAAGGTAGACTCGAAATGCTGGAGTAACTCGGCAGGACAGGCAGCATCTCTGGAGAAAAGGAATGGGTGACGTTTTGGGTCGGGTCTGAAGAAGGGTCCCGACCCGAAACATCACCCATTCCTTTTCTCCAGAGATGCTGCCTGACCCGCTGAGTTACTCCAACATGTTGCGTCTAGCATGGAAATGAAGGATTGTCAAGGCTGGAGTGACTCAGGCCTGGCACAGTGTGGGTGAAGCTCCCTTCTGCCCCTTGTGGCTCAGGAAGGGAATGCCAACCTCACCCATGCCAACCTACACTTGGTGTATCTGTTCCTGCCTGATGCCACATTCAACATGGAATGATGACCAGAGATTTCCAATCCTAGGTCTGCAGGGAATCCAGGCCATTTAATTCAACATTTAGGCACCTTCCACCTTGAAACTGAAAAAAAAGTGATGTTTCGCCCCATCTGGAGGCTGTGGTGATCTTATGGTGAATAGCAACTTGAGGGGAACAGAGAGGGTGAATTTACACATTGTCCTTTACCCAGGGGTGGGGGAAATGCAGAACCAGAGGACATAGGTTTAAGGTATGAGGGGTAGAATTTAATAGGAACCAGAGGGCAACCTTTTCACTCAGAGGGTGGTGGGTTTGTGGAATGAGTTGCCAGAGGAGGTAACTATAGCGGCATTTGAAAGACATTTGGACAGGTTCGTGGATAGGAAAGGTTTAGAGGGAACCTGTATGCAAGGTCGAGATAAAAGTCCATCTTAGGTTTGGAGGGACAAATGGGCCAAACGAGACCAGCTTGGATGGGGCATTTTTGGTCGGCATGGTTCCAGTTGGGCTGAAGGGCCTGTGTCCGTGCTGCGTGACCCGATGACTCTGTGACTCCATCTGCCTGGGCGGCAGTCAAGACCCAACCCCACTGACCAATTGAACACGGCGCCCACCCTCGTTCTGCGAGACTGTGCAGACACCTCCAATGCCCTCAGCAGATCAAACAGAACAGGGCCATTCCCCCCCGTCGCTGTTCACCTGCTGACATCGCTGGGAGAAAAAAAAAAGATCTGCTTTTCTGAACATTGTTTATTGTTTACAACTTAAAATGACTCAAATACCATTCCCGCAGATGGAAGATTGATGGAGATTTCACTTGTTCTATCGATCAAGGAACTTGAAAACTGTGTCATTCGATTTGTAATTATCTGGATATTTTAACCTGAGTGATAAAAAGGTTTCTGGTTATTTCTGTACATACTTTCACTTCTCTTTATAATTTATATATTTATTGTAATGTTTTAGTTGCTGAAGAGCTTTTATTTAATTGGTACTTCTTGGCTGTCCTTGATAATGGTACAGTACTTTTTTTATATATAAATATATTTGAATTATTTGTATAATGTGTTATCATTTCCGTGTCACATATTCATGACAGATGAGGTTCTGATTAAAAAAAAAACATAAGCAAAACAATGCTCTATTCACTCAGGCGGACTAGAAATACTGTATCATACATTAAAGAAATATAAATAACGATAAGATTTGAGTGAGTGTCTTCAGTAGTTCTGTGATGGGTGTGCAGGTAAGACAATTGAGACTGGGGCACGTTGCATTGAGCGTAAAACAGGAACAGGCCCTTCGGCCCTCAGTCCCCATGCTGAACATGATGCCAAATTCTGCCTGCACATACATGGTCCACATCGTGCCATCTGGTCCACATCTTGCCATAGAGGGAGTACAGAGAAGGTTCACCAGACTGATTCCTGGGATGTCAGGACTTTCATATAAAGAAAGACTGGATAGACTCGGCTTGTACTCGCTAGAATTTAGAAAATTGAGGGGGGATCTTATGGAAACTTACGACATTCTTAAGGGGTTGGACAGGCTAGATGCAGGAAGATTGTTCCCGATGTTGGGAAAGTCCAGGACAAGGGGTCACAGTTTAAGGATAAGGGGGAAATCTTTTAGGACCGAGATGAGAAAAACATTTTTCACACAGAGAGTGGTGAATCTGTGGAATTCTCTGCCTCAGAAGTTAGTTGAGGCCAGTTCATTGGCTATATTTAAGAGGGCGTTAGATGTGGCCCTTGTGGCTAAAGGGATCGGGGGTAAGGAGAGAAGGCAGGTAAGGGATACTGTTGGATGATCAGCCATGATCATATTGAATGGCGGTGCAGGCTCGAAGGGCCTAATGGCCTACTCCTGCACCTATTTTCTATGTTTCTATCCCTCCAATTCCTTGCATGTCATAATTTGCTCAATGAATCGGATGAATTGAATTATCGCATTGATGAATTGAATTGAAAGGCTACAGCATGGAAACAGGCCCTTCGGCCCATCAAGTCCACACCGACCACCCCCGTCCACACTAGTTCCATGCTTTCCCTTTGGCGTCCGTTATTTACAGAGGCCAATTAACCCACCAACCCGCATGTCTTTGGGATGTGGGAGGAAACCGGGGCATCCGTGGGGAAACTCGCCCAGCGGTCACAGGGAGAACGTGCGGGCTCCACGCTGACAGCAAGCCGAGGATCGAACCTGGGTCTCTGGCGCTGTGAGGCAGCAGCTCTACCAAATGTGCGCCAATGAGCACATTTGAACATTCGTGGGACTAGAATCAACTAAAGGAGAAACCCAGGTAAGGGCAATGGATTCCTTTCCCCGAAGAACATCATTGAACAAAAATATATGTGTCTTATTTTATGAGAGTGCAGTAGTTTTATTAATATCATTACTGAGCGTTTCAATTGAGAAATTAAAATTTCTCGGTTGCCAAGGAGGGATTTGAACTCACATCCCTATGAATGGATGGACCTGATTGCTACCTGTTAGTCCGGCCATTTAAACACTCTGCCACCACCCCCTGTGCCTCTGGAGCCAGTCTGAACCAATGGGATTGAGACTTGAGATGTCGAAGGAAGAACTGACTTGAAAGAAAGAGAGTAAAATGTAGACACAGGGAACCGCAGATGCTGGTTTACAAAAAAACACAAAGTACGGGAGTAACTCAGTTATGGACAACATTTCGGGTCGGGCCCCTTCTTTAGACTCATCTTGCATAGAACACAGTGTTGGAGTAACTCAGCCGGTCAGGCAGCATCCATGGATAGGCGATGTTTCAGGTCGGGACCCTTCTTCAAGGATGATTTAACTTGTTCTGGTGCTCTTTGCTAAGGAGCTTCATTAGTGTACACCCCACACCTGGAATAGATTCGATGGGCTGAATGGCCTCCTTCTATGAAGAAGGAACTCGAGCCGAACCCTTGCCTATTCTTTTGCCCCAGAGACCCAGCTGACCCGCTGAGTTACTCCAGCGTGTTGCGTCTACCGTGTGGAGCAGAATCTGCAGTTCCTTCCTACACATCCAACCATCTTATTATTCCATGAAGCAAAACCAATGAGGCCATTATTGTTCTCATTAACAAACAACGGTGGAACGATCTCAGGAACCATGTGCAGCATGGGCTGCAATGACTATTGTCGTGCCCACACCTCTACACGGGAGCGCTTACCGCTGCTGGAGGCCTTTAGGCAGCTGGCGGGCAGTCAGGGCAACCAGGGCATGCCAGACTCACCAGTTGCCGCCAAGTTTCACAGAGATCACGGACGACCTGCAAGTAGCCAGCGCTGAAAACGAGGAACGGTAGATGTTGGTTTACAAAACAAAACACGCAAAGTGCTGGAGTAACGCAATGGGTCAGGGCAGCATCTCTGGAGAAGATGAATAGGCGACGTTTCATGCCGGGACCCCGTCTTCAGACTCGATACAAGGAACTGCAAGTGCTGGTTTACAAAAGAAGAGGCAAAAGTGCTGGACCGACTCGGCAGGTCGGGCAGCATCTCTGGAGAAGATGAATCAGTGATGCTTCACGCCGGGACCCT
The DNA here is from genome assembly GCA_963514005.1 of Raja brachyura. Next base: position 10,027,352 of record OY740810.1, read on the forward strand.
TCTCTCAGACTTGATACAAGGAACTGCAGTAGCTAGTTTACAAAAGTGCTGGAGCAACTCAGCGGGCCAGGCAGCATCACTGGAGAACATGGACAGGAGCCGTTCCGGCTCAGGACCCTTCTTCCGACTGATAGTGGGAGGAAAGAAAGTTGGAAGAAACAAGAGGCAGGACAAAGCCTGGCAGGGAATGGGTGGGCACAGGTCAGGAGGGAGTTCTATGGGCAGATGGTTGGACAAAGACCAGGGATGGAAAGACGGTAGGGTGTGAACACAAAAGGATTGAGGTGTTGCGAATTGGAAGGCTCGTGGGTGGAGGGGGATGAGGAGGAGGAGAAATAGATGAGGAGGGGGGAGATTCCTTGGTTTTTGGATGACTTGCCAGCAAGACGTCCAGCCGTCTCCTCCAGGTGTGATCATCTCTGCTCCTTCAACCATCGCAGAAATACATTTCATTCCCTCAAAAAGATTTGCCACGGTGTGTTGCGCTCCAGTGGATAGAGCCCTTTCAGTAATTGCATCAGGGATCCATTCATTGAGGTGGTAGTCAGTCTTCCAAAGAAGAACGTGCGGGATTATTCTGTGTTGCCCAAAGTCACAATAATGTTGGGCACCGTGTCAGAGAGAGAGACACAGACACTTTGTCAAGTCCACACTGACCATCAACAATACTCATACTGGGTCTCGACCCGAAACGTCGCCTATCTCCTTCGCTCCTTAGATGCTGCTGCACCCGCTGAGTTTCTCCAGCCTTTTGTGTTCTCCAGCCTCGATTCTCCAGCATCCGCAGTTCCTTCTTTAACACTCATACTTTAATCCCTTTTAAAAAAATTCTCCCATTATTCTCATCTGCTTCCACTAGGATTTGTATGTTCATTTTGGCCACTGTAAAACTGCCCCTAGATGTGTAGAAAGTGGAATAACATGGAATCCGTGTGAATGGATGATCAATGGGCATTGTGGGCCAAAGGGCCTGTTTACAATATACAATAGACATTAGGTGCAGGAGTAGGCCATTCGGCCCTTCGAGCCAGCACCACCAGTCAATGTGATTGGGGCTGATTAGCCCAAATCAGTACCCCGTTTCTGCCTTCTTCCCATATCCCCTGACTCCGCTATTTTTAAGAGCCCTATCTAGCTCTCTCTTGAAAGCATCCAGAGAACCGGCCTCCACCGCCCTCTGAGGCAGAGAATTTCACAGACCGTGCCGTAACAATAAAACCAAACCGATTCTACCGCTCGTCTATACACACGAGTACCAGCGCGTAGATAGCAATGAGCCCACCGGTCCGTATATCTTTAGGATGTGCGAGAGAATTGTAACTTCTTGGAGAAATCCGTTCAGTCATAAGGCTCACACTGGCAACGCCCGAGGTCAGGACTGAGTCTGGGTTGCCGGCACGGTGAGGCTACAGCTCCACCAGTTGAGGTCAGTTTGTCTGGACTGTGGTCTATCATTTCACAAGCTCTTTCTAAAAGGCATCTCCCAATTCTGCTGATGCAGACAATGCCTCTCCAATCCACTCTGATTTAAGTAAGTAAGTAAGTTTATTGTCCAAGTATTCACATACAAGGAATTTGCCTTGGTGCTCCGCCCACAAGTAACAACATGACATACAATGACAGTTACGAATGACTCAGAAAACACTAAACATTAATAATAATAAGACATTAATGATAAAACACCATTGATCAAGCATGTGAACCAACAAAATGCCCGATCAAAGGGAGGCGACAGATTTTAGGCTGTTGAGTAGAGGAACTACTCGTGGATAAAAACTGTTTTTATGTCTGGCTGTGGCAGCTTTGACAGTTCGGAGTCGCCTTCCAGATTTGAGATGACAAAATTAAAATACCAAGTGCTCCTGGAGTAAGTGTAGGTGGAGTAAGGCGGCACTATGGCGCAGCGGTAGAGTTGCTGCCTTACAGCGCCAGGGACCCAAGTTCGATCCCGACCCTCCCAAGTGCGGGTTTGTACGTTCTCCCCGTGACCTGTGTGGGTTACCACCGAGATCACTGATTTCCGCCCACACTACAAAGATGTACAGGACTGTAGGTTCATCGGCTTGGTATAAATGTGAAATTGTCCCTAGTGTGTCGGACGGTGTTCATGTGTGGGGATTGCTGGTCGGCGCAGACTCGGGCCGAAGGGCCTGTTTCCGCGCTGTGGACTCTGGAAACTTGCGTGCAGTAGCCTCAGCAGCTTAGGCAGCATCTCTGGGGAACGTGTATAGGCGATGTTTTGAGTCGGATCCCTTCTTCGGAGAGAGGAACTGGATTCCGCAATCCAATATCCACCACCTAGCTGTTCCCCACCTTTAGTCAAACGATGTAGGTTTAAGGTGAGAGAGAAAAGATTTGAGGGACAACCCTTTCACTTAGAAGGTGGTGAGCGTACGGGACAAGCTGCCAGAGGAGGTAGTTAAGGTAGGTATTTCAATCCGCCTGGACAGGTACATGGATAGGATAGATTTGGAATTAGCTACGAGGTAATTAGCTAGTTGGAGAGGCTTGGATAGTTTTCTCTTCTCTGGGACGGTGTGGGGTTGACCGGAGACCTGAAAGAAGTTTATAAAATTATGGGAGGCATAAATAGGGTAAATAGTCAGAACGTGTAGGAAGGAACTGCAGATGCTGGTTTGAACCGGAGATAGACACAACATGCTGGAGTAACTCAGCGGGACAGGCAGCGTCTCTGGAGAGAAGGAATGGGTGACGTTTCGGGTCGAGACCCTTCCTCACACTGATTCAGTCGGACTGATAGTTCAGTCTGAAGAAGGGTCTCGACCCGAAACGTCACCCATTCCTTCTCTCCAGAGTTGCTGCCTGTCCCGCTGAGTTACTCCAGCATGTTGTGTCTATAAATAGTCAGAACCTTCTAGCCAGTGTGAACATGTTTAAGACTAGAGGATATAGCTTTAAGGATAGAGGAGCAAAGTTTAAAGATGTACAGGGCAAATGTTTTTTACACAGTGGGTGGTGGGTGCATGGAACGAACCGCCAGGGTTGGTGGTGGTGGAATGTGATAGTGGCATTTAAGAGGCTTGTTGATGGGCACATAGATTTGCAGGGAATGGATCATGGAAAGGCTGAGGAGCTTCGTTTATCGTGGCAGTACGTTCAGCACGGACATTGTGGGCCGAAGAGCTTACTCCTGTACTGTACCCTTCACTCGGTCCGTTTTCCCCAATTGGATATTGGGAATGAACCGTCTGGAGATGATTCTGGGTGGCTCAGCGGGTCGAGTTACTATCTTGGAGCGCCAGAGACCTGGGTTCGATCCTGACTACTGGTGCTGCCTGTACGGAGTTTGCACGTCCTCACCACGTTTTCCCCGGTTTGCACCCACACTCCAAAGACGTACGGGTTTGCAGGTTAATTGGCTGGCTGGGTAAAATTGAGAATTGCCCCCGCCAGTGCAAAGCTGCGCGATGAGCAGCGAGAGATGGCAAAGGAAAGGGTGGGTGGTGGCTAGCACCTTTCCAGAGAGCCCACGGGAGCACCAATTATTCTCTGCGTCAGGCCAATTCCAGCAAAGAACAAACAGTCAAATCCAGCACTTAAACCAGCTCACGCTGTGTTCCGGGTGTAATATTTGACATTAGTCATGGCTCCGTACATTATGTTCTTGCATTGCCAGAGAGCACATTAGTGGCGTGGATGCGTTGCCATGGTCACCAGCGCATCAGCAAGAATAAATGCTTCCATTTACCTCGTATCTTGCGACGCTGTCACAGGCAATAACCTCCTTCATGGGAACGTTATCAGTCAATGTTTTGCACCAGGCAGCGGGGAGGGATATTGGAACCAATGACGGCCAACTCGATGGATATTTTTAAAGCAGAGATTAACAGATTCGGGTGTCATGGGGTGATGGGGAGAGGGCACGAGAATGGGATCGAGAGGGAAAAGCTAGATCAGATAAGACTATACGACATGGGCGCAGAATTAGGCCATTCGGCCCGTCGAGACTGGTCTGCTTTTCGATTATTTTCCCCTCTCAACCCCATTCTCCCGTTTTGTCCCCATGACACTTTGATGGCCCTGCTAATCATGAACCTATCAATCTCCACTTTAGAGGTGGACACAAATGCTGGAGAAACTCAGCGGGTGAGGCAGCATCTATGGAGCGAAGGAATAGGCGATATTTGGGGTCGAGACCCTTCTTCAGACCGAAGAAGTTGGGCCTCAATAGACAATAGACAATAGGTGCAGGAGTAGGCCATTCGGCCCTTCGAGCCAGCACCGCCATTCAATGTGATCATGGCTGATCATCCCCAATCAGTACCCCGTTCATGCCTTCTCCCCATATCCCCGAAACGTCGCCTATTCGTCGACCCGAAACGTTGCCTACTCTAATTCCTTCGCTCCATAGATGCTGCCTCACCCGCTGAGTTTCTCCAGAATTTTTGTCCACCTTCGATTTTTCCAGCATCTGCAGTTCTTTCCTAAACAATCTCCACTTTAAAATTGTTTGAGTCCCACTCCAGTGACGCGAGCCCACAATCCATGATCTCCAGTACTGCAGGGGTGCTGCATTGATGGATGCGCCATCCTACACTGACCTGTAATTCCAGGCTAACGGTCCATTGCAATACTGCCGAGTGCCGCACTGTCAGAGGTGCTGGCTTGATGTTGCACGTGGGCCTTGTCTGCCCTCTTGAGGTGAGTTAGAATATTGCAAGCCTCCTTGCTTTTTATTTAACACTCAGTCACCAACGCGTTCCTGTTGGAGGGAACTTGCTTTACACAGGTTGGCAATCATGTTGTTACACTTCAACACAAAACCTCTTAGTAATATGAAAAGTTTTTGACCTGTTGTGCTGTTGGCAGATTTTAGGGCACAGCGCCAGAGACACGGGTTAGATCCTGACTACAGGTGTCGACTGTGCACAGTTTGCACGTTCTCCCTGTTGCCCGCGTGGGTTTTCTACGGGTGCTCCAGTTTCCTCCCACACTCCAAAGAAGTACAGATCTGTAGTTTAATTGGGGCTTCAGTAACAATTGTAAAATGGCCCTCGTGTGTAGGATAGTGCTAGTGTACGGAGTGATCGCTGGTCGGCACGGACACAGTGGGCCGAAGGGCCAGTTTCCATGTAGTATCTAGAGTAAAGTCCACTGCACATCTTTACCACACAACAATAACCTCAACTATGAATTATGAATGGGGGTTCGTTTTTGTACCAGAATTGGGATTATTAATTCAGAACAGTGAACATATAACTGTTATATGTTCACTGTTCTGAATTAATAACCCCAATTCTAGCACAGGGGCATGATGCCAAATTGAACTGATCTCATCAGCTTGCACATGATCTATATCCCTCTATCCCTTGCATTTCCAATGGATTTTGCTAAAAGATCTGACCCTCCAAGCCACAGTGGAGCAGCTGATAGAACTAACTACTGCCTCACGGTGCCAGAGACCCAGGTTCGATCCTGACCTCAGCTGTTGGCAGTGTGGAGTTTGCACGTTCTCCCTGTGACCGCCTGAGTTTCCTTTGGTTGCTCTGGTTTCCTCCCACATCCCAAAGACGTGCAGTTTGTAGTTTATTTGGCCTCTGTACATTGCCACTAGTGTACAGGGAGTGGAATAACATAGGAACCAGTAGAGATATTGTAGATTTGACCTGGTTTTCTATGCTGCAGTACCGGCGGCCGCCCGCAGATGGTGGTGCTGTCCAGCATTTTTAGCCCCTTGCGGCTCAGCAGCACCACCAGCAGGAGTGTGGAGGTATTGCAGCTACTGGGGAAGGTGTTCAAACACTTAAATCTGCACTACTGTATATCACTGTGACATGGTCTTTGCTATCAAGAGGTGAGGCAAGGTTCTCTCGCATTGCATTCCATTGTTTAGTGGAAAGTGTAGAAGGGCCTTTACTCTGCAGCTAACCCATACAGTATATGTGTTTGATGTGTTTAAATCATATTGTGATTTATTTTTCCAAATTAATTTTATTTCACAAAAAGTACAACTTACAATGTGGACCTACCTGCTGCCATGTGTGAGGCACTAGTGAGGGAGTTCCAGCAATTTAATTCTCAATGAAGACATTCTTCACGGAAACAGGCCCTTTGGCCCATTGAGTTGATGCCGACCATCGATCACCTGTTCATGTTGTTCTCCCACTTTAGCATCCACTTCCTACACGTTATGGGGAATTCTAGAGGCCAATTGACCTAGAAACCCGCACACCTTTGGGATGCGGAAGAAAAAAGATCGGCCATGATTGAACGGCGGAGCAGACTCGATGGGCTGAATGGCCTAACTCTGCTCCCATGTCTTATGGTCTAATGAAGCACCCAGAGGAGACGCACGCAGTCACATGGAGAACGTGTGGACTCCACGCAGACAGCACCCGAGGTCAGGATCGAATCCGGGTACTCTGGTATTGTGAGGCAGCAGCAGTTTAGGGTGGCACAGTGGTACAACTAATGCCTTACAGCACCCGAGAGAACCGGGTTCGATACTGACTACGGGCGCTGTAAAATCATAAATTATCCCCAGTGTGCAGGATAGTGCTGGTGTAAGAGGTGATCGCTATCGGCGCGGACCAGTGGGCCGAAGAGCCTCTTTCTGCGCCGTTAACTCTTTTTAGTCTTAAGCACTATCAGCTGCGCCACTGTGCCCCAAAAAGTGCGACTTAAATTGTCAATCTGCTGTCATATGTGAAAATCCTCTTGCTTCTGAGGAAGCAACATCCATGAATGAACTGCGATGTATTTCAAAGTCTGTAGCTAATATCCTTTAATCCAGGCGGCATTCTGGTAAACCTCCTCCACACCCTCTCCACATCCTTCCTGTAATGAGTCGACCAGAACTGCATGCACCACTCTAAATGCAGCCAAACCAAAGCCCCATAAAGCTATTTTCCTTGAGAACAGGAGACTGAGAAGCAGTTTGTTGGAATATTAGCTGTAAAAGGTTGGACAAACTTGTATTGTTTTCTCTGGATCCTCAGAGGCTGATGGGAGGACCCTGATGGAAATATACAACATTACGAGAGGCATAGATAGGTTAGAGGCCCCATAGCAGAAGCGCCCACGTCGCGGGGCTGGAAACTGGAAGCACCCCGAGCTAATTCTGCTATATCTATGGCCACAAGGGATGGCCCCTACTGATTGTCGCCGGAAGCTGGGACGATGGCAGTGACGTCAACACTTGAAACATGGAAGATGGACACGACAGAAGAAGTTGGAACCCTATTCCCAGGATGGAAATGTCAATGACTAGATGGCACAGCTTGATGGGTGAAAGGGGCAAAATCTAAAGCGGATGTGCGGGGTAAGGTTTACACAGGGGGGTGATGGGCGACTGGGACATGATGCCAGGCGGGATGGTGGAAGCAGATATGGTAGTGGTGTTTAGGAGGCTTTTAGATAGGCACATGGATCAAATACCATGTCTGAGGGTACCCCACCCAAAAGATTGCCTGCCCATTCCCTCCCCAGATGCTGCCTGACCCGCTGAGTTCCTCCAGCGCTTGTGTGTGTTGTTTGATCAACATTAATTCTCTTTTTCTCTTCCCACAGATACTGCCTTCCCGGCTGAGTGTTTTAATCTCACATTTCCCGCATCTGCTTTTATTAGCCCCGTCTACACTACAAGCTGACTCGGAAAAGCAGCCGACATAATCAAAGAGCTTTCCCACCCGGCCCATTCCTCTTTCACGCTGCTCCCATCAGACAGATTGAACGCACACACCGCGAGGCTCAGGAACAGATTCCTCCCCCTTTGCTATCAGGTTTCCGAATAGTCCTTCCATAAGATCATAAGTGATAGGAGCAGAATTTGGCCATTCAGCCCATCAGGTCTACTCCACTATTCAATCACAGCTGATATCTCTCTCCCTTATAACCCCCCCGACACCCGTACTAAGCAAGAATCTATCTATCTCGGCCATAAAAATATCCAATGACTTTTTTTATGTAGAGGAGTCTTCGGTGACAAAGAATTCCACAGATTCACCGTCCTCTGACTAAAGAAAATCCTCCTCATCTTCTTCCTAAAGGAAGTCCTTTAATTCTGAGACCGACTTCTGATCCTGGACTCTCCCACATGTGGAAACGTCCTCTCCACATCCACTGTATCCAGCGTGTTCGATTCTCCTCTACCTCCCTGTAAACATCAGACTTACAAGTCTCTGAAACTGACATGCTACAATGCTGAAAATATATTCTGCACCTTCCCATTTGCTCTACCTATTGTATTTGAGTTTACACTGACTATTTCTGTAGCGTATTACCAGATTTGATTTGACAGCACGCAAAACAAAGATTTTCATTGAACCTTAGGACATGCAACAATAATTAACCAAAACTTCTTGTGCCTCTGGAAGATCGCCCCCCACCTCCCGTAACTGCGCGTTGAGGGGACAGGACCCAACGGGTCCCACTTGGTCTAGTAAATGATTAAAGGACACAAAGTGCTGGCATAACTCAGCAGGGCAGGCAGTCTCTGGAGAACATGGACAGGTCGGGACCCTTCTCCAACGTTACCCAAAATGTAACCAATCATGTTGGAAGGAGGGACCCGATCTCAAACGACACCCATCCACGTTCTCTAGAAATGTTGCTCGACCCACCGAGTTACTCCAGCACTTGGCGTCCTTTTTATTGTGAACCAGCACCTGCAGCTGCAGCTCCTTGCATCGTCATAGAAATGAAACATCCGTCAGTCCTTCAGGTCTGTAGCTGGAGATGTTTAATAGGCAGAGTTTAGACGCCCCTTGGGACCAGACCAAAATAATTCTTAAAAACACAAAAGAAATCTAACGGGAAGCCTCTCGACATACAATACATACAATACAACTATATATACAGGCATTTTACACTTCCATTTTCACATATGTACACTGCTCAATATATTATTATATAGACAATTTGCAATCTGAGGGTATAGACATTGACTACATGAAGGTTGTGATCAGGAGGAGACATGCCAGGAAGATGGGGTGGGCTGGGTGACGGGCGGGCGTGCCGTTGCTGCCCGGCGCTGTCCTGGGGGACGTGTGCTGCTTGAGGACGTTGAGGTGGAGGGCCTTCAGGTCCTCCAAGGCCCCGTGGGCAGCCATGGAGAAGGCCGGGTCCCCCGTGGTCAGGAGGTCGAAGACGCAGGACTGGAAGTAGACGTCCTCCACCTGCAGGATCTGCCGGCACTTGGAGGTGGCGCTCTCCACCGTGTAGACCTGGCGTGGTCCCGGCAGCCTGGTGCCGCCCAGCCGGCGGGAGAGGGTGTGCTCCTTGATCAGCTCGCTCCGGGGGCAGCCGTGGAGGCAGAGCTGGAGGCACACGCTCTCGTCGCCGTAGTTCAGCGTCTCCTCAGGCACCCGGATGGCGAAGGTCAGGTACTTGCCCACCTGGCGGACGATGATGGTGGTGCCGATGTAGCTGGCCTGGATCTCCACCTGGCCGCTGCCCACCTTCTCCAGGATGCGCAGGCTGCCCCCGCCCTCGCGCTCGCTGCCGCTCCGCGTGCCGTCCACAAAGGCCGAAGGCAGGCCCTCCGTGGTGGCCTGGTACACCTTCTGCTCCGTGCAGCCATGGAAACTCTTGAATATGATGGTGATCTGTGGGGAGAGCACAAGGCAAGCTCGGTTAGCGATTCCCAACTCGCCCAGTCAGCCTGGTTCAGAGATACAGCGCGGAAACAGGCCCTTCGGCCCACCGAGTCACATAGACATTCTCCTGCACACACCAGGGACAATTTACACTTGCACCAAGAAAATTAACCTCCAAACCACCTACATCCTTGGAGTGTGGGAGGGATCCGGAGATCTGGAAGAAAACCCCGTCCAGAGAAGCACCCATAGCCGGGATTGAACCCGGGTCTCTGGCGCTGCAAGGCAGCAGCAACTCCACCGCTGCGCCACCCTGCCCGCCAAACCATTCACACAATGCTTCCATGTTACGGAAATGTGATGAAATAGATGACCCCATTTGACCATCACAGTGAACCAAATAGCTAGTTCTCATGGACAGCCAACATTTCAAGTCAGGACCCTTCTTCAGTCTGAAATTCTCAGGAAAGACTAGACCCAACTTCATTTTAAAAACACCTACTCTCTTTAGATGGACACAAAATGCTGGAGCAACTCAGCGGGACAGGCAGCATCTCTCGATAGAGTTATAGAGTCATAGAATGATACGGCATGGAAACAGGCCCACACCGGCCAACATGTCCCAGCTACACTAGTCCCACCTGCCAGTATTTGGTCCATCTCCCTCCAAACCCGTCCTATCCATGTGCCTCTCTAACTGCTTCTTAAATTGTTGGGATAGTCCCTGCCTCAACTACCTCCTCTGGAAGCTTGTCACATACACCCACCCAACATTGAAGGAATGGATTATGTTTTGGGTCGAGACCCTTCTTCAGACCCGAAACGTCACCCATTCCTTCCATCTAGATATGCTGCCCGTCCTGTTATGTTACACCAGCATTTTGTGTCTATCTTCGGTGTAAGCCAGCATCTGCAGTTCCTTCCTACTCATTTTGGCTACTCTTTAGGCAGCCCATGCGTTAATTCAACAATGACTAATTCTTTCATTAATTTCTAACCAACTTAAGTGCTCCAGTGATTGGCAGTTCCCAACGTCTATATATTGCAAGATAAAACTACCTTATTTTTTTAGCACGTTTTACACGGGCCAATTAAACTACAAACCCGCACGTCTTTGGGAGAAAACCCAGTGGAAACCCACACGATCACAGGGAGAGCGTGCAATCTCCACACAGACAGTACCCGAGATCAGGACTGAACCCGGGTCTTTGGTATCTGCGAGGCAGCAGTTCCACCTGCTGCGTTACTATGCCGAGCACCCACAAGCAAGGTCACAGCCCCTACCCCACACAGTCACAGGGAGAATGTGTAAACTCCACACAGACAGCAGCAGAGGTCAGGATTGAACCTGGGTCTCTGGCACTGTGAGGCAGCAGCACTTCCAGCTGCACCACTGTGTCTCTCTTCAAGGTTAGAATAGGAGTGAAGTGACCAAACTCGGTTTTATTTTAAAACCCCACTCTTTCAGCAGCAGTAGCAGCAGCGTCTGTGTTGATTTAACAATGACTCCCATACCTTCATCCATTTCAAACCAATGCACGTTTACCAGCGCCAGCAGTGATTGGCAGCCCCCAGCTTGCTAGATAAAACAATCCATATTTTCCGAGCATAAAGACCGCTGAGTATTTGTGTGTGCGCCCGTGCGCTTGCGCGGCAGGAACAAGTGTGTGCGTGTGCGCGTCTGTTCAAGCGGACCTAGACTTCAACCCATAGCAGTCAATGTAACGCCACCATTCTCTGTCACACCAGTATGCCATCAAATGACGGCTTCATGGTGCCTGGATTAATGCGTTCTTCTGATGCGTCAGGTTGTGTGGGGAGAGACGATGGAGAGAAGGGAAAGGATTAGTCTAGTTTGGTTTAGAAATACAGCATGGAAACAGGCCCTTCCGTCCACCGAGTCAATGCCGACCATCGATCACACAAGTCCTGTTATCCCACATTCAGATCCACTCCCTACATATTAGTAGCAGAGGAGATTAGTATCACTTGACATCATATTTGGCACAGACATTGTGGACCAAAAGGCCCATTTCTGTACTGTACTCTTCCATGTTCTTCCAAACCTCCAAAATTAGAGATTTTTAAAAACTTTTGTGTTGTTCATTATTGTATCAACTGAGTGCTATGTTTACGTATCTGCTTTGCTGCTGCAAGTTCAAAAATTCACAAGTTACAAGAACAGAATTAGGCCATTCGGCCCATCAAGTCTACATCGCCATTCAATCATGGCTGATCTATATTTCCCTCTCAACCCCATTCTCTTGCCTTCTCCCCATAACCCCCTGACACCCGTACCAATCAAGAACCTTTCAATCTCCACCTTAAAAATATCCATTGACTTGGCCACCACCACTGTCTGTGGCAATGACTTCCACAGATTCACTGCCCCCTGACTAAAGAAATTCCTCCTCATCTCCTTACTAAAGGTACGTCCTTTTATTCTGAAGCCATGACCTCTGGTCCTAGACTCTCCCACTAGTGGAAACATCCCCTCAACATCCACTCTGTCCAGGCCTTTCACTGCAAGAGAAATATTTATATAGGAGGCATTTCATTGTTCTGGTTTGCGATATATGACAATAAAACAATCTTGGCTCTTGAATTTCAATAGGTTACCTCCATTTGGATAATGTCATCTCTGACATCTTGCCCAGGGGCAGGTGCATAGGCAAGGCTGGTGAGAACTCATCACCCACCATGTCAAGGGGATTTTTAGAATGCTTGGTCAACTATTTCAATAACATTTGCAGTCCCTGACCAGTACATTGTGAATGCCACAGTGTAATTCTAGTGCTAGCTGGCATCACCAATCCCTAAAGATCACACATGGCTCTTTGACCTTTCTGGCCCACAACACTCATCAAGTGCCGGCTCAAACAATGCAGAGGTGTCAAAGTTCCCGACACCCGGACAAGTATTTCTAGAATGCGGCTTTGCTTTGATGCAGGGAAATAGCAACCCAACATGAGCTCTAAAATAGAACGTGATAATGACATGATAACCTGTTTTGGAAAGGTTGGTTGAAGGTTAAATATCTGCTCGCTCCTCAAAGAGAATTCCTCAACTCTTTTCCAAATGGGTTTTGCAAAAGCAAGGGGCTCGGTTCATAGATCCGAGCACTGATCACAAGGACAACAGGTCATAAGGGATAGGAGCAGAATTAGGCCATTCTCCTGCCTTCTCCCCAGAACCCCTGGCACATGCACTAATCAAGCATCTATCTATCTCGGCCTTAAGAATGTCTGTGTACTTGACCTCCACGGCCTTCTGTGGCCATGATAAGAGCAATCCTGGAGGACTCCACTCCAGCAATCCACGAACTATCCTCATGGCTGAGTCTTAGCTGTTCACCCACTGAGCAGACTCAGGCTCATGGGTCAGGCCAGTCTCAGTCTTGGGAACACTAATTTATAAAAATGTATTTCACTGTACCTTCGGTACCCGCGACAATAAAAAACCCATTGTACCATTATACCTGCTTCTTTCTTCATTGTTGGCAATACCAACAATGCCAGCTTTGGAGGTAGACAAAAAATTCTGGAGAAAATCAGCAGGTGAGGCAGCATCTATGGAGTGAAGGAATAGGCAACGTTATGGGCCAAAACCCTTCTTCTGACTAAATCCAAATGTCAGCTTTGGATTTAGACTTTAGAAGTACAGCAGAGAAACAGGCCCTTCGGTCCACCCGATCCGTGCCGACCAGCGTTCAGCCAATGCACTAAACACTATCCTACAGGTGTGAGTCAAAGTTTACCAAAGCCAATTAACCTACAAACCTCTACGTCTCTGGAGTGTGGGAGGAAACTGGAGCACCCAGAGGAAACCCACACGGTCACGGGGAGAACGTGCCAACTCCATGCAGATAGCACCCGTAATCAGGATCGAGCAGAGGTCTCCGGCGCTGCAAGGCAGCAACTCTACCGCTGCGCCACCGTGCCGCCCCGGGAAACACAAAGCTGCATCATTCACTCGAGTAAAACAAAGTTCTGGGGATGCTCCAGCACTTTGCGCTTCACTGAAGATGCCAGCCTCTGCAGTTCCTCCACAGCGACACAGGGGGTGATGCAAAAACATTGACTCAACTTTTGGATGGAAGTAATTTAAACAGCAAATCCATTCATTTACACCAACAAACTTGTGGGCACTCGGAGATGAAGTAGTTGAGGTATGTGGAACAAAGAAATAAACGCGAGAAGTCTAGCGGTCAATCATTTAGTCACAGCATGGCCAAGTAACAGAATAGTGACGAGTTATAAGATTTTGGGTGCTTTCCAGAAGTTAACACTGTGCATTCTGCTGTACGGAATACAGTAGCAACACCTCGCTTCAGACAAAGAGTGACGGATACAGCGCTAACGGCGCAAGTTTCTTTGAGATGAACGCGGAAAATCTGAGATAAAAACAAAATGCTGGAGTAACTCAATGGGTCAGGCAGCATCTCTGCAGAAAAGAAATAGGTGACGTTTCGGGTTCAGACTGAACCAGGGAAAGGGCACACGGAAGGGATGGGAAGGTACAGAACAAGGCGCAGAAACGTAGAAAATAGGTGCAGGAGTAGGCCAGTGGGCTCTTCAAGCCAGCACCACCATTCAATATGATCATGGCTGATCATCCAAAATCAGTACTGGGAAAGCAGGGCCATCATCGATGACTCATGAAGGATGGAGCCCACAATGCTCCATTGTTGGCTGGGGACGAGGTGAAAGCGAAGGAATACAAACAACGAAATTAGCAGGAGGACTAGGGCGGGGGAAGGACGGGGAGAGAGAGGGAATGCAAGGATTACTTGAAGTTGGAGTAACTGAGCAGGTTAACTCTGCAGGCTGTAGTCTGCTGTTTTTAAAATGGGCAAATTAGCACAGTGTCTACAGAGGATGTAGACACATAACTATCACTTATGATCTTATGGCTTACGATCTTATGAACTCTTTACATGATTTTTATAACAGCATCACAGTTAAGTCTTGAAAAGCTTGGATAGAGTGGATGTGGAGAGGATGCTTCCACTAGTGGGAGAGTCTAGGACTAGAGGCCATAGCCTCAGAATTAAAGGACGTTCCTTTTGGAAGGAGGTGAGGAGGAATTTTAGAGGATGGTGAATCTGTGGAATTCTTTGCCACAGAAGGCTGTGGAGGCCACGTCAATTGATATTTTAAATGCAGAGATAGATAGATTCTTGATTAGTACAGGTGTAATGGGTTATGGCGAGAAGGAAGGAGAATGGGGTTAGGAAGGAGAGATAGATCAGCCATGATTGAATGGCAGAGTAGACAAGATGGGCCGAATGGCCTAATTCTGCTCCTATCACTTTTGACCTTGTGGCAGCATAGTGGTTCCAGCAGGTTACTGAAACAGCAGCCAGAACTCTGGACTATGAATTGCGAGGCAAAGATTCAAATCTGAAGATACCTGGAGATTTAAATTCAGGTAATGATATAAATGCATGAACAACTCTCTTTGTAAAGAGTTTGCCCAAGTAATGCACGAGGTTCTGAAGGAAAGTTTTCTCCCACAGCAGAGCTGTCTGAATACCAGGAGCAGATGTTTAGTAGTACCAGGACCAAGAAGTTTAGAGGGCATTAGCAGAAGAACCTTGTCCCTCCAAGTGTGGTGGTCAGAGTAGGCGGTGGAGGCAGATGGTCTCATGTATAATGGTGGGGAATGTGATTATTATCATCATTTGGTTTAGGAAGAGGAAGGAAAATAGGGCCATGCAGCTCACCGAGTCCATGCCAACCTATGTGTTCCCACTTTCTCTTCCACTCCCCGTGCAACAGGGGCAATTTGCAGAGGGCCGACTAACCTACAAACCCCCGCTTCTTTGGGATGTGGGTGGAAACCGGGGCAGGTGGTGGAAACCCACTCGGTCACAGGATGAACGTGCAAACTCCACACAGACGGCACCCAAGGTCGGGATTGAACCTGGGTATCTGCCGCTGTGAGGCAGCAACTCTATCAGCCGCACCACGATCCCACCCTCGTGGATAAGGACAAATAGATGCTTCTGTGCTGTTTGACTCCACGAGGGGAAAGCTGCTATTCTCACTCAGTGCAACTTAGCTCCATCAATGTACTTGATCCATAATTGCGTCCTCAGTTCAGGGGCCACTTGCTAAAGTCCAGTGTGGCCAGGAACATACATATCCCTGCACTGTCCACAGTTACAACAAGCAGCGAGTGTGATTGCACGTGCCACTGCTGTAAATATCTAAAAACAATTCAATAAAGGCTTTTGTCCCAAACATGCGAGAAATAATTGTGAGGTTAACCTCTGGAAGAGTTAGCCGAGACCAATGTTGGTTCAGAACTGTGTTCGTTCCCTCTGTTGAGACTGGGATTGCTGAAGTCTAGGTTAAGACTTGAAGAAACTTTTTGCACTTGCAGGTTGAGAGAAGATCAAGGGATACTTCAGATTTAGGTTTATTGTTGTCACATGTATCGAGGTGCAGTGAAGAGCTTTACATTGCAATGCCATCCAACCAGACCAGATACTATTGTAGATAAATACAAACCAAGCCAAATGCAAGTACAATAGGCAGAGCAAAGTGCAGGAATATTGCACAGAATTGCGCAGAATAGACTTCTCAGCGTAGTAGAGCACCAGTTCTTTAAACAAAGCCCCATGTCCGCAATGGAGTAGAGGTGAATCGTACAGTATCTTAGCTTCCCGTTCGGAAGCCTGATAACAGAGGGGACGAAGCAGTTCCCGAATCAGGTGGCAAGCTCTGGGAGCTTTCAAGCTCCTATATCTTTTGCCTGACGACTGACTGGTTAGCACGCAACAGACGCACTTCACTCTACCTCGCAACAAGCGAGAAGAAACAAAGCCAAACGAGACTGATGGGTGGGTGGGGGTGGGGGGGTGGTGGGAGGAGGAGGAATGACAGGGGGAGGGACAAGTCTTTGCTTTCCTGAGGCAGGGTGAAGTGTAAATGCCGTCAATGGTGTGGAGCCTGGTCTGTGGGGCGGACTGGACAACATCCACAACTCCATGCAACCTCTTGTAGTCTTTGGCAGAGCTGGTCCCAAACCAAGCTGTGAGGCAATCTGACAGTGTGCTTTCTACGGTGGATGTGCAGTCAATTTTCCCCGTCTCCCAGGGAAGTAGAGGCGTTGGTGTGTCCTCTTGGCAGTCGCATCAATGTGGATACTGTACTGGACTCCACTACATGGCAGTGTACATAATATGCTGCAAGTCCTTCATTCTTCACAACACATTCTCGAATATTTTTACTTCACATGTGGTCAGTCAAGACTCAACAATAACATGCACTTGTTGCATTGCAACTCAGCCTACAACTGGGCGTAGTTTAGTTAAACCAGACAGAGTTTAGTTTAGTTTAGCAGCAGTGTGGAAACAGGCCCTTCAGCCCACCGGGTCCGCACTAACCAGCGATCCCCGTACTCTAGTTCCCTACTACAAACCAGGGAAAATGTATAGAAGCCAATCCGTGCGTCTTCAGAATGTTGGAAGAAACCGAAGATCTCGTAGAAAACCCACGCAGTCACAGGGAGAGCGTACAAACTCCACACAGACAGCACCCGTAGAAGGGATCGAACCTGGGTCTCTGGCGCTGTAAGCGCTGCAAGGCAGCGACTCTACCGCTGCGCCACCATGCTGCACCACCGTGTTGCTCCAGCTTTGTGTCTACCTTCTGTGTACGCGGTTAGCTGGGAACAGTAACGGTCTTCACAGACATCCACATTTTTCCACAGCTTTACAAAAAGCATGGTCTGTTCACAGCCTCAGTGCAACTAGTCGCCGGGCACCGTGCCCAGCTCGCGCTTGCCGCTGCTGCCGCAGTCCAGGCCAGAAACATGCTGAAAGCGTCTGGACAAAGCTGGGAACGGGAGAGAAATCAGTCGCTTCAGAAATCTCTGAGAGGAGAAAAATAAACAACGGGGTTTCTGAGAGGGGCGGAGAGATGAAGAAAGTCTTTCACTTGAATTTAACGCGACTAAACCACGACTGATCCAAATATAGAATCCTGGTGCAATTTGGTGCAATTCGATCCAATGCAGAACAGAATCACCAGTCGACCAATCCTTCATTGTTTTTAAACTAGGCTTGGGGTGCTGGTGTGAACTCGGTTCCCAATACCCAAATTGCGTCCAGTTCTAGTCACCCCATCACAAGATGAATGCGGAGGCTTTGGAGAGGGTGCAGAAGAGGTTGACGAGTATGATGCCTGGATTGGAGGGTATGAGCAATAAGGAGAGCTTGGACACACTTGGAATGTTTCCTCTGGAACGTTAGAAGTTGAGATGAGACCCGATAGAAGGTGATAGGGTGCCCTCTCACAGTGCCAGGGAGCCCGGGTTCGATCCTGACCTCGAGTGCTGTCTGTGAGGCGTTTGCACCTTCTCCCCGTGACAACATGGATTTCCTCCGGGTGATCTGGTTTCCTCCCACATCCCAAAAACAAGTGGGGTTGTAAAACCGGAGGCTTTCCTCGCTTCCAGTTCTCTCCTCTCCCCCCACATTTAGTCTGACCCAAAACGTCACCCATCTTTTTTCTCCAGAGATGCTGCCTCAGATCGGCTGAGATACTCAAAGGTCGAGACCCGAAACGTCGCTATGCCTTCGCTCCATAAATCCTGCCTCACCCGCTGAGTTTCTTCAGCATTTTTGTCTACCTTCGATTTTCCAGCATCCGCAGTTCTTTCTTAAACGCCGAGTTAATCAAGCACTTTGTGTCCATCTGTGGTGTGTAGGTTAATTGGCCTCTGTAAATTGACCCTAGTACGGTAGGAAGTGGATGAGGAAGTTGGATGGCGTAGAACGAGTGTGGTCAGTGTGGATTTGATGGGCCGAAGGGCCTGTTTCCGTGCTGCAGATCTCGAAAACTAAAGCAAAATAGCATCTTTGAAGGTACAGTTGCCCGTCAGTGTGGCCCTGGAGCCTCAGGTAAGGGATTATTGCATTGGTTGTTGTCACATTATTGTTTGCGGCATCCCGATGTGTTTAAAAGTAGAATATTACGACAGTGGCCACACTTCAAAAATATTTATCCAACTGCAAATGACTTTTTGGCATATCTCAAAAAAAGATATCAACTATACTAGAGAATTCCAAGTCTTCCATTTTATGGATTCTAAAACCAATGTTATTATTAAAGCAGCCAAATTCTTGTTTACTCCTCTTCATTCAAACATTTTTTTTTTTTCCAGGACTAATTCCAATTTGCAGTGGAATTACAGCTGTTTAATTCAATCAGATAGACACAAATTGCTGGAGTAATTCAGCGGGTCAGGCAGCATCGCTTGAGCAAAGGAATAGGTGACGTTTCGGGTCCATACCCTTCATCAGACCAACACGTCACCTATTGATGTTCTCCAGAGATGCTGCCTGACCCGTTGAGTCACCGCAGCATTTTGTGTCTACCTTCAGAGTAAATCAGCATCTGCAGTAAATCAGCATCTTACACATGTTTAATTCAATTAACGGGACCCGATCACTGTGAGACCGACCTGCCCACTGAAAAAGGCCAACACCTTCACCCCTTTACAAAGTGTCTGACATCTGATTGTAAAGGAACAAGACACAAAGCAACAGATTTTTTTCTCCCCCCCCCCCCCCCTTACCAATAATAACAACCTTAAAATAAAAGATCTATTAAGGACCTGTGTACTTGGAAGCATCCCCCAGTTTAAATGCACTGCCATTTTGTTCCCGAGACTAGCTTCACATGATGAGCACAGCCTGGATTGAGGGTGTTGAAACAGGAGGACTCTTGGTGGAACGAGTGCAGGTCCAATTCCCAGAGGATCAGAACCCAGAGCACAACACTGTTTATTCACCACTAATTGGAAGTCTGTTTGCGTTACCAATTTAATTCTGCAGAGACCGACTGCCTGCCTGCCCCCCCCCCCCCCCCCCCCCCCCCCCCCCCGCCCCGTCCCAGTGGCAAGAAAGAAAGAAAGGACAGAAAGAAAGAAAAACTGTCAAATCTCCAACTTCTGGCTGGACAGGGCGATTAAAAAACTCCTTCTGTTTGTGCAAATAGAGCGTGGTTTAAAATACACTGTGGAAACCACACTCCTCTCCTGTTCTCTTACCCTGGGGAATGAATACACACAGATGAGGGATTTTCCTTAATGACTCGGTCTTACTCCACACTATTTTCAGACTTTAATTATTACTCCAATTTTCATGAACTTTTAATCAATTAACTAAATTTACAGCGCTTTCAGCT
Source organism: Raja brachyura (assembly GCA_963514005.1). The sequence continues at coordinate 10,047,108 of OY740810.1, forward strand.
GCCGTCTGAGTGTCTCCAGCTTTAGTTGACTTCCCTTTTCAATGCTGCAGCAACTGTTTGCTTGCAGTTTCCAAATCTCGCTCAGATATGCTAGAAATGACTGACCTGATTATTTCACCTTCTCAAATTTTTTTATTATTTTTTTTTTCGCACTTCACTTCATAACCAAATTGAATCTTAGATTTAAATCAACACCATTCTCGGACTGAACTCAATGACAAGATACATAGAATAGAGACCCCTCGTTTAATGTTATTAAGATAACAAAACGATGATTTTAAAGGAAGATAGACACAAAAATCGTGGAGTAACTCTGCAGGTCAGACAGCATCTCTGGAGTGAAGGAATGGGTGACTTTTGGGACACTTTTTCAGGCTGAAAGTTAGGAGAAAGAGATATAGATGGTGATATATAGAGAGATATAGAACAAATGAATGGAAGATATGTAAAAAATGGGATGGTATTAAAGGAAACAGTCCTTAAAAGGCAACAATTTTATTATAGCAACTTTGAGTGTATGGCTTTAGGTCAGAGTTAAGATTCTCTCTTAATAAAAAAAAATACCTGCACTCATGAGGCCACATCCCTTACACTGGGAGGCCAATCTCTGCAGAAGGAATCCCTCAGGATATTGGCCTCCAGTCAGAATCCGGCCTCCATTGTTTAGGTTTGCTCCTGGTGGGCCTCTTAAAGGGGCCAACTCAAATTTACCAAACAGATCGCCGAGCCGCCTATTACTTTACACTGAGCAAGAGCCACCAAAGGTTCATTCTAAAAAGGAGTCAGCTGGACCAGCTATCCTCGTTGGAATCAATTGTGGAGTTACTCCCGCTCCTGAGACTTGATTTTGCACACAAAATTTAGTGGAGCACTCCAATCCAGATTGGGCCCACCACCGATTTTCCAGGAATCCTTAGGTCGAAAGGCCCTGCTGACACTGATGCTGCTCGGCTCTCCGAGTCCCTCCATCGGTTTTTGTTTTGTTTCATTATCCGTTGTGGCCTTGCGGAGGCTGAGACACCGGCCTCGGAAGTCGGTTGTGGGTACGGATCTGTCGGAGATGACTACGGAGCCCGAGCCTCAGCAGGCAAAGTCGACCCGCCAATCAGCTGAGTTAGTTGGCTATAGGAATGGATCTGTCCAGGTTGGAGTTCCCGAGCCCCAGCCACTGGCAGCAAATTCCTTCCGCCGAACAGAGAGGGAGTCCAGACGAGATTGAGATCGGCTGCCTCACCCGGCCTGGGCACCATATTTCCGGGAGGGGGCATCCGGGGGAGATATCAAGTGCGCTCTCAGAATTTTGTCTGGATTATAGGAGACTCCTGGCCAGCAGTTACCGGAGAATCGGTGGTGGACTTGTGCTCTGTTCCTGGAAGTCGAGGTTCTTGGAGGAGCTGTTAATTGATCGGTTTTCTCAGGTTAGAGATAGCAGGTCGGCTCTTCCCACTGTGACAGCCAATCCACTGACCAAAATAAAACGCTGGAGGAACTCGGTGGGCCGAGCGGCATCAGTGGAGGCAATATCCGCGTGAGCTCAATGTATTTGGAAATTCCAGTGTCTGGTCACTTTCCCGTAATTGAAAATACTTGCTCACCATATCCCTACCCATCCCCAAACCTTTTTCCTACCCTAACCCCGGAACACCAGCTGGAACATAGGGAAGTGATTCCGGACACACCATTGTGAAGACTCATGCCTGTGGCGCTGAAGTATTGAAGGAGGGAGAAAACCGTCAGGGAATGATAATTCCTTGGCGACGAGGAACTGCAGGCGCTGGTTTACAAAGAAAGACACAAAGTGCTGGAGTATCTCAGCGCGTCCGGCAACATCGCTGGAGATCGTGGATAGGTGACACTTCGAGTCCCTTCTCCAGTCTGAGGAAGGGTCCCCACCGGAGTCGTCACCTATCCATGTTCTCCAGAGATGCTGCCTGTCCCGCTGAGTCACTCCATCACTGTCTTTTTGTGTAAACTAGCTTCTGCAGTTCCTGGTTTCTACAAGGTGTACGTACACAGGTCACTCAAATCCAATAAGTGGATGAAAACAGGCAATTGGTATATTGACTGTTAGAACAAGAAGATTGAGTAAAAGAATAAAAATGTCTCAATTCAATTGTACAGGCCCTTGGTAAGCGTGCACTTGGAATAGTGTGTCGTTTTCCTTATCAATAAAAATAATAGATTAGATACAGTGCCCTTCTGCCCACGCTTACTCGGTACACTAACACGATCCTACACACTAGGGACAGCTTACAAATTTACCAAAGCCAATTGACCTACAAACCTATACGTCTTTGGAGTGTGGGAGGAAACCAGAAAAAACCCACAGAGTCACAGGGAGAACGTACAAACTCCACAGACAGCAACCCTAGAGAGGATCGAACCCGGGTCTCTGGCGCTGCAAGGCAGCAACTCTACTGCTGCGCCACTGTGCCGTCCATATTGCCAAGATTAAAGGGAACACAGCCCGCCACAAATGCTGCCTGGCCCGCTGAGTTACTCCAGCAATTATCAAGGATATTTACACTGCTCTGGTCCAAAGTGATGCCTGCCACGTCCATCTGATCAATACTTCTTCTGAAAGATACATTTCAGACAGAGCAGCACTCCCTCTGCACTGCACCCCATCAGCTTTTAGAGACTCCCCTAATCATGTCTGCCCCTTATGCAGCTCAGCAAGTAGGGATAAGCATTTAAACTGATTTAGTGGTCAGATACCTCAGTGCTAAAGAGTTTGAGAGCTTGAAGCAAGAGTTTATTTGGCTGACCTTCCAGATCCCACACACACACACAGCTGACCACACAGGCAGATTGAGAACACACCACCAGCACTGCCTGTGGTGAAATCCAGCCCGATTCAGTAATGCGTCCGTCACCCACTCATATCCGAGGAATGATGCGCCAGATCTGGAGAGGGTCCAGAGGAGGTTTAAAGAATGATCCCAGGAATGGGTAGGTTAATCTATGATGAGCATTTGACAGCTCTGGGCCTGTACTCGCTGGAGTTTAGAAGGATGAAGGGGTAGGGGAGATCCTCATTGAAACTTACCGAATAATGAAAGGCCTGGATAGAGTGGACGTGGAGAGGATGTTTCCACTAGTAGGAGACTCTGGGACCAGCGAGGTCATAGCCTCAGAATTAAAGGACGTTCTTTTAGGAAGAAGATGCGGAGGAATTTCTTTAATCAGAGGGTGGTGAATCTGTGGAAATATTTGCCACTGGATTCAAAATTGGCTTGAAAGAAGGAATCGAGGGTTGTTTTTCGAATTAGAGGCCTGTGACCCGTGAAATGTCAAGGGGTCAGTGCTGGGTACAGTTGTTTGTTATCTATAATAATGATCTGGATGACAATGTTGTTAATATTGTAAATTTGTCGAAGATACCAAAATTGAAAATAGGTGGAGTAGGTCATTCGGTCCTTCGAGCCAGCACCGCCATTCAATATGATCATGGCTGATCATCCAAAATCAGTACCCCGTTCCTGCTTTATCACCATATCCCTCGATTCCATTAACCCCAAGAGCTATATCTAACTCTCTTGAAAATATCCAGTGAATTGGCCTCCACTACCTTCTGTTGCAGAGAATACCACAGATTCACAACTCTTGGTAAAAACGTTTTTCCTCATTTCAGTCCTAAATGGCCCACCCCTTATTCTTAAGCCCTAAATGACCTATCCCTTATTCTTAATACAGTGCACGGAATTGCAGATGCTGGAATATTGAGCAAAACAAAGCGCTGGAGGAACTCAGCGGGTCTGGCTGCATCGGTGGAGGGAATGGAACGTCGCGATGTCGGAACTGGACCCTTCAGTCCGAAGGAGCATCCCAATGTAAAATGCAGCTTATCCATTCCCTCCATAGATGGTGCCTGACGTGCTAAGTTCATGGTCCTGACACGAAACTGCATCCATCCATTCACTCGACAGATGCGACCCGATTTGCCGAGTTGCTCCAGCACTTGGTATTTTGGCTAACAAGGTGTAAGACATTGGCCAGACCAGGTAACAACATTAGGTACAACGAGCAAAATCTCCCACTATTCAACTACCACCTAGATCTATTTAACTCCCACTTTTTGCACCCAATTGCTGCTTGTGGGACTTTGCTGTGTACGAGTACTTCATTTGCCCAGAAAATAGTGAAAACACTCTCGAAATGGCCTGTTTGTTAAAAACCCATTTGTATATACACACACACACTGAACTTTGTTTTTTTCTTCCCCATTTATCATATTATTTACAGTGTACTATGTTTACATATTCTGTTGTGCTGCAGCAAGTAAGAATTTCATTGCTCTGTCTAGGACAAGACAACACTCTTGAAATGGCCAAGCAAAACAGTTAAAACTGGCGAATAAGTCAATTTCCTGTGTATTTTTCCTACAAGGCAGACAAAAAAAATCTCGACGTATCCAGTTTTAATGGCGTTACTTAGATGTTCTTTAAAGTAATATATGTATGTGGGTGTTTCCATAAATACAGCGCCCTGTAGTGAAACTGAAGGTCTCCAGGGGTTATTTTCCTGGTTTTTTTTAATGTAATATTCCCATTGTTTCATATCCTGTATTGTAAGTAGTATAGATCACAGTGCATAGCCAAAATAATGAGATGAAGCAAAAATTAATAAATCCGATTTTACAAAGAAAACTATCAGAAATGTCCCTGTGTTTTCTTGCCTTTTTTGTGTGACAATTTTCATCAAAATCCTTAGGCTAATTTATACCAGAAAGATGACATGAATTTTGCAATTAATTTTTAAGGCTGTGGTATTTCATCATGATTTAATAACATTCAAATTTGGCCTCCCATGTCACAGGTTGGTACCCTTATTTACAGAAACAACCATATATCGCGTGTGTGTGTGTGTGCGCGCACACATACATACACACACACCTTTGTTTTCTCTCGCGCTTGTTATATTGTTTACAGTGTACTATGTTTACATATTCTGTTGTGTTGCTGCAAGGAAGAATCATCAGTCTGAAGAAGGGCCTCAACCTGAAAAGTCACCCATTCCTTCCCTCCAGAGATGCTGCCTGTCCTGCTGAGGTACTCCAGCTTTTTGCGTCCATCTTCAGTTTAAACCAGCATCTGCAGTTCCTTCCTACACAGTACGAATGTCATTGTTCTATCTGGGACATACGACAATAAAACACCCTGGAGCTTCTTCCCATCAACTCTGAAACATTCACTAACCACAACCCTATTGAACTTTGTGCAAAGTTGTGCTACATACTTCAGCTTCCACTATTACGGTTTGGTTACCCCAGTATAACCAATAAATAGGATCTAAACAATGGCACCATAAATGATTTGTTGTGCTGTTGCATTAATGTGCCTGTAAAAGCTGCAGGAAGCAAGAATTTCATTGTTCCAGTCCCAATGCATACGACTATTAAACACGATTCTAAAGAATGATCACGACACAAAACCACACCTATCCATGTTCTCTGGAAATGCTGCCGGACCTGCTGAGTTACTCCATCCAGCACTTATTTGTGTCCTTTCAACAATTAAACACTCTAGACACAACTGTACTAAAAACGGTTGGGGATGTCAAAAAAAGACAAAAGGGATAAAGGCAATAAATCTTCTGATCAACGTGAAAACAGACGTTGAAGATTTTTTTTTGAATGCCATTCACAAGATACACAATCACATTGAAGCTTTAGGTGAGCAAAAATATTTTCAGCACTCAAGGGTTAATAGCACTGTGCTAACTGAACACTCAGACAGCCGGAAGAATTGGTGTGAAAAGTGCTTTAAGGCTTTCCAGGTAGAGCGGGTCAGATCGGATTACAACGCAAGACTCCACTATTCCAATCAGTTATGACTGTTGCTGTTTTATGAGCTCAAGAGCGAAAGCACAACACGAACCACAACCACCGACCGTAATCACCATTAAAATTATGAATCCCCGTCTAAAGTTCAACAATCCGACCAGAGGAACACTTCCTACTGTTACAATGGAGGGTTACTGTTAAAGTGAATTGTAAATTGTAAGTTTTTTTTTTTAACTCCTCTGTAAACAAACAAAAGCCTTTATATAACCAAATATTTTACCCGAGTGTTAATGTAATAGAACTGCTGTTAAAATGTTTATGAATAGTTACATTTGTACTGAAGTTTTTTTTTAAATCATAGTACTTTGCCTGCCCCACATGATAAAGCCCAAAGCAAATAATATCCTAAAATAACTATATCTCAGCACCTCCCAAAACACATGGTGGCCAAAAAATATCGGAGAAGGGATTATGATAGAGGTTTATTCCAGTGCACTCCCTTCATCGTTACTGGGTGGATGATTATAAGTATGATGAAGAGAGATACCCTAGTCATCCCAAACCTGTTCCAGAACCAGGGGCCACAGTTTAAGAATAAGGAGTAAGCCATTTAGAATGGAGACGAGGAAACGCTTTTTCTCACAGAGAGTGGCGAGTCTGTGGAATTCTCTGGCTCAGAGGGCGGTGGAGGCAGGTTCTTTGGATGCTTTCAAGAGAGAGCTAGATAGGGCTCTTTAAAAATAGTGGAGTCAGGGGATATGGGGAGAAGGCAGGAAAGGGGTACTGATTGGGGATAATCAGCCGCGATCACATTGAATGGCGGTGCTGGCTAGAAAGGCCTACTCCTGCACCTATTGTCTATTGTATTGGGGCTGTCCCCACTGTGTGAACAGGAGAGGGTGTTGAAGAAATGCCTCCATGTTCAACTGAACCTCCGTGATGGGGGAGAAAGGATACCAGCCAAAATACAAAAGCTTTTCACTGTGCCTCGGTACACATGACAATAAACGACACTCGATTCTCACCACATCCTCGACATCTGCAGGGGAGCTAAAAGCAAACAAAGACCTCTCAAACAAGGAGGGACTGAAGAAGGGTCTCAACCCAAACCATCGTCTATTCACGTTCTCCAGAGATGCTGCCTGACCCCGCTGAGTTACTCCAGCACTTGGTGTCCTCTCAAAACTGGGTGCTACAGATGGAAAGGGAACTGGATATTGCTAACATAATGAAAACTGCACAACTAAATGCTCCAAGCGCAAAGATGTTGAACGTACAAGGGAAATCGCCAGTCACCATATTTAAAAGAACTATATATTTTTTTAAAAAAGGATGGGGAAGATGAATCCTGACCCAAAACATCACCTACCCATGTGCTCCAGAGATGCTGACTGACACACTGAGTTACTCCAGCACTTTGTGTCTATCTTGGGTGCGTAGGTTTTTTTTGTATAAGGGTGCATCCTACATAGTGTAAGATGCACTTGGCATATTAAAATCCTCATATTGTCTTTGAACCATTTATGGCAGATGCATTATTCCTACCCAGGCATGATTTAGGCTTATGTGTTACCATTTTGGGCAAAGCAGCATCTGCAGTTCCTAGTTTCTACTGATTTACATTGATGCTGTTCAGCATGAAGTTTGTTTCCTTTAAATATATAGAAGGGTGGGCAGGGAGGAGGTGGCAAATAAAACTCAAGCTTTTCGAACCTCAAAAGAAAATCTAATTAATTGAATTCTCAGCGCTCCCATACACTTGTGCAAGTATAAGTAGCAGTTGTATTTTCCATGCCCGGTTGCCATGGCTACCGAGCATTGTAGGATACAAGCCACCCCGATGTCATTTAAAAGTCACAAAGCGTGCAGAACAAAGTGTGCCTGTGCTGGCATTGAACGGCAAAGCAACTGCAGTTTAGCACAAGGATGCTGTGTTCTTTATAAAACACTTTGCAGATCCTCTTGTATATGAGCTTAGCTTGTTGTCACGTGTGCCGAGGTACCCGCAGAAAGCGTTTGCTGTGTGCTAACCAGTCAGCGGAAAGGCGATAAGTGATCACACTCCAGCCATTCGCATTGACCCGCATACATGGTAAAGGGAATAACAAGAATAGCACTTAGTGCAGGATAAAGCCAGATCAAAAATAGTCCGTCCCGAGGGTCTCCAAAGGGGTAGATGGTAGCTCAGGGCTGCTCTCTAGTTGTGGTAGGATGGTTCAGTTGCCCGATAACAGCTGGGAAGAAACTGCCCCTGAATCTGGAGGTGCGTTGTGCCATCTGCCCTATGGGAGAGGTGAGAAGAGGGAATGGCTGGGGTGCAACTGACCTTTCCGATCAGGCAAGGCCAGGGAGTTAACATGAGCTTACACTTTGCTTGCTGTTTGGCTACCACCTCTAAGCTTACGGGGAGCCATAGGGATAAAGAACACAACTAGCAACAAATTTAGCCTGCTCACAAGAACAACAAAAAATTACAAAGCAATTAATTGTTGAAATGCACCGTCATTTCAGTTTAGGTTAGTCACGTATACCGAGGTACAGTGAAAACCTTCACCCATCATGTTCAGGAATAATTAATAATTTAGATAATTAACAAAACAGGAATAATAAATACCCAGATGTGTCTCAACCCAAAACGTCGCCAATCCCTGTTCTCCAGAGATGCTGCCTGACCCACTAAGTTACTCCAGCACTTTTGTGCATTAACCAGCGCCTGCAGTTCTTTGTTTCTACATTATTAGTGGCTTCACCTTAAATCCCTTTATGAAATGCTTGTCAATAGACGATTGTGTTTTTTTAAGTCTGGGTGAAGCGCTGAAAGCGCTGAGCATCTCAAATAAGCCAAACACTACTTTATTCATTAAAGTACAGCTGTAACTGATCTGGGTTAAATCTGTCTCGTATTCAAACTTTATATATAAAAAAAACACACAACCAGCCACTGTGCAAAAGCAGTATTTTAGACAAACTCCAACTGTAGCTCAGAGGGATTTTTTTTTGGGGGGGTGGGGGGTGAGTACGAGGTTGCTCGACTAAAAAAGTAATTAGAGGTTAGTGATTAATCGGGTCCCTGGCAGGGGTAAACAATGGTTTTAAACAAAAAACCCTTCCACCTTCCGCTAACTAGGTTTTCTTGACAATACATTCCAGCTGCTTACATTGACTAAAAAAAAAATCCCAACTCTAAGCGCAGGAGGCAGCCATTCACACCTTTTTCTCTTTACAACAGTCCTTTTGAAAGAGTTGCCCAATTAATTCCACTTGCTGTGGTCGGTCCCAAAGTCTTTCCTCTCCTTTTCAACCATAAATCTCTTTTTGGAAGTCGTTATAGACGGCTTGCAGTGCCGTTCATTCCCGCATTACAAATCCTTCGGAACTGAAGATGCTGGTTTACAAAATAAAAAGACACAAAGCGCTGGGAGTAACTCAGCAGATCAGGCAGGCAGCATCTCTGGGGAACATGGATAGGCGACTTCTCCAGTTGGGACCCTTCTTCAGACTGATATCCCAACATTTGAAACCCCTGATCCAAGTCTGAAGAGGGGTCTCGACCCGAAACATCACCAATCCTTGTTCTCCAGGGATGCTGCCTGACCTGCTGAGTTCCTCCAGCACTTTGTGTCTTTTCTTTCCTGAAATCCCTATATTTGATTAAAATTTGTTACATTGATTAGTAAGAGTGTCATAACTCATGGGGTGGGTGGGGTGGGGGGGGGGGGAATAGAAAGGCAGGAGAATGGTGTTGAAAGGGAAAGATAGATCAACCATGATTGAATGGCAGAGTAGACTTGAAGGGCCGAATGCCCCAATTCTGCACCTAGAACTTATGAATGTACGAAACTGAACTCCCCATATTTGGGAAAACCTCTTGTATTTTTCCCCTCAGGATATTTGTTTTTTAAATCCACACAAAAAAAAAAAATCAGTGTCAGTGTTGTTTTTAAAAGTCTCCTAAATTCCAAACTAAGTCGGCAGAGGGCACACATTCGCAATTCAGTTCCTTGGGAAACAAAAGCTGATGGAAGGGAAAGGGGAATTTTGTGTGTGTGTGTGTGTGTCTGTGTGTCTGTGTGTCTGTGTGTCTGTGTGTCTGTGTGTCTGTGTGTCTGTGTGTGGAGGAAGGGGTTGAGGACTGATTTCATTTACCTTGCTGGTGGCTGTGGCACTAGAGTCCCGGACCACTGGGACATTGGTGACCTGCACAGACAAGTAGTCACTGTCGATCAGGGGCCAAGCACCTTCCACTTTGCAAGTTTGGAACTCGTCCCGGAACGTCCTGAGGTGCGGGTCGCCGAACAAGCCGCAGTGTGCAAACTTGGGGGGCTGCTGCTGCCGCTGCTGCTGCTGCTGCTGCCCGCCGTCTCGCAGCGAGTTGACCCTGCCCTGGTAGCTGCACAACTCGGGCAGGCGGCTCCTCTCCGTGCCCGGCGGCTTCACCGGAGCCGTGGGTCCCGTCTTGGAACAGTTGTGCTGTGCCATGAGGTCGTTGATGCCCAGCACGGCCGAGTGATAGACCAGGTCCCCCCGGCAGTACTTGGCCGTCTTCTTGGTGCATTGCGAGTAAGCCCGCAGCGCGATGCAGAAGTCGCCGCCGTTTCCACCGCCTCCCCCCTCCGACTCCTCTTGCAATCCAATCCCCGGAGAAGTGGCAGCCACGAACTCGGCATTGCATCGCTGAATCCTGCACTGCTGGCAACGTACTGCCAGCACCAAACAAAAAAAAACATAAGTTAGCAAAACAGTTTTACAACTTAAAGAAAACAAACTTTCCCCAACTACTGAACTACTTCTGAAAAAACGTTTTCTGCACTCCTAACTTTAATAAACTTTTTTCAAACTACTTCAATAAACTGTTCCCAAACTCCTAAATCACTTTCAGAAACGTTTTCAACTCCCTCGCTTACTTTAACTTTTTCCAAGCTCCTTCAATACTTTTTTTAACTTTTGCTAAAGTCCTTCACTACTTTTTAAAAAAGTTTTGCAAACCCCAAACGACTTTTCTTTAAAATAAACTTTTGTAAACTCCTAAAGGGCTTTGCAAAGTTGTTTTTTTTTAAAGTCCGTAAACGACTTTTAAAAACTTTTGCAAACTCCTAGCCACTTTTCAAAAAAAAACTTCCGTACTCTTCAAGATACGTTTTTTAAAAAAAAGGCATGCAAACGTATCCAGATTCAGGGATACCTTGAAATGTGTTTTTCCTCAAGGTCTAAAATAAGCTAAATATTCGTTTTAAGAATACACGATGTACTGTTTTTGTTGGGTTTTTTTTTACCTGAATTCAGACACATCGAGAAAATGAGCATGGCAAAAACTGATGAGCAAAGCTTTTTAGCCAAAGGGTAACGGCTTCCTTTCCCCATGCCAATCCATCCAGCGCGGCTTGAGTCTGTCGACTGTTCGGCGAAGTGAACGACCCTCTTTCTGTGGGAAGAAAAACTCAAGCATTTCAGCCTAGGCTTGTCGCTCAAAGCGCCCCGGACAACCCAGCCCTGCAAGGCGGTACCACGATAGACAGCCACGCTGGCGAATCACCAGCAGACAGTCGCAATACAATTAAAGGGGAGAGACTTGGTAGATTTTTTTTTTAAAAGCGGGAAAATAAAGCCCGTGTTGTTTTAGTGGCAATTAATTGCTTTACCAGATCGACACACATTCCACATGTGAAAGGCCTGGACAGAGTGAATGTGGAGAGGATGTTTCCACTGGTGGGAGAGTCTAGGAACAGAGGCCACAGTCTCAGAATAAAAGGATGTAACTTCAGAAAGGGGATGAGGAAATTTTTATTCATAGGGTGGTGAATCTGTGGAATTCATTGCCACAGACGGCTATGGAGGCCAAGTCAATGGATATGTTTAACATAGAAACGAGACTCGGCATGTACCCGCTGGAATTTAGAAGATTGAGGGGGGATCTTATAGTGACTTACAAAATTCTTAAAGGGTTGGACAGGCTACATGCAGGAAGATTGTTCCCGATGTTGGGGAACTCCAGAACAAGGGGTCACAGTTTAAGGATAAGGGGGACGTCTTTTAGGACCGAGATGAGAAAATCATTTTTCACACAGAGAGTGGTGAATCTGTGGAATTCTCTGCCACAGAAGGTAGTTGAGGCCAATTTGTTGGCTATATTTAAGAGGAAGTTAGATTTGGCTATTGTGGCTAAAGGGATCGGGGGTATGGAGAAAAGGCAGGTACAGGATACTGAGTTGGATGATCAGCCTTGATCATATTGAATGGCGGTGCAGGCTCGAAGGGCCGAATGGCCTACTCCTGCACCTATTTTCTATGTTTCTATGGAGAATTGGGTTGAGAGGGAAAGGTGGTTCAGCCATGATTGAATGGTGGAGTAGAATTGATGGGCTGAATGGCCATATTCTGCTCCTAGAACTTATGAACATTCCTTTAAATCACAATTTACTGCGGTATCTGTTATGCATTGTAATAGTAGCTGTACTAAGTCCATGCATACAAAGAACTTTGGGAAATTTACTGAATTTCCCCCATGCCCTATGTTGGGTGATATCCATTCAAACTGGAGACAACAAGAGAAACACATCAATTGCTCATAAAATATAATGATAGCTGTTAACCCTTCTGCAAAATGGGATTATTATCTGGGGTTATTCTGTTTTCTTTGGAAGAAAAGAGGCTCACAGAAATATTAATTGAGGTGAATTAAATTATGAGAAGCCTTGGGCAGGATAGCGGTAGAGCTGCTTACCAGCGCTAGAGACCCGGGTTCGACCCTGACCTCGGCTGCTGTCTGTGTGGAGTTTGCGAGGAAACCCACACGATCACAGGGAGAACATGCAAAATTCCACACAGACAGCACCCGAGGTCAGGATCGAACCTGGTTCTCTGGCGCAGTGCGGCTGCAGCTCTACTAGCTGGATTAGCATCAAGAGACCTAGTGCTCGGTCACAATAGTGCCATACATATCCAAGGTTATGGGACAATAATTGGAGTATACATTATGATTTTTTTCTAATGAATCAAGTAGTAATGTTGTAATTCAGTGTGTGTGTTTGTGTGTGCGTTACGTGTTGTGGGCAGTCGGTAGGAAACATACCATGGCTGCCTCACTTGGGGATTACAGGATTATGTGTGAAGGAACTGCACATGCTGGTTTGCACGATAGATAGACACAAACTGCTAGAGTAACTCAGCGGGTCAGGCAACATCTCCGGGGGAAAAGGTGATGTTTCGGGTCGAACCCTTCTTCAGACTTTGCTTTGTCACAAGTCCAGCATTTATTTTAATGTTGCCATCTCAGACCATGTTAAACAGTGGCGCTCTTTCAAAGAATTACAGAGTTCTCCACATCAGATTTAATGGCGAAAGCAATTTTTTTCAAAATCACGCCTCTGGTCATTTGCACTGTTTGCGGCGATCGTGTTGGCGTTTGTGTGAAATCTCGTGCCCCAAAAGCCTAGAAAAGCACGTTATCCCCACAGAATGAGACACGAACGTTGCTGTTGAAATATTCCCAGTAAATAAACTTTGGCCAACTTTCCCCCCCACCTCCTCTTAAAGTGGCTGCATGGTCCTATCCGTGTGAAATGGGCGGCGGGGGGGAGGGGGTATGTTAGATGCAACACATTAGTCTGAGTTTGCAAGTTCTGGAAAGCTAATTGTATTTTTTTTATTGCCTGGTCTAGTCTCCGCCTTGCAATCAGTCCCATTGGTGCTCAGCAGCCTATAATAAGTGCAGCCAACACTACTGAGGAGTATTTACAAACGCATAATCTGCAACCCCTTTATCACGGTTGAGATCAGTGAAGGAAGGTTGTTAGTTAGAGGCGATCATCAGGGCAATTTTGTCTTCAAAGACATCGGTGGCCTCTGAGGTGTAAACCAACATCACAAGTTTGCCTGGCGATTAAATCATGGCAGACCTCAACGCAGACTTCCCACATGCTTCTTTTAAACCAGGGTTTTTGTTAATGTAAATTAATGAAAATATCTAACTTCTTTCTAAATATTTTTTATCAAGCAATTTAGACTTGACTATAGAGATATAGCGTGGAAACAGACCTTTCAGCCCTCAGAGTCCAGGCCGACCAGCAATCACCCTCTACACTAGGGTTACACAAAAAGCTGGAGAAACTCAGCGGATGCAGCAGCATCTAAGGAGCGAAAGAGATAGGCGACGTTTTGGGTCGAGACCCTTCTTCAGACAGACTCAGACTGCAGTTCCTTCTTTAGCACCCTCTACACTAGCACTATCCTACATGCCAGAGACAATATATAAAACTATTAACGTACAAATCTGAGATAGGCACAAAAAGGTGGTGGAACTCAGCGGGTCAGGCAGCATCTCTGGGGAAAAGGAATAGGTGACGTTTTGGGTAAAGGGTCTCGCCCTGAAACATCACCAATTCCTTTTCTCCACAGATGCTGCCTAACCCGGTGAGTTACTCCAGCTTTTTGTGTCTATCTTTGATTTAAACCAGCACCTGCAGTTCCTTTCTATACAAAAAAGGCTTTATCTTTAAGAGGGAGTTAGATGTGGCCCTTGTGGCTAAAGGGATCAGGGGGTATGGGGAGAAGGCAGGTACAGGATACTGAGTTGGATGATCAGTCATGATCATATTGAATGGCGGTGCAGGCTTGAAGGGCCGAATGGCCTCCTCCTGCACCTATTTTCTATGTTTCTATGTTTCTATGTTTCTAAAACTATAAACCCGTACATCTGGAGTGCAGGACGGAACCGGGGCACCCGGAGAAAACCACGGGGAGAACGTACAAACTCCGCACAGACAAGCACCCGTGGTCAGGATCGAACCTGGGTCTCTGGCGCTGTAAGGCAGCAGCACTACCGCTGCATCACCGTGCTGCCCTTACAATTAAAAACTGTTTCAAGCAGCGAGTTTGAAGCCCCCTTCTATTTTCTCTCGCCGTTCTCCAAAGGTGTGATTTCTTGGCACTTGACAATGTGGCAATTCCTCGCGGCTGGATATTGCCTCTTCTGTTTATTTGCTCCATAACTCATGCCTGCTTTTGGATTCACGCACACATGCAGGCAAAAAAATCACCAGCAAGTGTGGTTACCTTCGAAAATAAAAACAGGAAACACTAGGAATTCGCAACATGTTAGAGCGCTGCTGTGGCGAGAGACGTAGAGTAAACATTCTGCTCCACCATAGTTGATGTAGAAGTCTGATGAAGAGCCAAGGACAGGAGATGTGTCTCTCCACAGATGTTGAGCTTAGTTTATTGTCACGTGCACCGAGGTACAGCGGAAAGCTTTTGTTGCATGCTAAAAGCCTGTCCCACGGTACGAGTTCATTCCAAGAGTCCTCCCGAGTTTGCCCTGATTTGAATGCGGAGATTTACGGTAATGGCCACTCGTCGGTACTCGGGGCTCTCGTGGACATTTTTCATCATGTCGAAAAATCTTCACGAGTCTTCCCGTGCTTACCTGCCGATAGCCAGTCTTCCCGAGTACCTGCCGTTAGCGCTAAGAGACGTCCCCGAGCTCCGGCGTACCCGCTACGTTCATTCTCCGTGCTTACCACGAGTTTGATTATTTTTTAACTTGGGAGAGCTCGTGGAATGAACTCGTACCGTGGGACAGGGCTTTTGCCAGCCAGCAGAAAGACAACACATGATTACAATCGAGCCGTCCACAGTGTACAGATACATGATAAAAGGGAATAATGTGAATAACGTTTAGTGCAATGTATACTCCAGTCAAAGATAGTCCAAGGGTCTCTGATTAGATAGATATAGTTCAGGACTGCTCTCATAGTCAACAATGCTTTTTATTGTCACATAGGATAGTTGTTAACACAATGAAATGCTATTCTTCTAGTTGTTGGTAGGATGGTTAATTTGCCTGATATCAGCTGGGAAGAAACTGTCACTGAATCTGGAGGTGTGCGTTTTCACAGTTCTATACAGTGGCCAGGATGCGACTCTGCTGTTGGCCTTGTGGAGGCTGCATGGGGGTGTAAACGGTGTCAATGGAAGGGAGGTTGGATATACTGAGTAGTTTAAGCCTTGCGGGAATTATTTTCGGTTCCCAGCATCTGCAATTTGGCTTGTGCTAACTCGCTAAACCTTCAGTTGTTCCGCTGTTACTACGTCCATCTCTCAGACCGTGACCGATCTCATCACCCTGCCCTGGCGATCTTCCTTCCACAGTCTCCAATCTTATAGTTCCCCAACCCCATGCTGGGCATCGAAGGGCATCACAGCGGCACGGCAGGCAGAGCTGTTGCCTCACAGAGCCAGAGAACTGGGTTTTACTGTGCAGTCTATGCGGAGTTTGCATGCTCTCCTTGTGACTGTGTGAGTTTTCTCCGGTTGCTCCGGCTTCCTCCCACGTCCCAAAGATGTGTGGGGTTTGTAGGTTAATTAGCCCTCTGTAAAGTCTTATTTTATAGGGATGGCATGGTGGCGTAGCGGTAGAGTTACTGTCTTACAGTGGCAGGGACCTGTGTTCCATCATGACTACAGGTGCTTGTCGGAACAGAGTTTGTACGTTCTCCCCGTGACCTGCGTGGGTTTCCTCCGAGATCTTCGGATTCCTCCCACACTCCAAAAACGTACAGGTTTGCAGTTTAGTTGGTTTGGTATGAATGTAAACGTGTCCCTAGTGTTTGCAGGATAGTGTTAGTGTGCGGGGATTGCTGGTCGGTGCGGACTCGGTGGGCCGAAGGGCCTGTTTCCGCGCTGTATCTCTAAACTACACTAAACTATACTAAAGTGAACTGCCTGGGATGTATTAAACCATACCCAAGTTGTCCAGTCAAGAGCCAACATGGTAAAATAGACAATGCTATAACAATGCTATCCCTGGATTTAATAGCTGACCAGCAGCCAAGGCCCTAAGTTCTATAATTTCCTCTTTAAATCTCTTTGCCTCTCCATCTCATTTTCCTCCTGAAATCCTACATCTTCAACCAAACTATGGATTAACTACTTATGGATAGGGAAGGTTTAGATGGAAGTGGGCCAAATGCGGGCAGGTGGGACTAGTGCAGGTGGGACATCTTGTTGGTCTGGGCAAGTTGGGCCGGAGGGCCTGTTTCCACTCTGTGTGACTCCATGATTCTATGACACTACCCTAATATTTCCCAGTCTGGTTTGGCATCAATTATTTTGTTTGATTGACATGCGACGAAGCACCTTGAAAGCTTTTACTGCCTCAAAGCTGCTATTTTTAGTTTAGTTTCGTTTGGAGATACACCGTGGAAACAAAGCCAATTAACCCGCAAACCTGTACGTCCTTGGAGTGTGGGAGGAAACCGGAGCACCTGGGGGAAACCCACACGGTCACGGGGAGAACGTACAAACTCAGTACAGACAGAACCCATAGCCAGGTTTGAACCCGGGTCTCTGGCGCTGTAAGGCAGCAACTCTACCGCTGCGGCACCGTGCTGCCGCTGAGGTTGCCCTACTATTGAGGTTGCCAATGTTAATAACCTCACCCATTATTCCTCTCCCTGGATATTGTGGTTGGATACGGGTGTCAGGGGTTATGGGGAAAAGGCAGGAGAATGGGGTTAGGAGAGAGAGAGATAGATCAGCCATGATTGAATGGCGGAGTGGACTTGATCGGCCGTATGGCTTAATTATGACTTTAAGACCTTATACTTAACTGTGTCCAGAAATCATTTGGACATCTTACTTATAGAGGGTGTAGGAATTTGCAGGCGCCTACTCAAATATTCACACAGTGAAGATGAACAATTAGATATGGCGATGATATGAAATACAGAAGATTCCTCCTGAATAATCGTTAAATGAAGTACCAAGGATTGACATAAAATGGTGGAGTAACTCAGCGGGACAGGCAGCATCTCTGGAGAGAAGGAATGGGTGACGTTTCGGGTCGAGACCCTTCTTCAGACCAAGGGGTGTCCATTTTACCGTCAGCCAACCTTGAATTTGCATTATGCGAAAATGTTGGCATTCATGCCTGTAACGTAGCCTGCAAAGGTCCAGGTGTGAAGCAAGCTAAATCCCAGAGAAGGGTGTTGGTCCAGAATTAGCTCTCCTCCCAAACACATTACCTACCACCTATCTATTAGTCCAAAATGTCTTCCCCAACATGTAAAAAATGAAGCATTAATCTCACATGAAGAAATGTTTCTACCGAAGACAGCACTATGGCTAAAATATAGTTTATATCAGCAAAGCTGAACTCACCATGATTCTACAGATAACTAAGAAACAATCTATGTATATCCAATTTCTCTGTCATGAATCATTTTAGATGCATTGTCCCTGTTGTAATATATATAATTTGTGCACAGCAAATTCCTGTGTGTGAAGAAGGGTCCCAACCCAAAATTCCCTCCACAGATGCTGCCTGATCTGCTGAGTTCCTCCAGCACTTCCTCCAGTTTTATGCTCAAGATTCCAAACATCGGCAGTTCCATGTGTCTCCAGGAGAAGCACATAATTTGCCCCATCAGGTGATAACAAGCCATCTTTGACTGATTCAATCATCCTTAGGCACCAATTCTTTCTAGAGTGCTGGACAAGATTCAATACTCAAACTAAATAAATGGTGCATAGTTATCCCACTTTCGCAACCTCTCTCTGCACACGAGGGCTAGTTAGCCTTGGTAGTCACGGTGGCGCAGCGGTAGAATTGCTGTCTGACAGCGCTTGCAGCGCCAGAGACCCAGGTTCGATCCCGACCACGGGTGTTGTCTGTAGGAGTGTACGTTTTCTTCAAGATCTCCCTCCCACACTCCAAAGACGTACAGGTTTGTTGGTTAATTGGCTTGGTATAAGTGCAAATTGTAGGATAGTGTTAATGTTTCCGTGTTGTATCTCTAAACTAAATGAAAGCTTTTGGGATGTGGGAGGAAACTGGAGCACCCGGAGGAAACCCATGTGCTCCAAAGGAGGAATGTCAGACATCAGTTTGTGTTTTTTTTCTCTCTGTGGTGATTTTGTTCGTCCGTCGGGTTAAACATACCGATCTTGCACAGTTGGAGGCAATGCACCGTGGGTCAGGTTAGGTGTGATTGCCCTCACCACTCCGGCCTGATAAACGTATCCAGCTAAACCCTGTGCCACCATCTCTTGCGAATTATTCACAGCCACATATTGGTTCCATTATTCAGTGACGACAGTGGGAATGTGGGCGCTCGAAGAAAGACTCCCACATGCCGATGGCTTTGGGAACCGACTGTGGATGGATCTGTAGATATGCAGTGGAGGTCCGGCATGCTGATCAGTTCCTCAGGGACTTCACGCCATAATACACCACAGAAGGATACCATTTGGCCCAGCTGGCCGGGATAAATCCAGGTCAATTGTCCTTTAAACATCAAGCCTGACTCCGCTTCAAGTCCCCTTGTAGTAACTAACATATTCCGCCTATTCCATACCAGCCTTTGTGTGAAATAATATCCCCGCCCCCCCACCCCCTTAGTTCATTGAAATCAGTGACTGTGGTGAAACTGGCCTTCAGGGTGAAACTGGTAAATAAAGGCACAGACACAAAATGCTGGAGTAACTCGGCGGGACAGGCAGCATCTCTGGATAGAAGGATTGGGTGATGTTTCAGGTCAGACTGACAGTCTAAAGAAGGGTCTCCACCCAAAACATCACCCATTCCCTCTACTAAGGGGAGAGTGGGGGAGTTACTCCAGCATTTCGTGTCTATCTTCGGTTTAAACCAGCGTCTGCAGTTCCCCACTACACAATTAAAGGCACCGCATCCCCAGCATTTTTCTGATGACTCTCATCTTATTTTACCACAATAGTGTTAACTGCTGTGGAGAGATGGGGGGCCTTACAAATAAAATGGTTGCGTTGCTTCTAATACGATGCAGTTTTTAAAATTAAGCAGAAGTTTTCAATATTCAATTAATTTCACTTAAAAAAATTAGAGAGGATGATTATGCTAAGGGGAGGGACTGCCATGGATTTTTTTTTAATGAGATAGGAACAAACAGCCACTGTAGGCAAAACAAAAGCAATACTGTCTCTTTAAACCTCTCGATGACCATCTGCTAAAGGCTATAAAGCACAGATGTTCGAATACTACAGAAAAGTCATTGGCCTTTGAAAAGTGGTCAGTTTCACCTCTTTAACCCTTTGCCTGCCCTCCATGCACCCTCCCTCACTTTGCCAGACTCCTTGTAGGATGTCGAGGGTCGACGCATAATGCTTGTGTAGTTACTCCAGCATTCTGTGTCTATCTTCGGGCTGCAGTTCCTTCCTCGACATTAATGCTGGTGTAGCTCAGCGGGATGGGCAGCACCTCCGGAAAGATGACGTTTCAGTTCGAGGCC
This sequence comes from Raja brachyura, assembly GCA_963514005.1. The sequence goes on from OY740810.1 coordinate 10,067,154, forward strand.
CTTCTTAGGGCTGTGGTCGGACTGAGTCAGGGGAGAGGGAGTCTCAAGATATGGAAGGGCCGGGTGTGAAAGAGACAGATCAAAGCAGAAGATGATCTAGGAGAGGTAGAATGGTTCGTGGTTGGTTGAGGGGAAGGAGACAAGCAGGCATGCAATCAGTAAAATTAATTGGAAGGACAGTGAAACTAGTCGGAGAACTAGGATGGGGAGGGGTGGAGAGAGATGGGTTACTTGAAGTTGGATAAATCTATACTCATTCTGCTGGGTTGCAAGCTGCCCATGTGAAATACGAGGTGCTGTTTCTTTAATTTGCATTGGGCCATTGTAGAATGTGCTTTTGCTCAACTCTCTTAACTCACTCCATCTCCCTGTTTGCTTTCTTCCCTGGAGCACCGTATCATGTGAAGGTTTGTCACCGGGTGTCAGGGAAAGCAGTTGTCTTCTGCCAGAGATGTTTTGGATGTTGTGAATTTCCCTGATCTTGGTACGTTCCAGAATGGGGGAAGGGTGTGCTGGCTCTGGAGAGGGTGCAGAGGAGGGAAACAAGACTGAACCCAGGAATGGCATATGATGAGCATTTGACGGCACTGGGCCTGTACTCGCTGCAGTTTAGAAGAATGAGGGAGGACCTCATTGAAATGTACAGAATAGTGAAAGGCTTGGATAGAGTGGATGTGGAGAGGATGTTTCCACCAGGGGGAGAGTTTAGGACTACAGGTCAGAGCCTCAGAATTAAATTACGTTCCTTTAGGAAGGAGAGGAGGAGAAATTTATTTAGTCAGAGGGTGGTGAATTTGTGGAATTCTTTGCCACAGAATGTTGTGGAGGCAAAGTGAGTGGATATATTTAAGGCAGAGATAGATAAATTCTTGATTAGTACGGGTGTCAGAGGTTATGGGGTGAAGGCAAATGGGATTCGGAGGGAGGGATAGATCACCTATGATTGAATGGCGGAGTAGACTTGATGGGCAGAATGGCCTAATTCTACTCCTATCACGTATGATCTTATGGTCTTATGATACACAAGCTAAAGATTGGTGATGACAATTTTGCAGATGACACCACCGTAGTGGGCCGGATCTCGAACGACTATGAGACAAGGATCCAGGCAAAGAGATCAGAAGCCTAGTGTCAGCAAAACCAAGGAGCTAGTGATCGACTTCAGGGAGTGGGGTGGAGCACACGTCCCAGTCTGCATGGATGGTGCTGAAGTGGTGATGGATGCGAGCTTCAAGCTCCGAGGTTTGAATACCACACGCAATGTAACCTGGTCCACGTTGACACTATGGTTGAGAGAGCACACCAACACCTCCACTTCCTTGGAAGGGTAAGGAAATTTGGCAAGCCTCCAACAATTCTGCCCCACAGAAAGCATCCTAAGGGGATGCTTCACACTTGGATAGGCAACTACTCTGCCCACAACTGCTAGAGATTGCAAGCAGCTGTGGTCACAGCCTCATGCAAACCAATCTACCCCACCATTGACTCCATCTACGCTTCACATAATATAGGAACGCAGCCAACACAATCAAGAACCATTCACACCCTCCTCTCCCCTCTCCCGACAGGCAGTAGATACAAATGTTTGACAGCATGTATCGCCAGATTCAAGATCTGCTTCTTCCTTGATAGGGAAAGGCAAAGGCTGTATTCCCCATCTTCCAATCTACCTCATTTTGACTTTTGCCCTTTTTTTTTATCAGCACTTCCTCTGTAGCTGTAACAGTATATTCTGCATTCTCTATTCTCGTTTGGCCATTACCTGTTGCACTAACATATCACATGATTGCAGTCGTCATGTGTGGTATGACTTTCCTGTACAGCACTCAAAACAAAGTTTTTAATTGTATCTTTGTACACAAGACAAACCAATACCATTAATGAATCGAGAGAATCATGGAATTATTACAGCATGGGAAGAGGCCTTCCAGCCAATTAAATCTGTGCCATCTTTTGGCAGAATAATCCAGCCAGTTGCTTTCCCCTTAGCTCTGCAATTTATTTCCACTGAGGTATTTATCCAATTTCCCTTTGAAGGCACTGATTGAGTTTGTTTCCCCCACTACTTCACACAGTGAATGTCAGATCATAACTGTGGAAAGAGAAACAGAGTTAATGTCTTTGGTCAAAGTGTCTAATTGACAATAGACAATAGACAATAGGTGCAGGAGTAGGCCATTCGGCCCTTCGAGCCAGGACCGCCATTCAATGTGATCATGGCTGATCATCCCCAATCAGTTTGAATACCACACGCAATTTAACCTGGTCCACATTGGCACTATGGTTGAGAGAGCACACCAACACCTCCACTTCCTTGGAAGGGTAAGGAACCGTTCCTGCCTTCTCCCCATATCCCCTGACTCCGCTTGAAGGGTCTTCGACCTGACATATTAACTTTGCTTCTTTTTTCACACACGCTGTCGAGCATAATTATAACCGGCATTAACAAAAAAAAATCACATCCTCCTATTTGACGACGTTTATATCTCTATCCCTAGTCATAGAATATAGAACACTGCAGACAGACCCGAAACGCTGGAGTAACTCAGCGGGTTAGACCACCTCTCTGGAGACAATGAATAGGTGGCTTTTCGGGTCGAGATTGTTCTTCCCGAAACGTCACTTATTCCTTTTTTCCAGGGATACTGTTGGACCCGCTGAGTTACTCCAGCTTTTTGTGTCTATCTTCAGTTTAAACCAGTGTCTGCTGTTCCCTTCCTACATAGAACAGTGCAGCACAGGTACAGGCCCTTTGGCCCATAATGTTTGTGTCAGACACAACACCGAGATAAACTAGTGCAGTAAGGAACTCCAGATGCAGCAAAGATAGACGCAAAGGTAGATGCTGGGGTAACTCAGCGGGTCAGGCAGCATCTCTGGAGAAAAGGAATAGCTGCCATTTTGGGTTGAAACTGAGTCTGAAGAAGGGTTTTGACTTGAAACATTCTCCAGACATGCTGCCTCACCCGCTGAGCTACTCCAGTATTTTGTGCCTAACCAAGCGAAACCATCGCATCTACCTGCAGGTGATCGATATCTCTCTATTCCTTACATATCCGTGCATCTATCTAAAAACCTCTTAAACACCACTGTCACATCTGTGACCTCCACCACCCCTGGCAGCGGGGTACCAGGCATCCACCACTCTCTCTGTCTCTAAAGCTTCCCCTCTGCATCTGTTTTTAAACTTTGCAAATCTCACCATCAAGCTATTGCCTCCCAGTCTTTGGCATTTCCACCCTGGGAAAAAAAGTCTTTAAACCACTGCTACTGGGATCAGCTTCCCCCTATTCATCCCTTCTAAGCCGAACATGGTTTTACAAATCTTTATGAAATCTGCATTCAATATTCTTTACTCAAGGCGGAACAATCCTAGATTCTCCTAGTAACTATTTCGTTTTTTTTAAGGTTTAGAGCTACAGTGTGGAAACAAGCCCTTCGGTCCACCGAGTCCGCGTCGACCAGCAATCCCCATTACACTGGCATGCACTACGCACCAGGGACAATTTATACATTTTTGCTGAGGCCAATAAACCTACAAACCTGTACGTCTTTGGAGTGTGAGAGGAAACCAGAGCACTCGGGGAAAACATGCGTGGTCACAGGGAAAACGTACAAACTCCGTGCAGACAGGATCCGTAGTCAGGATCGAACCCGGGTCTCTGGCGCGGTAAGGCAGCATGCCACCGTGCCACCCAGCAGTATGGATTCAGCTATGGGGTGGCACAGTGGCGCAGTGGTAGAGTTGCTGCCTTGTAGCACCAGAGACCCGGGTTTGATCCTGACTACGGCTGCTGTCTGTATGGAGTTTGCACATTCTCCCTGTGACCCCATGTGTTTTCTCCGGGTTCCTCCCACACAGGTTTGTAGGTTAATTGGCTTCTGTAAAATTGTAATTTGACCCTAGTGTTTGGGATAGTGCTACTGGACTGTATGATCGCTGGTTGGCGCAGACCCAGTGTGCCAAAGGGCCTGTTTCCACGTCGCATCTCTAAAGTTTAAAGACCACGTGGGTTTTCTCTGAGTGCTCTGGTTTCCTACCACGCTCCAAAGAGTACAGGTTTTTAGGTTAATTGGCTTCTGTAAAATTTAAATTGTCCCTAGTGTTTAGGATAGACAATAGACAATAGGTGCAATAGGTGCCATTCGGCCCTTCGAGCCAGCATCGCTCGAAGGATAGTGCTAGTGTATGGGGTGATCGCTGGTCGGCGCGGACCCGGTGGGTCAAAGGGCCTGTTTCCGCGCTGTCTCTAAAGTCTTGTCCCCGCCACAGATATTTCTTTTGTCTCTTGGCCCGCACCTTTTTAATGCCTTTATTCCCCCAGCCTGCCTTGAACTCACTCTGACCTTTCTTAATAATAAAACCTGTACAATCCCTTCACTGTGCTCGCCGAAGAATATGTCATGGCGCACTGCTCTACGGAGCAGCAGAAGATGGTAACACACTTAATTGATTCTAGTGAAGGCAGGAGTTTCACTCGCATCTGGATTGTAACCAAAGAAGCACGGTCGCAGGGAATGAAGGAAACTCAAGTGGAACGGATGCAGCTTTCACAGCCCTCAGTCCCAGCTGTTTCTCCAGGAATGCATTGCTGCTTTAGGAAAGGAAACCTTAGACTTTGCGTTAAGAACCCTAAGCTAATCGCTAATGGCAGGCTGAATGGTATTAACCCCTCTTCCTCTGATCTGGCAACGGAGGAACCGCAAATGAAAGGTAGTTAGAAACGGCAGATTCATCGGTTTTATTTAATTTTTAATTTCAATTTAGAGACACGGGGTGCGGAGAAGATTTACGAGGATGCTGCCAGGGCTCGAGGGCCTGAGCTGTCGGGACCATGTGCAGGCAAGGACTATTCCTTGGGGCGCAGGAGGGGTGATCTTAATGAGGTATACAAATCAAGAGAGGAATAGTTTGGGTAGACGCACAGAGTCTCATGCCCACAGAGGGGGAATTGAGGACCAGAGAACATAGGTTTAAGGTGAGAGGGGAAATATTTAATAGGAACCTGAGGGGTAACCTTTTCACACAAAGGGTAGTGGGTATATGGAACAAGCAGCCAGAGAAGATAGTAGGAGGTTTCGCAACATTTAAGAAACATTTAGACAGGAATATGGACAGGACAGGTTTTGAGGGATATCGGCCAAATGCAGGCAAGTGGGACTAGTGTGGGCAAGTTGGGCCGAATGGCCTGTTTCCACTATGATACAGCGGAGAAACAGGCCCTTCGGCCCAACGAGTCCACGACGATCATAGATCACCCTTTCACACTAGGTCTATGTTATTCCATTTTAACATCCATTCCCTACACACTATGGCCAATTTACAGAGGACAATTAACCCAAAGTCAATTAACCTACAAATCTGCACATCTTTGCGATGTGGGAAGAAACCGGAGCCTCACGAGAGAACTCACGCGGTCGTTGAGAGAATGTGCAAACACCACACAGACAGCAGCCGAGGTCAGGATCGATCCCGTGTCGCTGGCACTGTGAGGCAGGAACTCTACCACGGCGCCACTGTCCCACCCTGTAATCACGCCAGGAAATTTACCATAGGATTGTTTGCAGTCAATTAGTTTCTAAAAGTCAGAAAATAAAAGTTCGTAGCAATGTAGTGACTTCAAAACAGGGCAATTAAGTATTTATTCAGTATCTCAGTTTAGAGATTGAGTGGGTTCCTTTCTATCCTTCCACATCCCAGAGAAGTGCGGGTTTGTGGGTTAATTGCCCCCAGTGTGTAGGGAGTGGACGATAAAGGGGGATAATATAGAACCAGTGTGAGCAGGTCGGCATGGGCTCAGCGGGCCGAAGGGCCTGTTTCCAGGCTGTATCTCTCAGCTAAACTAAAATAATTTTCCACGCTTGCTGTGTGGAACAGGGACGGTAATTCAAAAGGACTTTGTTAGTTGCAAACTTTACTGGGTGGGTTATATATCAGCATGGGCAGAGGATAGACTAACAACAGAGGACAGAGGAATTAATAAACGGAAGATGGTGGAGTAACTCGTGGGGACAGGCAGCATCTCTGGAGAGAAGGAATGGGTGACTTTTTGGGTTGAGACCCTTCTTCAGACCCTTCTTCTTAATAAATGGGTGATTTTCAAATTGGCAAGCTGCAGCTAATCTGGTGGCACAGGGATGAGTGCGATGAGCCTCAACTATATACTATATATGTTAATAACTTGGGTAAAGGAACAAAATGCACTGTAACCAAACTAGGAGGGAAAGCAAGTTGTGACGGTGGTGTGTGAATCTGAACCCTAAGGGTAAACCTAAAGTAGTCCCCCAACTATGGATTTAATAGTGGGTACACAAAAGGCTGGAGAAACTCAGCGGGTGCAGCAGCATCTAAGGAGCGAAGGGGATAGGCGACGTTTCGGGTCGAGACCCTTCTTCAGACTTTAATAGTCATTGCTTTGAATAGAGTTGATCCTATTGAAGCTTGAAGGTTCCATGGGAATGTCTGGAATCTGTCTGGAAAAACACAAAGCGCTGGAGTGGCCCGCTGAGTTACTCCAGCACATTATGTTTTGCTCAAGATTCCGCAGGTGTTTGACAGAATAAGTACCAAGAGGACATTTTCTCTTGTGGGCAAATTGAGAATGAGAAGGATAGACACCTGGAAAAGGAATTGGTGACGTTTCGGGTTGAGACCCTTCTTCAGACTGAGGGTCAGGGGCCTTGAACTACGGCACTGAGGCACGGTGTCAGGATATGGACTCTTGCATTAAAGACACGAATATGGAGGAATTAAATTTCTCTGGGAAGAGAACAAGCTTTGGATTTCCCAACACCAGGAAACTGTGGAAGATGAATCACTGAAAGTATTCAAGCCAGCGACCGACAAAATTTAATCTACAAGGGGCATCAAGGATACCGGGGAATTGGCAACAAAAAGAAGCTGAGGCCAAGGCCTGATCAACCATATCTCAGTGAAAACTGTGCAGGAAGGAACTGCAGGTGCTGGCATACCCAAGACAGACACAAAACACTGGAATAACTCAGCGGGTAAGGTAGCATCTTTGGAGAACATGGATAGGTGATGTTTTGAGTCAGAACCCTTCTTCAGACACATCTGCAGTTCCTTCCTGCGCAGTTAATGGGAAAAGCTGACTGGACTGGGGCTTTTAGAGTCATAGCACGGAGAGCTGTCCTGCAGTTTGTGTCCTTTTGTGCAAATCAGCATCTGCAATTTCTTGTTTCTGCAACTGACGGGGATTACAAGTTCACAAGGTCACATGTTGCAGGAGTAGAATTAGGCCATTCGGCCCATCGAGTCCACTCTGCCATTCAACCGTGGCTGATCTCTGCCTCCTCATCCCATTGTCCTGCTTTCTCTCCACAACCCTTGAAGATGGAGACACTGGGAACTGCAGACATCGGCTCCCAAAATTAGACACAAAAGGCTGGAATAACCCATCAGTCCAGGCAGGGCTAAGAAAGCCAGACCCGCTGAGTTACTCCAGCACTTTGTGAATACATGAAGATATTGGAAATCACCAAAAATCCAGATGAAGTGGGTCTTTCAGCAAAATGAAGACAAAAGCACCAGATAAACGTGCTTATGAACTGAGCAAGCTGGTGGCATGGTGAGTCTCCTCAGCATGACAAGTACAACAAAGACATGGCCCACCTCTCTCTAGAAGGGAAGGAGAGGCCCGTTTAAACAGCCATTTCCTCACACAAAAAAATGTAAAAGTCCACTTACAGATAATGCTGCTCTCTCCCTGCTGCACACAAAGATCTCGGGATACTGCCATATGGAAACACTTCACAGGAAGTTGGACTTTTTTTGAAACTTAATAAGGAAGTGATTGTTAAGAAAAAACAGGTGCAGAGAAGATTGCGCATAGTTTCTTTAATCGCAGTGCGACCTCCATTATCCCTACACCTATTATCACCATCCCTTTTATCCACCATCCCCTCTTCCATGTGCGTGGGACATTTGGTTCATTCACAGCTTCTTTTGTCATCTGCATTCTGGGCTGCTTTTCCTTGCCGAAGACGCCCACGCATTTGCTGCCTGTGTTCTCCTCGTCAGCTGCATCTCAGGTTGTGGCACTTAGTTGTCGGGGGAGTCACAGAGGAGTCTGTCTGACACTTTTCACTCTGGCGGCTTACAACCCAGCGGTATAAACGGGTTGTACGCGTACGGGTGCAGTCTGTGCCGAGTTTGCACGTTCTCCCCGTGACCCGCGTGGGTTTTCTCCGGGAGCTCTGGTTTCCTGTGACACTCCAAAGACGTGCAGGTTTGTAGGTTAATTGGCTTCAGTAAAAATTGTAAATTTTCCCTGGTGTGCAGTGCATGCTAGTGCAATGGGGGATTGCTACTCTGCGCGGTCTCCAGTGGACCGAAGGGCTTGTTTCCACGCTGTATCTTTCAAACTAAAACAACTAAATAGTTACTCAGAGAACCAAAGACGTACAGGTTAATTGACTTTGATAAAGATTGTAAGTTGTCCCAAGTGTGTCGGATAGACAGTGCTTGTGTACGAGGACCTGAGTTGGTGTGGACTCAGTGGGCCGAATGGCGTGTTTCCACGCTGTATCTCTAAACTAAACTAAACTGAACTGAACTAAACTTAACCTAGACTCGTTTGGGTCGTGGAACAGCAAAACGCAATCTCCCTGGAGAAGTTTGCAGCAAAAGAAAATGTTTGGCAACCTCTGTCACATCTCTTTGTCACATCCCGAGATCAATTATTGCTGAGGGGAGTCTTGGTAATTGACAGCTGTTGTAAACTCACCCTTTGGGGACAGGGCCATGTAACCGAGACCGGGAAACCAGGAGGAAATAACAGGCTTACTGTTTTGTATATGTGTGGAGAGAGTGTGCACATCAATGGAACATGAGTGATGAAATACATGTACAGTTGTTTTTTGTGTGTGTAGGTGTAATGTAACCTCTGAGGAAGTGTGAGTTAATGAATATTAGGTGCATGTGAATGGAGGGAGGGTGCTTGTGATTGTGACTGAGCCTTGCATGACTTTATGCCTTATTTCACTGTTGCAGCAACACAGTGATTATATTATCATAAGTTCATAAGTGAAAGGAGCAGAATTAGGTAATTCTGCCCATTGAGTCTGCTCCGCCATTCAATCGTGGCTGATCTACCTCTAATTCCTAACCCCATTCTCCTGCCTTCTCGCCATAACATAATCTGACAGCCATACTAATCAAGAATCTATTGATCTCTGCTTTAAAAATATCCACTAACTTGTCCTCCACAGCCTTTTAGTTTAGAGATACAGCGCGGAATCAGGCCCTTCAGCCCACTGGGTCCGTGCCGACCAGCGATCCGCCCATATTAACACTATCCTACACACACTAGGAACAATTTTTCCATTTACCAAGCCAATTAACCTACAAACCTGTACATCTCTGGAGTGTGTGAGGAGGCCGCAGATCTCGAAGAAAACCCACGCAGGTCATGGGGAGAACGTATAAACTCCACACAGACAGCATCCGTAGTCGGGATGGAACCCGGTTCTCTGGCGCTGCAAGCGCTGTAATGCACCTGTCCCACTTAGGAAACCTGTACGGAAACCTCTGGAGACTTTGCACCCCACCCAAGGTTTCCGTGCGGTTCCCAGAGGTTCCCGGAGGTTTTTGTCAGTCTCCCTAATGGTCGAAAGTGGTTTCCGTTTGAAAAATCGGTAATTTTTTAGTCGAAGCCGGTTGCGATGCTAGTTGAAGGTAGTTGCCGGAGGACAAAACCTTGGGTGGGGCGCAAAGTCTCCAGAGGTTTCCGTTCAGGTTTCCTAAGTGGGACAGGGGCATAAGGCACCAACTCTACCGCTGCGCCACCGTGCCGCACGGCAAAGAATTCCACAGATTCACCACAAAGCGCTGGAGTAACTCAGCAAACCAGGCAGCATCTCTGGAGACAAAGGATCCCGAGAAGCTGCCTGACCCGCTGAGTTGCTCCAGCACTTTGTATCCAACGGCAGTATAGCTGATTTGTAAGAGTACTCTCAAATAGCCCACAGAGGCACTGAATTCAAGGGCAATTAATGCCTCTTACACCTTGTGACTGAATAAATCAAATGACCGACAACCCCCCCATCCCCCACCCCACAAACCCAACTTTGAAGATCTTTCATTGACTCCAGGAATAAAGCAGAACTCCAAGGAGACAGAGGTACTTACGCCACTGAGCTGCACGGGGGTCTTGCGAGGCTCCACATTGCCTGAATGGGAAAAAAGGAAGAACCTTCAGTGAAAATGTCACTTCCTCATATTTTAGCCCAGCGTCCCAATGGGTTTGTCAAAATACTACTTCTGCTCCCACCATTGCGGCCTATGTTTTTGTTCGTGGACGGGACTTATCTTCCGCCTCCCGTTCCATTTTGCAGACATGGTGGTGTCCTATTTAATTTCCGTGAAATTTCCTCCAGAGGTACAGCACGGAAACAGGCCCTTCGGCCCACTGGCTCTGCCAGCTGCGTCACTGTGCCGCCAAATTGGGACTAGCAAAGGATAGTGTTAATATGGAGAGGATGTTTCCACTGGCGGGAGAGGACTTGAGGTCATAGCCTCAGAATTAAAGGGCGCTCTTTTAGAAAGGAGGTGGGGAGGAACTTCTTTAGTCAGAGGGTAGTTCATCTGTGGAACTCATTGCTACAGAGGGCGGTGGAGGCCAAGTAAGTGTATATTTTTAAGGCAGAGATCGATAGATTCTTGATTAATACGGGTGTCAGGGGTTATGGGGAGAAGGCAGGAAAATTGGATTAGGAGGCAGTGATCAGCCAGGATTGAATGGTGGGGTAGACATGATGGGCCGAATGGCCTAATTCTACTCCTATAACCTGTGAACTTGTGAAATCAAAATCCCCTGGCATGTATGAAGAATTCAGTGTGTGTTCTCTACAGTATCCTGGCTGGAATTTGTCCCTTGATGAAACTTCTTAAAGAGGTTTATGAGGCATTTATCTTGTTACAACACCACTCATTCATGACACTTCAGTCTGAAGAAGGGTCTCGACCAGAAATGTTGCCCATTCCTTCTCTCCAGATATGCTGCCTGCCCTGCTGAGATTCTCCAGCGTTTTGTGTCTATGTCCGGTGTAAACCAGCATCTGCATTTCCTTCCTACACCCTCATTCATAAACTTCCTTGACAGAGCAGAAAAATGTAAGGGGCGTTCTCAAACAGAGAGATGATACCATGGATTTTCTTGTTTTGAATCAGAAATAGATTTACGACATTTGTTGGTAGTGGTTTAATTGGATTTTTGCTGGGTCCATTTGGTGTCGAAGATAGATACAAAAAGCTGGAGAAACTCAATGGGTCAGACAGCATCTCTGGAGAGAAGGAATAGGTGACGTCAGATGAAGTAGGGGCTCGATCCAAAACGTCACCTATTCCTTTTCTCCGGAGATGCTGCCTGTCCCGCTGAGTTCCTCCAGCATTTTGTGTCTTTCTTCGGTTCAAACCAGCACCTGCAGTTCCTTCCCACACATTTTTGCTGGCTTCGTTTGGTATCGTCTTTGTAAAAGAAACCTTAAAAAAGTTTAAATCCCAATAACAGCTGCTCATAAATGCTGCCGTGGAGGACAAGGCCATCTTTAACAAGTCCAGGAAATCAGAAGGACATAACAGGCTTACTGTTTTGTGTGAAGAGAGGTATGTGTGGACATGTGTGTGTGTGTGTGTGTGTGTTTATGAGTGTGTCTGGTGATGATCCCATCACCGCATCGAGGATACACATCTCAGAACTGCTGTCCCTTTGATGACATATAATCTCAACACCCAAAGCTACCCACACACATGGAATACACATACACGTTCGAGAGCCTATGGCAAGATTCATCGAGTTCTCCAGGTGTGCAGCTAAGTGTCCTTCCCTCAAACGAAGTCATCAAAGGCAGATGAGATTACAGGGTCTAAGGTTTCCCGCTTGTGAAATGTAGAACATTGAACAGTACAGCACAGGAAGAGGCCCTTCGGCCCACTAGGTCTGTGCCGAACATGGTTCCAAGACCGACTCTTATCTGCCTGCACTTAATTCATATTTCTCCATTCCCTGCATATCCAAGTGCCCATCCAAAGGTCTTTTAAATGCCACGGCCATGTCTGCCACAACTGCCACACTTGGCAGTGAGTACCAGCCCCAGAGTCATGCTGTTCTAGGGCTGCCAGCTCTAAGTAGCACTGCTGCCAACCTGCGTGGCAGCATGTCGTGTTAACGAGCACCAGCAGAGCCACAAGGAACTGCAGATGCTGGAATCGTGCGCGATAAACAAAGTGCCGGAGGAACTCGGGGGGTCAGGCATCATCTGTGGAGGGAATGGACAGGCAACGTTTCAGGTTGGGAAACCTTCTTCAGAACACGTCAGTGCAAGTTGGGATATAGATGATAGAGTTGAACAGCGTGGAAACAAGCCCTTGGGCCAATTTGTCACTCTGGCCAAGATGACCCGTATTTGACCCATTTATCTCTAAACCCTTTCCTATCCATGAACCTGTCCAAATGTCTCTTAAATGTTGTTATTGTTCCTGCCTTAACTACTTCCTCTGGGAGTTTGTTCCATCTACCCACCAACCACCCTCTGCATGAAAAGGTCACCCCTCAGGTTCCTATTAAATCTTTGCCCTCTCACCTTAAACCTGGTTTTTGACTCCCCTAACCTGGGAAAAATACTCTGTGGATTCACCCTATCTATGCCCTTCATAATAATGTACACTCACACCTCTCAGTGATCTTATAAAAGTGTATAAAAGTTTATATTATGCCTTATAAGATCACCTCCTGCACTCCAAGAAACACAGTCCGAGCCTGCCCAACCTCCTCTTGTAACTTTGGCCCTTGAGTCTTAGCACCATCCTTGTAAATCCTATCTACACCCTTTCTGGCTTAATGGGAGATTTCTATGGCAGAGTGACCAAAACTGGACACAATATTCCACGTGCAGCCTCACCATCGTCTTGTACAACGATGACATAACATCGAGATTTGTTAATCGAGTTAAATTTAAGCTGGAGCTGGGTGCTCCGGTTTCCTCCCACACTCCAAAGTCCGACATCTTTGTAGGTTACACAAAAAAGCTGGAGAAACTCAGCGGGTGCAGCAGCATCTAAGGAGCGAAGGAGATAGGCGACGTTTCGGGTCGAGACCCTTAATTGGCTTGGTTTAATGTAAACTTTAAACTGTCTCTCGTGTGTGTGTGTAGGATAGCGTTAGTGTGCGAGGATCGCTGGTCGGCGCGGACTCGGTGGGCCGAAGGGCCTGCTTCCGTGCTGTATCTCTAAAGTAAACTAAACTAAACTAAGCTAAGAAGTAGGGGGTTACACAAAAAGCTGGAGAAACTCAGCGGGTGCAGCAGCATCTAAGGAGCGAAGGAGATAGGCGATGTTTCGGGTCGAGACCCTTCTTCAAGCTAAGAAGTATGTAGGAAGGAACTGCAGATGCTGGACCTCACCGACGATAGACACAAAATGCTGGAGCAACTCAGCGGGACGGGCAGCATCTCTGGAGAGAAGGAATGGCTGACGTTTTGGTTAGTCTGAAGAAGGGTCTTTTTTTTTTTACCAATAATGGTAAACGAAAATGTAGTTACAGATTTCTTACATAGCTTCAGTTTTTTCAATTTTTTTTAAAGAATAAAGATAAAGAGAGAAAAAGATGAGAGAAACCATAATATAATAGAGAGGAAAAGAAGACGAAAAATGAAATTACCAATAACAAGAACGGTCTTGACGTGAAACGTCACCCATTCCTCCTCTCCAGAGATGCTACCTGTCCCTCTGAGTTACTCCAGCTTTTTGTGTCTATCTTAAGTTAAGAAGGAGGCAGGCACTGTCCTTGGGAGACGGGAACACGAGCCCTTGACGACCACCACCATCAGTGGTGTTAAAGACAGATGACTAATATTTTCCCTGCTCCCAGTCTATTTAGTCTTCTCACCTCATTCCGGGCCACACAGTTCCTGCAGGTGTGTGTCAGACACTAAAACATTCCACACATCTTTGGCATACTGACGCAGGCAGCGCGCTGCTATACTAACTCATTGTGCAACCCGATACTTTATTTAACAAGCACATAGCTGTGTATTGCAGAAGAAACCGGTGGCAGCCCAAGTTTACATGATCAATTCAACAAGTAAAGGTTTCTCCTAAAAGTGGATGGGGGAGACGGGGGATGGGGAGGGGGAGCTGGGTGGGGAGGGGAGTGGAGTGGAAATGGTGCAGGGGCAGAAAGACTTCCCCTTGAGCCACACACTGGGCTCTGTCCTTGGCTGCCTCATTTGTGACTGTAGCCTTCATTCAGGTTGTAGACTCCCTCGTGAGGTCCTGTGTGGTCACCGAGTTTTAACATTAATCGTCGCGATTTCCTGACTGAGATTGAGCTGGGGACGGGCGGCGTGGAGTCAAGGGGTACTCGTTTTTTTGCAGCAAGTTGTGACGGTGCGCCAGACTTTGCCAGAAGGTGGTTTCTTTAATCTACTTTAGAGATACAGTGCGGAAACAGGCACTCCAGCCCACCGAGTCCGCGCCGACCGGCGTTCAGCCTGTACACTGAGATGCACACACTCGGAACGATTAGTCTGAAGAAGGGTCTCGACCCGAAACATCACCCATTCCGTCTCTCCAGAGATGCTGCCTGTCCCTCTGAGTTACTCCAGCGTTTTATGTCCTTCTTCGGACAATTTTACAACATATTAAAGCCAATTAGCCTACAAAGCTGTACGTGTGGAAGGAAACCAGAGCACCTGGAGAAAACCCACGTGGTCACAGGGAGAATGTACAAACTCCGTACACACAGCACCCGGAGTCAGGTTTGAACCTGGGTCTCTGGTGCTGTAAGGCAGCAACTCTACCGCTGCACCACCGTGAATCTAAAATTGCTTATCTTTGCACCTTCTCCAGTACTTTCACATTCTACCTAAAATATAAATTCATTAGCAATTGTCCAAGTGATTGCACTTGAAATATCGGTTTGCTTCTGGGAAAGAGCTGGATGGGAAGACTAATTGGAGAGCTCATTCATAGAAGCAGCAGAGACTAAAGGGCCTGTCCCACTTTCACAACTTAATTCTTGCATCCCGACCATTGTTTTACGTGTGGCTGGAAAAAACGCCCTGACTTACCTGATGCCACGAGTACCTACGACTAGCATAATGAGCCGCTGCAATATATCCAAGATTCAAGTGAGTTTATTGTCATGTGTCCCTGATAGGACAATGAAATTCTTGCTTTGCTTCAGCACAACAGAACATAGTAGGCATTGACTACAGAACAGATCAGTGTGTCCATATACCATTATATAAATATATACATACATGAATAAATAAACTGATAAAGTGCAAATAACAGATAATGGGCTATTAATATTCAGAGATTTGTCAGAGCCAAGTTTAATAGCCTGATGGCTGTGGGGAAGTAGCTATTCCTGAACCTGGTTGTTGCAGTCTTCAGGCTCCTGCTCCTGTACCTTCCACCTGAAGGTAGCAGGGAGATGAGTGTGTGGCCAGGATGGTGTGGGTTCTTGATGATACTGCCAGCCTTTTTGAGGCAGCGACTGCGATAGATCCCCTCGATGGAAGGGAGGCCAGAGCCGATGATGAACTGGGCAGTGTTTACTACAGTGTTTATCTACGAACTCCTACAACCTCCTACGCACTCGTTACGAACATTCTGCGGGTTCGAATCAGGGGAAAGCTCGGGAGAATTCGTGAATGACCTCGTGAAAGTGGGACAGGCCCTTTGGCAAGCAGAACTGCGGGGATGCTGTGAAGATAGATAAAGACAATTGAAATCCTGGAGACAATAGTTGCTTTGGTGAAGGCACTAAAGAAAGTGAATAATCACCGCAGCTCATGAAGGAACAAAGTCCTGCAGCGAAGTTATCTTTATTCATGAACTCAGAACATCCCAAAGTGCCTTACAGACAATTAAGTACTTTCTGATAGCATCTTGCATCTACAAAGTGCCCTCACACTGGGACAAAGATTTCAAAGATGCTTCACAATAGTGTTATCAAACAAAAGCTAACACTAAGCCACATATTAGGAAAATGAGGAGAAGCTTTGTCAAGGCTTTAAGCTTTTTCTAAAGGAGTAAAGATGATTGAGTGGGAGATTTGAATGAGGTATACAAAATAATTATGGATTTCAATAGCACACACTTAATTCCAATTGCTAGAGAATCAAAGAGCAGAGGACGCAGATTAATAGTGCAGGAAGGAACTGCAGATGCTGGTTTACACCAAAGATAGACACAAATGTTGGAGTAACTCAGCAGGACAGGCAGCATCTCTGGAGAGAAGGAAAGGGTGGTGTTTCGCGTCGAGACCCTTCTTCAGACTGAGAGTCAGGGGAGAGGGAGGCATAGAGATATGGAAGGGTAAAGTGTGAAGACACAGATCAAAGGGGACGATGATCAAGGAAAATATAGAATGGTTCATTGTTAGCTGAGGGGAGGGTGACAATCAGTAAAATGTAACCAGGAGGACAGTGAAACTAGTTGGAGAACTAGGATGGGGGAGGGCCGGAGAGAGAGGGAAAGCAAGGGTTACTTGAAGTTGGAGAAATCAATATTCATACCACAGATTTATAGTAATTGGCAAAGTATCTGGTGATAAGGTGAACAACATCTTTTTTAACACCGTTTTGATTTGATTTGATTACAATGCCTAGAAGAGTGCTGGATGCAGATTCAAGTGTGTCTTTCAAAATGGGAATCACGGATAAATATTTGAAAACAAAACGTTGCAGGGCTATGGGGATGCAAGGGAGAATGGGACCGATTGGATTATTCTACAGAGAGCCAAGGGACTCGAAGGTCATCTAGTGTTGGGCAAATGTAACAATTTAACAATTGTGCGGCACAGTGGCGCAGCGGTAGAGTTGCTGCTGCCCTACAACGCCAGAGACCAAGGTTCAATCCTGACTACAGGCGCTGTCTGTACCCAGTTTGTGCATTCTCCCAGTGAACTGCGTGGGTTTTTTTTCCTAGATACAGCACGGAAACAGACCCTTTGGCCCACCGAGTCCGCACTGACCAGCGATCCCCGCGCATTAACATTAGGGACAATTTACACATACACCAAGCCAATGAACCTACATACCTGTACATCTTTGGAGTGTGGGAGGAAACCGAAGGTCTCGGAGAAAACCCACGCGGTCACGGGGAGAACATACATACTCCGTACAGACAGCACCCGTAGTCGGGATCAAAGTCAAAGTCAAATTTATTCGTCAAATGTACCAACGAAGGTGCAGTGAAATGAATTTGCCAGCAGTGATACACGTAAAAAAACCCACCAAAATACACAATAGAATTTAACACAAACATCCACCACAGCATTCTTCACTGTGGTGGAAGTCAACAAAGTTCAGTCAGTTCTCCTCCTTTGTTCATTTGTGGTCGGGGCCATGAACCCTCCGTAGTTGCCGCTACGGACGGCCGGATGTACAGGCCCTCTTGTCGGGATGATCTAAACTCCGACGTCGGGACGGTCGAACACAAAGTTAACACCAAGCTTAGAGCGCCCGAATCGGCACTTTCCCACCGGAGACCGCGGGCGGCTTCAGGATGTTATAGGCCGCAGGCCGGCGGTTGTAGCTCTTCTCCGGCGATCCCAGACTTTGGATGGTAAGTCCACGCCACGCCCACGGCTAGACGCTCCGCAGACCGCAGCCCCATGATGCCAAAGTCACCAGGCCATCGATCGGAGCACTCCTCTCTGTCCATAGTGTGTGTGAGAAAGTGTTAGCGTTTGGGGATTGCTGGTCGGTGCAGACTGGGTGGGCTGAAGGGCCTGTTTCTGCGCTGTATCTCTAAATTAAAGTAAATTCAACTAAACCAAAGATAGACACAAAAAGCTGGACCCAAAATCTTACCTGTTCCTTTTCTTCAGAGGTGCTGTCTGACCCGCTGAGTTACTCCAGCATTTTGTGTCCATCTTCGGTTTAAACCAGCCTCTGCAGGTCCTTGCTACACATACACTAAACTAGATTCATCATTCCATCAAAGACCTATCTTGAGGTAAAGAGGTTTTGGGAGGGAAATTCAGAGTTTGACAGGTGAAGCATATCTGCCACTGCTGGAGCCATTGTATCCAGAGATGAACAACGAGCCCAAACTGGAGGAATGCAATGAATGCAGAACATAGAACAGTACAGCGCAGGACCAGGCCCTTCAGCCCACAATGTCCATGCCGAACATGATGCCAAGTTAAACTGACCCCCTCTGCCTGCACCTGATCCATATCTCTCCATCAACTGCACCAGTACTGTTCACATTCAGGGCTGTTAGTCCGCATGGATTAATCTGACCTGAAGCTGTTCCATTCACTGGTTAACTCCCCATAGCTTGTCCCAATTACATGGAGATGAAATCACTTTGTTTGTACATGAGTATTATGTTTGCACTTTGATCTCATGATGTCAGGACTATGTATATACGTTTAACTTGTTGGCTGACAGTGTAGGGAAAAAAACTGCTGCACTCTGGCTGAGAACAAGGGGTGCTGGATCTCAATGCCACCAAGGCTCGGTGGGGGAGGACCACAGTCTAAGGTCCTTCCACTGCTGGACATGGGGGGCAGGGTGTGGTGGAGACGCCCCTCAAAATAAGGGAAGGGATTCCACGCCAGTGGGCCACGTGAGTGGCAAGGGTGGGGGGGGACAAATTTGTGTAATTTGTGTGAACAGTATTGAATGTTTGTATAGCCTCCGAAAATGCCGGATGAATTTTTTGCACGGTTCCTGTATTGTATATATTTATTACTTGAATAAAGTCTATTTTGAAAAAAAAAGGACAGACAGAAGCAGTGTGGAAACAAGCCTACCGAGTCCATGCCAACCACAATCACCCCGACACTAAATTAGGAAACTGGAGCACCCGGAGGAAACTCACGCGGTCACAGGGAGAACATGCATCCTTCTTCCTATCAATGTGGCTATCAAATTGTCCAAGTCCTCCCCCTTCTGTCTTGGGGTAGACTGAGACCGACTCCCCTCCCCCCCCCCCCCCCCCCCCAATCTTTGCACACCCCCAATCCTTTCCATTCCTCACTTTAATTTCATGTTTCATATAGTTTGTGTTTTTATGACTGTTGGCAGATCTATTTCCCTCCTGGGATGAAGAAAGTTCTATCGTATCGTATCGTATCGTATCGTTGACATCCATGCTACTCAGAAAACTGCTTATCGGAAAACTATTTGTGAATAGGAGTAAAGTATATCAATTCATATTGAATCCCCTCCTTCCCTCTTTGTCATCCCTTCTAATCTTTTTCAGCACTACAAATAATAATAATAATAATATAAATAATAATACATTTATTTGTATAGCACGTTTAAAAACAACTCTCGTTAACCAAAGTGCTTCACATCAGTGCAGGTACTAATTTGATACATACAACGGTAGACAGACCTAACAATACATACATGAACTGTTTAAAGCGCCCCCTCAGATGGGCTCAAAAACACTTGGGTGTAGAAATAGGTTTTGAGTCGTGCCTTAAAGGAGTCGATGGAGGGGCCAGTTCTGATGAGGAGAGGGATGCTGTTCCACAGTCTAGGTGCTGCATCCGCAAAAGCGGGGTCACCCCTGAGTTTAAACCTAAACCACGGGATAGTCAGTAGCCCCAAGTCGGCCGACCTGAGGGACCTGTAGGTAGAATGGTTGGGTAGAAGATTTTTGATATGGGGGGGGCGGGGGGGGGGGGGGGGGGTCAAGCCCGCTAAGGGCTTTGTATACGTATAAGAGGAGCTTGAAGTTGATTCTATACCGTTCTGGGGGCCAGTGGAGAGAGGCCAGGATCGGCGTGATGTGGTCCTTTTTACTGGTACCCGTCAGAAGTCTTGCTGCGGCGTTTTGGACCAATTGCAGACGGGACAGGGATGATTGGCTGATGCCAGCGTATAGGGAGTTGCAATAGTCAAGGCGGGAAAAGATGAGTGTGTGGATGATTTTTTCAAGGTCGTCGAATTTGAGGACTGATTTGATTTTAGCTATTGTACGAAGCTGGAAGAAACTAGCTTTTGCCACAGAGTTGACTTGCTTGTCAAACTTTAATGCGGAGTCAAATATCACGCCAAGGTTTTTGACGTGAGGTTTGACTAAGGAGGTTAGGCTTCCAAGGCTGCCTGTTATCGATTTGATGGGGTGGGAGGGGCCGAGTAGGATGACCTCAGACTTGCTCCCGTTAAGTTGGAGGAAGTTCTGAGCCGTCCAGCATTTTAAATCATCGAGGCAGTGCATGCTACTCTCCTCACCCACTCATACCTCACACCATAAAAATCATACTGTTGGGACCTCACAGCTTGGTTTGGAAACACCTCTGCTCGAAACCACAAAACATTGCAGAGAGTTGTGGATGTAGCGCAGTCCATCACACAAACCAGACTTCCCACCATTGACTCCATCTACACTTCAAGTTGCTTCGGGAAAGCTGCCAATAAAATCAAAGACCTTTCCCGCCCCGGCGGTCCGTCATTCTTCTCTCTGCTCCTGTCGGGCAGAAGTTTGAAAGTGGGGACCGCCAGACTCAGGAACATCTTCTTGGCCGCTGTTATCAGGCTTCTGAATGGTCCTTCCATAAACTAGGGGACAGTCTGATTCATCTCCACCCTAGTGCGGACATTGGACTTTGTCTCTGGAACTGGCGTGCTAGAAGTTTATCTTTCTCTTTGCTCTACCCATTGCACTTGAGTTTGGCTTGATTGCTTGTCTCTGTAGGATTATCTGATTTGTTTGGATAGCGTACAAAACAAAACGTTACACTGTACTTCGGTACATAAGAGTAATAATAAACCTCCCAACCCAATTCTTTATTACTTTGATTCCAATCTCTGGTAAATCTGCTCTCTCCGCTTCTTCCTACCAAATTGATAATTGGATAACAGCCATTCAGTGATGACGTACAACTACCACCCATATCTCCATAAGTTCATACGTGATGGGAGTAGAATTAGACCACTCAGCCCATCAAGTCTACTCCGCCATCCAATCATGGATGATCTATCTCTCCCTCCGAACCCCATTCTCCTGCTTTCTACCCAGAGCCCCTGACACCCGTACTAATCAAGGATCTATTTAACTCTGCATTAAAATATCCATTGACTTGGCCTCCACAGCCTTCATTGGCAATTAATTCCACAGATTGGCCACCATCTGATGAAAGATATTCCTCCTCACCTCCTTCCGAAAGGAAGGTCCTTTAATTCTGAGGCAACATCTATATTGCAGCACCTCCTGACGTTACAGCAGGGCTACAGTCCACTCGGGACGTCCCATGCCCGTAGAAGACGCTCAATGAAATTTGAAGCCCTTCCTTTTTTGCTTGGATCAGCAGTGAGGAGTGAAAATACAATGTGTCACAAATGTGGTTGGCCCATTTCCAAAGCCTTGGTGAAATCGGTTTCCCCGCTGGTTTGTAAAATTCGAGATAATTTCTGAAGAATGTTGTGCAGCATTCAGCTGCTCAACAATTCTCAGACAGATGACTCACTCTGGGAATTGCCAACATCTGCTGAACCCCTTGAAGCCAGAGAGCCTCAAGACTAATGACTGCTCCACACACAAACACTGAGCCCATCGATATAATTTCCATGAATTGTCAACACCTTGTGGAAATAAAGAACAATTTTAATATTACCGAGTTGTGTGTGTGTGTGAGTCTGCATGCATGTGTGTGCATGCATGTGTGTGTTTAAGCATGTGTACATTAGTTTCCAATCTGAAGATGGGTCTCGACCCAAATACCTCACCTATTCCTTTTCTCCAGAGACGCTGCCTGACTCGCTGAGTTACTCCAGCATTTTGTGTCTCTCTTCCATGTAAACCAGCATCTGCAGTTCCTTCCTGCACGTTAGGTTCCGGCAGGCTTTCTGGATGCTTTCAAGAGAGAGCTGGATAGGGCTCTTCAAAAGCTGGGCTTGTACACTCCGGAGTTTAGAAGGATGAGAGGCGATCTCATTGAAACATATAAGATTGTTAAGGGCTTGGTCACACTAAAGGCAGGAATGATGTTTCCGGTGTTGGGGGAGTCCAGAACCAGGGGCCACAGTTTAAGAATGAGGAGTAAGCCATTTAGAACGGAGACGAGGAAACACTTTTTCCTCACAGAGAGCAGTGAGTCTGTGGAATTCTCTGCCACAGAGGGCAGTGGAGGCAGGTTCTCTGGATGCTTTCAAGAGAGAGCTAGATAGGGCTCTTCAAAATAGCGGAGTCGGGGGATATGGGGAGAAGGCAGGAACGGGGTACTGATTGGGGATGATCAGCCATGATCACATTGAATGGCGGTGCTGGCTCGAAATGGCCTACTCCTGCACCTATTGTCTATTGTCTATTGTCTATTGTTAGCTTAGTTTAGATTACTGTCACGTGTACCGAGGTTCAATCAAAAACGTTTTTGTTGCGTGCTATCCAGTGAGCGGAAAGTTGCAGAGTGCAGAACACATTTCTCAGTATTGTACAGATTACAATCAAGCCGTCACGTTTAGTGCAAGGTGAAGTCTAGAGAAGTCCGATTAAAGATAGCCCAAGGGTGTCCGGTGAGGTAGCTGGCAGGTCAGACAAATTCTTGATTAGAACGGGTGTCAAGGGTTATGGGGAGAGGGCAGAAAAATAGGATTAGGAGACCAGCCGTGATTGAATGGCGGAGTAGACTCGATGGGCTGAATGGCCTAATTCTACTCCTGTAACTTGTGACCTTGTGTGAGATCGTGGTGACTCGGTGTCCAGGGCAGTATTTACTGCCCATTCCTGATTGACATTTGAGACAATGCCATTGAAGCCCTTTCTTGAACCGCTGGCACTTCTCTACTTTCAACACTGTCCCAGCGATACCGGACATGAATGATATCAGTCAATGATGAAAGAATGCAAATGAGTTTCTGAATCAGGGAGTTGTGTAAATTGGATAGTAAATGGAAGGAGGTGGTATTGCCAGCTGTCACTTGCCCTCATGCCTCTTGGCGGAAGAAGTTGCGTTTAGGACGTGGAGTCACAGTGGAGATTAACTGCAGCACATTTGGCGCACGTTGTACACTGGAGCCGCAGCGTGCCAGTGGCGGTCAGCATGAATGGTTTCGGATGCTGATCCACTCACTGTGCTGCTTTCCCCTCTTTGGTATTGAGAAGGTTCATCTTGGAGCTGCATTCATTCAGACAAGTGGAGAACGTTCCCATCATAATGGAGCTACGAGCAACTGTAGATACTGAGATCTTGAACATAACGTCAAGGTGCTGTGGGGGAACTTAGCGGGTCAGACAGCATCTGTGGTGGGAATAGACAGGCAACGTTTCTGGTCAGGACCCCTCTTCAGTCTTCAGTCTGAAGCCTTTCAAAGAGTCATGCAACACAGAGATAGACACACAATCCTGGAGTAACTCCGCGGGTCGGGCAGCATCTCTGGAGAGCAGGAATGGGTGACGTTTCGGGTTGAGACCCTTCTTCAGACTGAGAGACAGGGGAGGGGGAGATACAGAGACAAGGAAGTGTCAGGTGTGAGAAGGAGACATCAAATGGGGTGGAGATCAAGGTAAATGTAGAATAGATGATTGTTGGGTGGGAGGAGGTAAATACAAAGCAAACAGAGATAAAATATAATCAGGGACAGTCAGACTGGTCGGAGAACTGGGAAGGGGGAGGGGTGGAGAGAGAGTGAGAGAGAGGGACAGCAACGCTTACTTGAAGTTAGGGAAGTCAATGTTCATACCGCTGGGGTGTAAGCTGCCCAAGTGAAATTTGAGGTGCTGGGCCTCACTCTGACAATGGAGGAGGCCCAGGACAGAAAGGACAGTGTGGGAATGGGAGGGGGATTTAAAGTGTTGCCAACATCTGCAGTTCCTTCCAACACATACAGCATGGAAACAGGCCCTTCGGCCCAACTTGCCCATGCTGACCAAGATGCATCATATACACTAGTGGCACCAGCCTGTGTTTTGCCAATATCCCTCTAAAGCTTTCTTCCACTTCCCTATCCAAATCTCCAGCCTTTGTTTCTTTGTCCGCCCGTCTGTTAATCAATACACCCATCACTTAAGATAGACGCAAAATGCTGGAGTAACTCAGCGGGACAGGGAGCATCTCTGGAGAGAAGGAATGTCGTTTTGGGTCGAGACCCTACTTTAGACTCATCACCTGTCCATTTCCATTCCTTCCCCAGATGCTCCATGACCCTCTTTGTTCCTCAAATACTTGTGCTTCATTCATAATGGATGTTAGAATGAGTTTGGGGAGTCAGAAGCAGGCATGGAATATGCAGGTTCTAATCTTCTCCAATATGTCTAGTCCAGGCCAGTTTCTGGTCAATAAAGATCCTTAGAACATTGATAATTTCATGTTATAGGAGTAGAATAGGGCCATTCGGTCCATCAAGTCTACTCTGCCAATCATGGCTGATCTATCTTTGCCTCACAACCCTATTCTCCTGCCTTTGCCCCATAATCTTTGACACCCTTACTAATCAAGAACTTGTCAATCTCCACTTTAAAAATGCCCAATGCCCTGGTCTCCACCGCTGTCTGTGACAATGAATTCCACAGATATACAGTGAAAAGCTTTCATGCTAGTTACATGATATCCAGACAGCGGAAAGACTAAGTTACAATTGAGCCGTCCACAGTGTACAGATACAGAATATAGAGAATAACGTTTAGTGCAAGATAAAGTCTAGTGAGGTCCAATTGAAGATAGTCTGAGGGTCAACAATGAGGTAGGTGGTAGGTCAGGAACGCTATTTAGTTGGTTCTAGGATGGTTCCATTGCCTCATCTCAACTCCCAAGCCTTTCTTGACATCCTCTGAGTGAGGGCTATATGTATGTATGTAGTGATGTTTGTTTTTAATGTATGAACCACTGTTGTTTGTTGTCCTACTCTTATACCAATGTAAAGCACTTTGGCCAACGAGAGTTGTTTTTTAAATGTGCTATAGAAATAAAGTGCCTTGACTTGATAACAGCTGGAAAAAAGCTTTCCTTTATTGGAAGGGGATTCAAAATGGAAAGTCTCCCAATAATCGAGCAGCTCCCAGCGGAAGGCCAGTAGAGCCTAAGAGGTTAAAAAAAGTCAGGTGAGACCTCAGACTACTCTCTTTCTACCATGTCACTACGGGTTAGATAATATGTAGATGTGGGATCAGTCAGGATTAAAGTTTGGTTAAACAGTGTATTGAACCCAGCAAGTAAGACGAGATTCCGACAGAGTTTCATAATCACTAAGACAACAATAATTGTATTGTCACTTTAATAGGTAAGACATTTCATTGCTGGGCTTATCTCAGGTACAGTATATCTGCTTATCTATATGGCGGAGATAAACAGGCTGTTTTGCTTGAAGTTCATGCTGGCGTGCAATAAAGCAGATCGCACTCACGGATAACTCTCCAGAGGAGTGAAAAATGCCACCAGTGAAATAGGAGAGAGGGAATGTTTGGAGCGAGATAACATTGACTTTTTATAAACTGTTTACTTTTAGTCATCTGCCAAAACACAGGGTTCAGAGGAGGATTATATCAGTGCACGATAACTCTGTGTGACTTCAGCTTTTCTGCAGGAGTTCTCAAGGATAGAAACACAAAATGGTGCACACAGGTAATAAATGAGGATAATGGCACAATAATCAAGCCTTCGTTTACCTTGCACCATAACCCTTGCTCCTGTCGGCTGACTATTTCCTCCTTTTCTCACTCCCTTTTCCGTCTCAGCGTTTCGATTACACTCCTTACGGGAACAGTGGTTCGCTGGTAATGCCAACATTCGAAGGGCTGAATGGCCTACTCCTGCACCTATTGTCTATTTGTTGCCCATTCTTCAATACGTTTGAAAAGGTGGAGGGACAGCTGCCTTCTAGAACTGTGTAGGAAGTGTTATTTTTTAATTTTGAAGAGAAGAAACAGGTTGCAATCAAAATGAGTTTGCTTGAGTTGTGTTTATTGTCACGTGTACCGAGGTACAATGAAAAGCTTTTGTTTCATGCCAACCAGTCAGTGGAAAGACAATGTGCAGGAAGGAACTGCAGATGCTGGTTTTGGCCGAAGGTAGACACAAAATGCTGGAGTAACTCAGCGGGACAGGCAGCATCTCTGGAGAAAAAAGAAATGGGTGACGTTTTGGGTCGAGACCATCCAGAGACGCTACCTGTCCCGGTGAGTTTCTCCAGCATTTTGTTTCTATCTGCCTTCTGGAACTTAACTCTCGTTTCCCTTATCCCTAACCAGTCTGAAGAAGGGTCTCGAACCGAAACATCACTCATTCCTTCTCTCCAGAGATGCTGCCTGTCCCGCTGAATTACTCCAGCTTTTTGTGTCTGCCTTCTGGGACTGTTCATTCACTGGTACTATATTGCCAGTGAAATTCCTTTTTTGCATACAGTTCAGCGACAATCCTACTATACAATAGCCACTATCATACTAAATATAACATAGCAAAAGGATCTGAGTACAAGAGCAGAGAGGTTCTACTGCAGTTGTACAGGGTCTTGGTGAGGCCACACCTGGCGTATTGCGTAGTGTTTTGGTCTCCTAATCTGAGGAAAGACATTCTTGCCATAGAGGTAGTACAGAGAAGGTCCACCAGACTGATTCCTGGGATGGCAGGACTTTCATATGAAGAAAGACTGGATACACTTGGCTTATACTCGCTAGAATTTAGAAAATTGAGGGGGGATCTTATAGAAACGTACAAAATTCTTAAGGGGTTGGACAGGCTAGATGCAGGAAGATTGTTCCCGATGTTGGCATGTCCAGAACAAAGTGTCACAGTTTAAGGTTAAGGGGGAAGTCTTTTAGGACCGAGATGAGAAAATCATTTTTCACACAGAGAGTGGTGAATCTGTGGAATTCTCTGCCACAGAAGGTAGTTGAGGCCAGTTCATTGGCTATATTTAAGAGGGAGTTAGATGTGGCCCTTGTGGCTAAAGGGATCAGGGGGTATGGAGAGAAGGCAGGTACAGGATACTGAGTTGGATGATCAGCCATAATCATATTGAATGGCGATGCAGGCTCGACGGGCTGAATGGCCTACTCCTGCACCTATTTTCCATGTTTCTATGTTAACGGAGTAAAATAGTGGACTGGACAGAGTAAGCACATAAGAGCCACTGCGTTCTTCAGTTGACGAAGGGTCGGTCACAGTGGCGCAGCCAGAGACCCGGATTCAACCCAGACTTGACCCAGACTACGGGTGCTGTCTGTACGGAGTTTGTACGTTCTCCCCGTGATCTGCGTGGGTTTAATGTGCTAATGATAGTGTTATGCCCCTGTCCAACTTAGGAAACCTGAACGGAAACCTCTGGGGACTTTGTGCCCCACCCAAGATTTCCGTGAGGTTCCCGGAGGTTTTTGTCAGTTTTGACCATTAGGGAGACTGACAAAAACCTCCGGGAACCTCACGGAAATCTTGGGTGGGGCACAAAGTCTTCAGAGGTTTCCATTCAGGTTTCCTAAATGGGACAGGGGCATTAATGTGCTGGTTTTGCATGGACCCGCTGGGCCGAAGGGCCCGTTTCTGCGCTGTATCTCTAAAACTAAAACTAAAACTAAAGGGTCTCGGCCCGAAACGTCACCCATTCCTTCTCTCAAGAGATACTGCCTGTCCCGCTGAGTTACCCCAGCATTTAGTGCCTGTCCTCAGAGTGATTGGTTGGTATTACCCACATCCTAATAATGACACGCCCACCTCTGGAAGTGGGAAAAGTTGAGTTAGGTTTGGAAATTTAAAAATCCTTATCCTCTCACACACATAACCCACCTGTCCATGGGGCTTACGCTGCATCCACTGCCACCCCCTCCCTATTAACTCTTGAGTCTGTTCTGCATTTAATGAGATCATGGCTGATTTGTATCCTAATTCCATCCACCTGCTTTGGCTTCACATCCCGTTAATTCCCTGGGCCAGCAAAATTCCATGAGTCTCAGATTTAAAATGATTAATTGAGTTAGCATCTACTGCTTTGTGTGGGAGAGAGTTTCACATTTTTTCCGTCAATTGAGTGTGGAAGTGTTTCCTGAATGACTTGGTCCCTGATGTTCACTTTATGCCTTATTGTCTGAAGCTCCCTCCGGTAGGAAAGTGTCAGTCAATGGGTGCTAATAGCCTCAATCAAATCACAATCTCTATCCTTCTAGATCATAAGGTCATAAATGATAGGAGTAGAATTAGGCCATTCGGCCCATCAAGTCTACTCCACCATTCAATCATGGCTGATCTATCTCTCCCTCCTAACCCCATTCTCCGGCCTTCTCCCCATAACCTCTGACACCTGTACTAATCAAAACTCTATCTATCTCTGCCTTAAAGTTTCCACTGACTTGGCCTCTAGAGCCTTCTATGGCAAAGATTTGCACAGATGCCAAGGAAAGTGGATCGATCTTGTTATTTTTGTTTTGTGCACACTATTGCTGTTATACTTTTATTCCAGATTTATATCATTACTTGAATGTAAGTTCTCCGCTTCACGGTTGGGAGTCAAAACTATGTCAGTGGATCAATGGATCAGGCCTCTGGATGCGAGTCTGTTTGTTGAACTACTTCACCGCTGTTATCCTCACTGTCTGGCTGAGTCTGTCAAGGGTCCCGACCCGAAACGTCACCTATCCATGTTATCCAGAGATGCTGCCTAGCCTGCTGAGTTACTCCAGCTCTTTATCATTTATACGACTTAGTGGGAGGTTGTAGTGTTTAATGGCCTGATGGTTGTTGGGAAGAAGCTGCTTCTGAACCCAGACGTTACAGTTTTCAAGCTCCATACCTTCTACCCGATGGCAGGAGTGAAATGCGAGTGTGGCTCGGGTGGTGTTGGTCGCTGATGATGCTGGCTTCTTTTTTGAGGCAGCGACCTTTGTAGGTCCCTTCAATGGTGGGGAGGTCAGTACCTGTGATGGACTGGGTAGTGTTCACCAGTTGTTACAGTCCTCTTTGTTCCTTGGTCTTCAAGTTTAATGAGCTTTGATGAGCTTTCTTTATGATTGCATCAACGTGCTGGGTTGGTCCAGGACAGATCTTCAGAGGCATGTACTTCCATCCCTGGCCTCCCCTTGATAAATGGCCGCCACTACAAGCAACTTATCCGAAAGTCACCGGGTTGGTCAGAGCTGCGTTCTCTGAACCCAGTGCGACACGGTGGCACAGCGGTGGAGCTACTGCCTTACAGCGCCAGAGACCCGAGTTCCATCCTGACTACGGGCGCTCATTTGTACGTTCCCCCCGTGACCTGCGTGGCTTCTCTCCGAGATTTTCGGTCTCCTCCCACGCCTCAAAGACGTACAGGTTTGCCGACTAATAGGCTTGGATGTTCCCAATGTTGGGAGAGTCCAGAACCAGGGGCCACAGTTTAAGAATAAGGGGTAAGCCATTTAGAACGGAGACGAGGAAACCCTTTCTCTCACAGAGAGTGGTGAGTCTGTGGAATTCTCTGTCTCAGAGGGCGGTGGAGGCAGGTTCTCTGGATACTTTCAAGAGAGAGCTAGATAGGGCTCTTAAAATTAGCGGTCAAGGGGTGAAGGCAGGAACGGGGTGCTGATTGGGGATGATCAGCCATGAACACATTGAATGGCGGTGCTGGCTCGAAGGACCGAATGGCCTACTCCAACTACAAATTCCTCGGGGTACACATCTCGGAGGATCTGTCCTGGTCCCTCAACACCTCAAAGCTGATCAAAAAGGCACAGCAGCGCCTTTACTTTCTGAGGAGGCTCAAAAAAGCCCACCTGTCCCCCCAGATCCTGACGAACTTCTACCGCTGCACTATCAAAAGCATCCTGACCACCTGCTTTACGGTATGGTACAGCAGTTGCACCGTGGCAGACAGGAAGGCACTACAACGGGTGGTGAAAACCGCCCAGCACATCATCGGTGCCCCGCTCCCTGCCATGGATGCCCTCCACCGAAAACGGTGCCTGAAGCGGGCCGGGAAGATCATCAAGGACCCCTCACACCCTAATCATGGTCTGTTTGCCCTCCTACCATCAGGGAGGCGGTACAGGAGCCTCAGGTCCCGCACCAGTAGGACGAAGAACAGCTTCTTCAACTACACCATCAGACTGCTGAACTCGGAGTCCCGCTGATAGATTTGTCTGTACCCTGTATTTATTTATTTTCCATATTGCTACCACTGCACTCTGTATTTATTTTTCTATATCGCTATCACTACGAACGACGCTAAACTGCATTTCGTTGTACCTATACTTGTATTTGTGCAATGACATTAAACTTGAATTGAATTGAATTGAATTGAATCCTGCACCTATTGTCTATTGTCTATTGGACTGTTAAATGTCAAACAGAAATCCTCCCTCATGCGTGCGGGGTAGCGTCGATGAGCGGGGATCGCTGGCTCTGCGCGGGCTCGGTGGGCCGAAGGTCCTGTTTGCGAGCTATACCTCGAAACTGAACTTAACTCTGACCTCCAAATTAGGCTTGGCCACAGCACCTGCGCGACTGACCAACACGTGAGGTGGCCACTGGGAACGTGGAACTTGACAAACCATCAATAAATGGGCCGTTTCCACCCCTCCCCGGGGGCGGCTGAGCCAGATTTCCCCTGGAACGTGAGAAGAGCCAAGAATCCTCGCACAGTCTGGCAACACGAACACAGATTGTATCGCACATGTTGGAATGGATTTTAGAGAGTAACACAATCATTTCGCAGATGAACTATTCCTTTCTTCCTCTAAATTAAGGAACAAAAATGATCACAACATTCTGATGCGTCTGCACTCTGTGCAAAGCAAGCCCCAGTAACAGTCTTCACTTTGAATGAGTCTGCAATCTGTCAGACTGTAACTCTCACAGGCTTGGTGTTGGCAATTAGATTCCTTTGGCATGTGTCTGTAATTTTTAGACCAAAGGTATTGTTCAACAAAGCTTTCGGCATCCGGAAACCTAGACTTTCTTTGAGTTGAATTCCGAAAAACATTTTCTTTTTGGCTTAATTTTCGGTTTTCTCTCTCTCTCTCTCTCTCTCTCTCTCTCTCTCTCTCTCTCTCTCTCTCTCCCTCTCTCCCCCAGAGTCAGTTAAAATTTTCAGATTGATGTTAAAGTGTCAGTCAGCAGTTTTTGCCACAGCAGAAAGTCTTCGATTTTCAAAGCATAACAAACAGACTTTACATTTGTTCTCCAGATGTAACTGAAGCCTCAAAAGCTGACTTATGCTCAACAAAGCCAAAATAAAGCCTCTCGCTCCATTGTTACAAAGTTTAAGAAGGCCAACTTCAGTGACCCGCACCTGAGTACAGGTACGCAGTTTTCTTGTGGCTATCGGTGAGCTTGAAAAGATAAGATAAGGATTCGTTTACACACAGTGTAAAAATGACAACATGGTCAGAGTACAATCTCCCTCCACAAAGAGGTCTTCCTTAATCCGAGCTTTCAAACTTTACTTCCCTATCCTCTCTTCAAACGTGCTTTAGTTAGCTTAGAGATGCAGCGCAGAAACAGGCCCTACGGCCCACCGAGTCTGTGCCGACCAGCGATCCTCGCACGCTTGCACTATCCTACACGCTTGGGACAATTTACAACCTTTGCCGAAGCCAATTGACCTACAAACTTGCACGTTCTTGGAGTGTGGGCGGAAACCGCAGCACCTGGAGGAAAACCCACGCGGTCCCAGGGAAAACGTACAGACTCCGTACAGACAGCACACGTAGTCGGGATTGAACCCGGGTCTCTGGTACTGTAGGGCAGCAGCTCTACCGCTGAGCTACAGTGCTGCTCCTAAACTAATTAAAACATTTGGGGATCAGGATGGAACTAGGAATGTTATTGAGGAACAATGGAAATAAAATATGTGTTCTCCTGAAATATATTGAAATCTTCGGCACAGAGATGATAGAACAGGAAGGGGCCAAACTGCCCCTGATTCTGTCCTACCATTCAATGAGCTCACGGTGGTTCCAGATACTAACTCTACCCATCTGCCTTGGCTTCAAATCCAACATATTTGTCCTCCAAAGAGGTTCCAACACAAATTCTGAATGATTCATTGAGTTGGCACCCCCTGAGTTATTGTAACACATCGACCATCCTTCGTTGAAAGGGTGATCTGTTCTGTTGTGTCAAACCTTCACAACCTTCACTATCCCCACATAGAACAGTCCAGCAACAGGCCATTCAGCCCACAGTGTCTGTGCCAAACATGATGCCAAGGTAGACTCACATCTGCCTGCACATGATCCATATCTGTCCAATCCCTGCATATCCATGTGCCTATCTAAAAGCCTCTTAAATGCCAGCAACGGCTCTGCCTCAACCACCACTCAAAATAAAAGGACGTACCATTCGAAAGGAGATGAAGGTGAATCTGTGGAATTCATTTCCACAGACCGCTGCGGTGGCCACATCATTGGGTATTTTTAAGGTGGAGATCAACAGGTTCTTGATTAGTATGCAGTGGAGAGAGAAAGATACATCAGCCATGATTGAATGGCGTAGAAGTCTCGATGGGCCGAATGGCCTAATTCTGCTCCTATGACTTTATGAACCACTCATTTATGAACCACTCCTGGCAGCACGTTCCAAGCACCCACCACCCTCTGTGTAAAAATGTTTGCCCTGCACATCTTGATAGAAATATACATCATGGAAAAAGGCCCTTCAGTCCATCCAATCCATGCCGACCATTGATCACCAGTTCACGCTGGTTCTGTGTTATCCCACTTTCGCACCCACTCCCTGTGCACCTGGGGCAACCTACAGAGGCCAACGGACCTACAAACCCGCTCGTCTCTGGGAGGACCCTGGGAGGAAAGCGGAGCACACGGAGGAAACTCGTGAGTTTTCGGGCCGAACGGGCAAAGTCCACACAGAGAGTACCTGGAGTCAGGATCGAACCCCGGCCTCTGGCGCCGTGAGTCGGCAGGTCCACCAGCTGCGCCACAGTGCCGCCCCATCCTCTTTAAACCTTGTCCGACATTAACCATGACTTCCTTATCCCTTGATTCCTTTACTTCACCAACTGTGGCTCTCACTTCTAGTGGTCTCAGGGCATCAGCTCTGTGTCGGTGGGTATTGTGCCCGGTTCTTGGTTCTCGGTTCCATGCTTGTGCGTTCAGATTCCCCGCAGAGAGACCTCATTACACATGAAAGCTGCCATTTAAAGTGCCGTACTGGACTGCCGGGGTGCCATCATGTTGGAGGCCCTGTCTTTTGGAATGGGGTAAAAGCTGCTCAAATTAGAAAGCAACTTTAAACAAAGAAGCATAATCTGAGACACAAGGGCATCAGCAAACAATGCACGTAAGGAGACATTCCAATGGATGACCAAAACCTTGGCAGGTTTTAAGGGATGTCGTAAATGAGGGAAGACATTTGCAGACCTTAAGGGACGGAATTCCAAAGCTTCAGCCTTGCCAGCTGTCCTTACGCCAGCCCCTGGCAAAGATATATACCTGAGGCCAGAATTAATGTGTAAAGATATCTTGGAGGTTGTTTGTTTGAAGAGGGCAGGAGCACAAATTGAGTTTCTTTGGAAAAAAAAATTGTATTTTAGTTTTAGAAATACAGCACAGAAACAGGTCCTTCAGCTCATCGTGTCCGCACCGACCAGCAAACCCCTACACACTAACACTATCCTATACACAGTGGGGACAATTTACATTTATATCCAACCAATTAGCCTTCAAACCTGTGCATCTTTGGACTGCATGAGGAAACCGAAGATCTCAGAGAAAACCCACGCAGGTCATAGAAACATAGAAACATAGAGACTAGGTGCAGGAGTAGGCCATTCGGCCCTTCGAGCCTGCACCGCCATTCAATATGATCATGACTGATCCTCCAATTCAGTATCCCGTACCTGCCTTCTCTCCATACCCTCTGATCCCCTTAGCCACAAGGGCCACATCTAACTCCCTCTTAAATATAGCCAATGAACTGGCCTCAACTACCCTCTGTGGCAGAGAGTTCCAGAGACTCATCACTCTCTGTGTGAAAAAAGTCATTCTCATCTTGGTCTTAAATAATTTCATAGCGAAAGGATTTGAGTATAGGAGCAGGGAGGTTCTACTGCAGTTGTACAGGGTTTTGGTGAGGCCACACCTGGAGTATTGTGTACAGTTTTGGTCTCCAAATCTGAGGAAAGACATCCTTGCCATAGAGGGGGTACAGAGAAGATTCACCAGACTGATTCCTGGGATGTCAGGACTTTCATATGAGGAAAGATTGGATAGACTCGGCTTGTACTCGCTGGAATTTAGAAGATTGAGGGGGGAATCTTATAGAAACTTACAAAATTCTTAAGGGGTTGGACAAGCTAGATGCTGGAAGATTGTTCCCGATGTTGGGGGAGTCCAGAACAAGGGGTCACAGTCTAAGGATAAGGGGGAATTCCTTTCGGACCGAGATGAGGAAGACATTCTTTACACAGAGAGTGGTGAGTCTCTGGAATTCTCTGCCACAGAAGGTAGTTGAGGCCAGTTCATTGGCTATATTTAAGAGGGCGTTAGATGTGGCACTTGTGGCTAAAGGGATCAGGGGGTATGGAGAGAAGGCAGGTACGGGATACTGAGTTGGATGATCAGCCATAATCATATTGAATGGCGATGCAGGCTCGACGGGCTGAATGGCCTACTCCTGCACCTATTTTTCTATGTTTCTATGTTTCTAAAGGATTTCCCCCTTATCCTTAAGCTGTGACCCCTTGTCCTGGACTTCCCCAACATCACGGGGAGAAAGCGAATAACGAAGACTAGACAGCACCCGTAGGCGGGTTCGAACCTGGGTCTCCGGCGCTGTAAGCGCTGCAAGGCAGCAACTCTACCGCTGCGTCACTGTGCTGACCTTGACGGCACTTGTATTTTAGTGGGTGCGGGGATGAGGCAGGATTTAATGGGCCCAGCGGGTCTTCATCCTGTTGTTCAAATCCGCACTCCGATGGAAGGACCACAACGGAACTTCCCTGTCAGCGTGATCGGGATTAATTTGAACTTGTTCTGCAGAGGCTGACATATGTTTCGAGTTGGCCACAGCTGGAGCTCCCATTTGGTGGTGGACGCGAGTTGTAGTATGGTCACCAGTGACTTACAAATACCAGTGGGAAGCCTTAGCCTTGAATGTAGGTGTCCTGTTCAACATACGAGGAATTAAAAAGTATTTCCATCCTAAAACTCAGCCCTTTTTGGATTTATCTACATCCTTCTGGATTTGCTGATGACAAATGAAATCAGACAATTGGAATCTGGGCGGGCTAAGATTGGGATTTTCCTAACCAGGAGGTTTGGATTTGAAGGGTTCCGGCCATCTGCATCGTATCAAAATTCTTCCCCAATGGCTCATTTGTTACGTCTTACTTCCCAGGTGGATCTGAGTTAGGCCTGTCTCCGGATTTCTGATCCCCACCCCACGCCGGATGCACAGCTTGGTTTAATATCCCAGAGGTATAACCGAGGGAAACCAAGTCGACCATGACCTGGTTGGTTACGGAGCCCCTCTCACTCTCTGAGTCACACGTTTGTGGGTTTATATCCGGCTACTGACAATGGAGTACAAAGAAGACACACGCAAAATGTTGGAGTGGCTCAGGGGGACAGGCAGCATCTCTGGATAGAAGGACTGGGTGACGTTTCGGGTCGTGACCAAGGGTCTCTCCTTCTCTCCAGAGATGCTGCCTGCCCCGCTGAGTTACTCCAGCATTTTGTGTCTATGTTCTGTGTAAACCAGCATCTGCAGTTCCTTCTAAACACTTGAGTACAACCTTCAAGGCTGACTCTCCCGTGCAGGATAGGGGGAGTTGTGCACTGCCATGGATGCTGTTTCTGGGATGTCTTCAAACTGAGGCCTGGGGTAGACTTCAGAGCATAGAACATAGAACAGCAGGGGCGGGAGATTGCAACCTTCATGTGGTCCACCCTGTATCAACAAATGCAATTAACCTGGCGTGCACAAACAGAAGATCAAATAGAACAAGTGTTAAAGAAGGAACTGCAGATGCTGGAGAATCGAGGGTTACACAAAAAGCTGGAGAAACTCAGCGGGTGCAGCAGCATCTAAGGAGCGAAGGAGATAGGCGACGTTTCGGGTCGAGACCCTTCTTCAGACGTCTCGACCCGAAACGTCGCCTATCTCCTTCGCTCCTTAGATGCTGCTGCACCCGCTGAGTTTCTCCAGCTTTTTGTGTAACCCTCAATTCTCCAGCATCTGCAGTTCCTTCTTTAACAAATAGAACAAGTTGTCTTACAACTTTAGGCTGTGCACGCCGTACACAAGAAGAAGAGGAACAGTACAGGAACAGACCCTTTGTCTGTGCCAAACATCACGCCAACTTTAAGAGGTCACTCCCCCTTCTCCCCTCTCCCATCGGGCAAGAGGTACATGAGCGCGAAAACGCACACCTCCAGATACAGGGACAGTTTCTTCCCAGCTGTTATCAGGCAACTGAATCATCCTATCAACTACTAGACAGAGGTCCTTAGCTACTATCTACCTCGTTGGAGACCCTTGGACTATCTTTTATTGGACTTTACTGGACTTTATCTTGCATGAGATGTTATTCCCCTCATCATGTATCTGAACACTGCGGATGGCTGGATTGTGATCATGTGTAGTCTTCCCACTGACTGGTTGGTGCAGGAGAAAACAAACTAAACTAAACGTAACTAAACTAGCTGATCTCACCTGCCTGTACATGATCCATAACCCTTTATTCGTTGCACTGCCACGTGCCTATCTAAAAGCCTCTTGATGTTACTATCGTAGATGTCTGCACCACCACCCACAGTGTGTTCTAATCCTCCACCACTCTCTGTGTAAAACCCTCCATGCTCCACACATCTCCATTAAACTTTCCCCCTCTCACCCTGTAGCCACGCCCTCTAGTGTTGGACATTTCCACTCTGGGAAAAAAGGTTCTGACTGTCTACCCTATCTATGCCTTGCATAATTTTATATGCTTGGATCAAGTCTCCCCTCAACCTCCAACGTTCCAGTGCTTCATTACCACAGACAAGGTATCATCCGACAAGCTAAAGACAATCTGATCATTCGACTTCATGTTGTTTCTTTAGTTTAATGTAGTCTAAAAATACAGCATGGAAACAGGCCCTTCGGCCCACTGAGACCCCGTCGACCAGCGGTGCCCATGCACTAGTTCTATCCTACACACTGGCGGCAATTCTACAGAAGCCAATTAACCTACAAACCTGCACGTCTTTGGAATAATGTGGAAGGAAACCGGAGCACCCGGAGGGAACCTACGCTGTCACGGGGACAAGGTACAAACTCCGTACAGACAGCACCCACTGTCAGGATTGAACCTGGGTCTCTGGCGCTGTAAGGCAGCAACCCTACCGCTGTGCCACTGTGCCACCCTAAGCTCTACTGGCGTAGCTGGCAAATTGGTTACGAGGCTTACACATCAAAATAACGACAGCGCTCGCAAAAACAACCACATTGGATATAGACCAACTCTAGGGTGTCCTCAGAGCGATTATAGAGTTGCAAGTTCTCTCCTATGAGACAGAAATGGATTTGATTCATACAGGAGGTACGGGCACCCCTGGCGATGCTTAATCATTGCTGATTAATTTTGGAAACGTGGGCAGCTTTCTTGATGGGCAAAATTTGATTTACTTGTTCGATACAGTAATAGCCTGATATGACTGAGTATCACGTTTACAGTCGGCAGTTAAGAATCAATCACATTTGTGGATATGAAACGACAACTGGTACACAGGGCAAGGTCTCCTCCTCTGAAGGGCATCCATTAAGCAGATAGATTTTCACCGCCGATGTTCTGCTCATATTGTCGTCAAATCAAGTCAAGAGTCAGAAGTGTTTCCGATTGATTATCCGATTGATAACGGAACAATGAAATTCTTACTTGTAACAGTATAACGGGTCTGAAATTGCAATGCACACAGATAATATATGATAATGTAGATCATAATAAGTATATAATTTGGGGCGGCACGGTGGCACAGTGCTAGAGTTGCTGCCTTGCAGCGCCAGAGACCCGGGTTCGATCCTGGCTATGGGTGCTGTCTGTACGGAGTTTGTACGATATCCTTCTGACCAGCATGAATTTTCCCTGGGTGCTCCAGTTTCCTTCCACACTCCAATGACGTAGAGGTTTGTAGGTTCATTGGCTTGGTAAATTTGTGTGTTGGATAGAGCTCGTGTGTGGGGATTGCTGTTCGGCACGGACTCGGTGGGCCGAAGGGCCTGTTTCCGCGCTGCATCTCTAAACTAAACTAAACTAAACTCTCCTTATACTATTATCTAGGAGCCAGAGAGGGGAGGGGGGGAAACTTGCAGGAGAATGCACGGTCACTTAAAAGAGGTTTTGTTTCACCATGTGGACCCCTTTCTACAGTCAACTCTACTCTCGCAGTTACAAGCATTCCTTTCTCCCAAAAGCAACACTACAGCTGGAGCAAGAATAAGGAAATTAAGTAGAATAAGGGCATGAGTCACCCACTCTTAAAAAGTTAAAATTACATTATGAAATAAAGAAAGCCAAAAATAGGTTAGTCATAACATAGCGCTTGCAGATACTATAAATAACTAATGGTAGTTGGTGGGGTGGGGGTGGCGCTTACATGGACCTCTTGTTAAATTGCACCTCAGTAATGGGTCCCTTTAATAAGTTTTGAGCCTTCCAGTCTCAAAACCCTATGAGGATTTAACAAGCCAGAGAGGTCTCTGGATTGTGGCACAGAAACTTCAGTTAAGTGTCGAATCTATCACACTCCATATAGAATTTTCCTATTGGTAATTTTAGAAATTCCCATTTGACGCCTGGCTTTTATAACCCAAGGCTGGAACAGCTGGGCTTTCCAGGGTTGCGTCTGTGCTAATTATGGTTGTTACAGTGGAAAATGAAAATGGCCGCGTGTTTTATTTACTGACTTCCACTGGGCAACTCGGACGGAACAGACTGCGAGGTGCAAATCAGCAGCTTTTAGTGCATCTCATTAAACGACTGTTGGAGCTACATTTCCAGCGCCATTCTCTGCACAAAGCAACACCAAGCCACGTTTTCTCTCCAATTTCACCCCCTGTTACAAGGTGCTGATATGAGCTGGATAGTTCCCGATACAGCTCAAGCTTTGTGCTACTTTGAGCTATTTTGTACACTCACATCCATAAACACATGCTCACACTTACCGTTGCACACCTACACGCTCTCAATCAGAAAGGTTCACACATCCACTCACACACACTCGCTCACTCCAACACATTAATAAATACTCACGCACTCTTATCTGCTAACACCCACGTCGTACACACTGATGCACTTGGAAACGCTCGCTCAGACTTAATTTGGATACAGATATTTAAACACAAACCTTCCCTCATTCCCTAATGTACATTCACACACATGCAAATGCGCACACAGATGCACACAGACACACACGGACATACACACGCATGTGCACACACGGACATACACACGCATGAACATACACACACTCACACACAGCCATTACAGACTCAAACACAAGCACACACAGTCACACACACACAGATACACACACGCACATATACACGATCGCATGAACATACACACTCACACCCACAGCCATTAGACTCACACACAAACACACATGTACACACACAGACATGCACACACACACAGTCACTCATACATGCGTGCACACACGTGCGTACATGCGCACAAACATACACACACATCCACAGCCATTACAGACAAGCACACATACACACACATACTGGCACACACACATGCATGCACACATCCACAGCCATTGCAGGCTCACACAGACACACACATGCACAAACATACACACTCACAGTGGAGACACAATTGCAGGCTCACACAGGCACACAGTCACACCACGCGTGTCTACCCCAGGCCTGAGCTGAGCTGATTACCACCTGTTAAAGGGCCTCATTTTAACTTGCCCACTGAGACTGGTTTATGGGAAATATTTCACTGGGTCTCCTCCCCCCCTGGCTGCCATGAATGGCTTCATTCTGCTGCCGGCTTTCAATAGATACATTATTGCCCGGCCGGCTCTGCAATGATGGCCATCCATCATCGGAACATCTCCGTGTAAGGGCCCTCTGTGCAAAAAAACATTTGCAACTTAAACGCTCGGGTGCTTGCAAAGAACCACAGTAAGGCTTTTGAAAACTTCTCTCTCACTTTATGAAACTGCACACACGAGTTATTTAACACGAGGGGGGGATTGGCATGGGGTGGGGGCAATTTCCTAGCCTCATCAGCCTCTACTGTAGGAATTAGCAGGACTTAGGCATAGGTGCTTCATCCTAGCGGAAAAAACTGAAGCTGTGAATGCTGCTGGGCTATTCAGCCTGTGGTGGCAACACATATCTATACATGCAAAAAGCTGGAGTGACTCTACGGGACAGGCAGCATCTCTGGAGAGAAGGAAAATGAATGGGTGACGTTTCGGGTCGAGACCCTTCTTCAGACTGGTTAGGGATAAGGGAAACAAGAGATGTAGACGATGATGTAGAGAGGTAAAGAACAACGAATGAAAGATATGCAAAAAAGTAACGATGATAAAGGGAACAGGCCATTGTTAGCTGTACCACAGGTTAGCTGCTTGTTGAGTGGACCGCTAACAATGGCCTGTTTCCTTTATCATCGTTACTTTTTTGCATATCTTTCATTCGCTGTTCTATCCTCTCGTACATGGGAGCCACATGAACACAGGCACAGAAGTACACACACACACACACACACACACACACACACACACACACACACACACACACACACACACACACACACACACACACACACACACACACACAAACAAACACACACAGAAGACCATAATCACATGCACATATACACACACATACATGTGCACATATACCACACAGACAACACAGGCATGGATGCACCCACACATACATGTGTTTTACAGAGCGCTCAGTTTGTAGATATCTGTGTTGGGGGGAAAGTGCAGATGCTGGTTTAAACCGAAGCTGGAGTAACTCAACGGGTCAGTCAGCATCTCTGGAGAAAAGGAATTGGTGATGTTTCGTTTAAAAAGAGGGAGGGTGAATAAGGGAAAATGAGCCGCCCCTGTGCAGCTGGGGGCTATGGGTGAGTGGTGGAATATTACATTGGGGAAACGGGTTGCGTTGGGCGAACGGGTGGGTGGTGGAATATTGTGTTGGGGAACGGGCTGTGTTGGGGGACCAGGCCTCCCGTGGGGGCTATGGGGGAGTGGTGGACTATTGCGTTGGGGAACGCGTTGCGTTGGGGGAATGGGTGAGTGGTGGAATATTGCGTTGGGGAACGGGTGGCGTTGGGGGACAAGACCTCCCGTGTGACAGGGACGCAATGGGTCCTACTTGGTCTAGTATGACAATAAAACACTCATGATTCTTGATATGCATGCACATATTCTTCTTCTTAGGCAGTAGCTTTTGATTAAGGATGACACGCTCCCACTCCAGTGTCGTGGTTTCTAAAGTTGCTAATGAGGTTGATGTGGTAACCTTGGTTCTGTAGCTCGATTAGTTTTGGGTGAATCCCACACTGCAAAGACGTATGGGTGTGTAGGTTAATTGGCTTGGTAAAATTGTAAATTGCCCCTAGTGTTGGTAGGATAGTGATAGTCTATGGGGATCGCTGGTCAGCGTGGACTTGGTGGGCAGAAGGGCCTGTTTCCACTCTGTATCTCTAAACTAATCTAAACTAAACTAAACAGTTGCCAAGTGTTGAAACTAAGAACTGCAGATGCTGATTAATACACACAAAGACCACAAGGTGCTGGAGTAACTCAGCAGGGCAGGCAGCATCTCTGGATAAATGTCACCTGTCTATGTTCTCCAGAGATTCTGCCTGACCTGCTGGGTTACTCCAGCACGTTGTGTCCTTTAGAGTTGCCAAGTGCCATGTGAGTGGTTGCCCTCACTGTCTCCGCTGCTGGTAATGTGGCGATGTGGATCGCCTTTTTGTTGGGCGGCACGGTGGCGTAGCGGTGGAGTCGCTGCCTTACTGCGCCAGAGACACGAGTTCAATTCGGACTACGGGTGCTGTCTGTACGGAGTTTGATCGCTCTCCCCATGACCTGCGCGGGTTTTCTCCGGGATATCCGGTTTCCTGCCACATGCCAAAGACGTACAGGTTTGCAGGTTAATTGGCTTGATATCATTGTAAATTACCCTTAGTATGTGTAGATAGCGTTAATGTGCGGCAAGAACTCGGTTGTCCGAAGGGCCTGTTTCTGCGCTGAACCACCTCTAAACTAAACTAAACTTAAAATCGCCTAAACTAAACCAACTCTGATATTCACCCCATCAATTTCATTTCATTAACCAACCTTTGGCTGAGTTGCCAAATAATAACGGATAGGCATTAGCCATTGGGCTCACACTCAAGACACGTCCCCACCAGCCAGCCACTGGCAAGATCCTCTGCTGAAGCTTGCTACATCTTCACCAACTTATCTCAAGTTTAGGTCCATGTTTATTATTGTCACACCTGCTGAGGTACAGTGCGAAACTTTCCTTTGTATGCTATCCAAACGGATCAGATATACCATATATGAATACACTCGAGTCAAACTCAAGTACAATAGATAGAGCAAAGGGGAAATTCTTGATTAGAATGGGTGTGAAGGGTTATA
The DNA here is from genome assembly GCA_963514005.1 of Raja brachyura. The sequence goes on from OY740810.1 coordinate 10,109,677, forward strand.
AGGGAGAAGGCAGGAAAATGGGATTAGGAGGCAGAGATCAGCCATGATTGAATGGTGGAGTAGACTCGATGGGCCGAATGGCCTAATTCTACTCCAATCACTTGTGAAAATACAAGAGTGCCGAATATAGTTCTCAGCATTGTAACACACCGGTTCCATAGACAAAGTCCATTATCCATAAGAGGATCAAGAGTCAAGAGTGTTTTATTGTCATATGTCCCGATATGGAACAATGAAATGGGAAAAAGGTGAATCAGATAATACCCTAGCTTATGGAAGGACCATTCACAAGCCTAATAACAGAGTGAAAGAAGCTGTTCCTGAGTCTGGTGGTGCGCACTTTCATGGACAGGGTAGGTTTGGGGGGATATGGGCCAAACAAAGGCAGGTGGGACTAGTGGAGATGAGGCATGTTGGTCAGCATGTGTGGATTTGGCTGAAGGGACTGCTTCCACGCTGCATAACGTTATGTCTTGTGTTCTTAAACAGCACCTTGTCTCTTGAACAGCACCTCATCTAATAGACCGTGGAGTAACCTCATCTCTTGAAGCAACCCATTTAATTGTAGCCCTCCAACTTTTGTTCTTTCGGCGGCACAGTGGCGCAGCGGTAGAGTTGCTGCCTCACAGCGCCAGAGAACCAGGTTCGATCCTGACTATGGGTGTTCTCTGTATGGAGTTGGTATGTTCTATCCGTATGTTCTATCCGTGATTTCTCCGTGTGCTCCGGTTTCCTCCCTCACTCCAAAGACGTACAGGCTAACTGGCTTTGATATATATGTAAATTATTCCGTGTGCGTGTGTGTAGGATAGTGTTAACATGCAGGGATCGCTGGTCAGCACAGACTCTGAGGGCCTGTTTCCGTGCTTTTCTTCCTCGATCTCTCGCAGACGCAACCCTGGCCCGCATGGCCTGGGAAAGGATGGAAAGAACCAGGCCTAGTTCAGAGGCTCACGGTGAGGCCCTGATCTCTGCTATCGTCTGTCTTTCAAGACCTTCAGAAGCTGCAATTATGGTCTCGTTTGTCAGGGGATGATACCATGACAGGCCCGGCCTGTTGGCAAGAGCTGCAGCCTAAAGGCAAGTAGGAAACAACAGACAGCAAACAAATTGTTCTGTAATGATCACTGAGTTATTGCTCAACTCAGCTGCCAAATCTGACTGTGCATCTTAAAAGTCTTTATTAGACAATAAAGCATAATTATAGGGATGGCAGACTGCACTAAAACAGCCTGATCTTTCTCGGATATTTGCTTTACACTGAGCAGCCATAATTCTGCCCGAGTCTGAAGAAGGGTCCCGACCTGAAACGTCACCTATCCATGTTCTCCAGAGATGCCGCCTGACCCTGCTGAGTTACGCCAGCACTTTGCGCTTTTCCCCCCGTAAACCAGCATCTGCAATTCCTTGTTTCTATGTAATTCTGCCAGCCTCTCCATGGTATTGCTTTTCAAGCATCTTATAGTTTATTCAGATGCAGGCTACCTTACATTAGGCCCACAATCACTCATGTAAAGCCACATACAACACGGAAGCCGGCCCTTCGGCCCAACTCATCTATGCCAACCAAAGTCTAATTTTCCTCGTTAAACATTTCCTCTCCATGCACCTCTTGATCTCTTATAAGGGATTGCTTTGTCTGCAAATAGTCTGTGTAGAACCTTTTGAAATCCTCGCATAGTCACTGCTTGGTTGATTAACTGCAGGAGAAAAACTTTGCAAGACCTTTGACGAGAAAAACACAAAGTACTGCCTAACTCAGTGGGTCAGGCAGCATCTGTGGAGGGAATGGACAGGTGATGTTTTGTGTTGAGGGCCCTTCGGTCGTCTGTCCGTTCCCTCCACGGACGCTGCCTGGCCCGCTGAGTTCCTCCCGCGCTAGATTTTGCTCAGGATTCCAGCATCTGCAGTTCCTTGTGTCTCACTTTGTACCTGACTGCTGTCGAGTCCCTAGGGTACAGCCATTGTTATGACAAGAAACACAGCGGTTAATTTGGACACAGCACAAACAATAACACAAGATATAATTCTTGGAAGATAGACACAAAATGCTGGGGTAGCTTGGCGGAACAGGCAGCATATCTGGAGAGAAGGAATGGATGATGTTTCAGGTCGGGACTCTTCTTCAGAGTCAGGAGAGAGGGAGACATAGAGATGTGGATGGGTGAGGTGTGAAAACACAGATCAAAGGGGACGATAATCATGAAAATGTAGCATGGTCTCAACCGAAACGTCACCCATACCTTCTATCCAGAGATGCTGCCTGTCCCTCTGAGTTACTCCAGCAATTTGCATCTATCTTCGGTGTAAACCAGCATCTGCAGTTCCTTCCTACTAATTCTTGGTATTATTTGAGGGATAAATTTCGACCAGAACATCACAGATAACTTGTTAAAGAAGGAACTGCAGATGCTGGAGAATCGAGGGTACACAAAAGGCTGGGAAAACTCAGCGGGTGCGGCAGCATCTAAGAGCGAAGGAGATAGGCGAAGTTTCGGGTCGAGACCCTTCAACTTCCCTGCTCTTCTTCTAGATAGGAATCTTTGATGTCCATCAGGAAGTAACGGTATACTTGCTGACCATTCACCAACTCTCAATTTATCAATTCCTTTACTTTTAAAATTCTGATCCTGATTTTATGCTTATGTTTCTAGAGTCAAGAGTGTTGGGGTGGGAGATTGCAACCTTCACGTTTCGACAAATGTAATCAACCCGGCGCGCACAATCAAATAAGATCAAATAGAACAAGTTGTCCTACAACTTTAGGCCGTGCACGCCATACGCAAGAAGAAGTCAAGAGTATTTAATTGTCATATGTACCGACAACAGAGCAATGCCATGCTTACTTGCACCAGCATAATAAGTCTGTAAACACACTTCTCAATAAATAACTTAATAAACCAAGAAAATAAATTAAAAATAACGAATTTTTAGATCAAAACCAAAACTTTTTCAGGATGTGGATCAGTACATAGCAATCATTTCCTGCTCATCCCTCCATGTTCTTGAAGTTATTGGTGTTCCAGCCTTTATCAATGTCAAGTTTGACAGTCACATACGGCACGGTGGCGCAGTGGTGGAGCTACAGCCTTGCAACGGCAGAGACCAAGACTCGATCCTGACTATGGGTGCTGTCTGTACGGAGTTTGTACGTTCTCCCCGTGACCTGCGTGGGTTGGCTTTGAGATCTTCGGTTTCCTCCCACACTCCAAAGACGTACAGGTATGTAGGTTAATTGGCTTGGTGTTTATGTAAATTGTCCCCAGCGTGTGTGGGATAGTGCTAAGTTTCAGGGATCGTTGGTCGGTGCTCGCTCGGTGTGCCGAAGGGCCTGTTTCCTCTCTGTATCGCTAAATTAAACTAAACTCTCTGGCACTTTAGTTCTCTTTCCTTCTTTTCAGCTGCTCCTCAAGACTTGTCTTCTTGGCCAAGTGTTTGGTCAGCTGTTAATGGCATTTCCCAATGCAATTCTAAGCCAGACTGTATTCTGATGACTCTTCTCTTGGGGATGTTTCACTGTATCAACTATTCGCTGAACCTCCAAGCTTCAAACATTGCATTCAAGTCTGGGGTTCAAGGCATGCAAAAAACGTTGAAAACAAGCCAAAATACCATTCTGCTCTTTTCTGACCTTGAGCTAGTTCTTTGCCAAATTCCACTGGATTTCTTCAGGGCTTTGAAAACACAAACTTTTATGATTCATTAAAAACCATGTCCTGCATAGCCTTTGTCTCCACTAGTCCTCCGGTTTGATCTTCAACTTGGAAAATGTTTACAAAAAGTCACAAAATGTACATTGTTAGCTCAGCTCAGAACCAATAACTGTTCCGGAATCAGACAAATTCTCATTAAAATTTCACGTGCTTTTCAACCAATGCACGTTCTCCCTGTGATCGCATGGGTTTCCTCCGGGAGCTCCGGTTTCCTCCCACATCCCAAAGACATTTGGGTTTGTAGGTCAATTGTAGCTTGCCCCTAGTGTGTGGGGAGTGGATGGGGAAAGTGGGATAACTCAGAACTAGTGTGAATGGATAATTGATGGCTGGAAATAGACACAAAGTGCTGGATCTCTGGAGAAGAGGAATAGGTGACATTTCAGGTCTTAACCCTTCTTCAGACTGAAATTAGAGAGGGGAGTGGGGGGGAACTGGAAGTAGGAAAAGGGCATGGACTCGATGGGCCGAACGGCCTGTTTCCATGCCGTATCTTTCAATCAATCAATCAATGAATCAATTGATCAATCAACTGAGTAAAAAGGCAAATAAATTTTAAAAAGTTGTGTCAATAAAACCTCTCTGCAATAGCTGACTATTTTACATTTAGTTCCATTATCTAATTGCCCTCACTCTGAGCTTGAGTTCAACATCTTCATAGCTTGAGGGAGCAACTGTGCTAATCCTGCTATGTAACCACCCATGTGTTGAATGCTGGGCTATGTTCTGTAGTTAGGTTTATCCTTAAGGTAAATCCAAAAGCTTTAAATATCTCACGGGCCTGTGCCCAAATGTCACCTATGCCTGGCATAATAATGAAACCGTTTTAAGGCAGTTCAAGACAAGACATCTATCACTGATCCAGCGCCACTGCCAGGACAATGGGTCTTTAAAGCCAAGATAAGTCTTGATATTTTTAAGAACTTGATACTTGAAAGCTACCAGATGGCACCGGAAACCGGGCGAGTAGACTCTCTCTACATCACTGTCGATATCTCTCATTTCCCTTTCCCCTGACTCTCAGTCTGAAGAAAGGTCTCCACCCAAAACGTCACCTATTCCTTTTCTCCATAGATACAATAGACAATAGACAATAGGCGCAGGAGCAGGCCATTCAGCCTTTCGAGCCAGCACCGCCATTCAATGTGATCATGGCTGATCATCCCCAATCAGTACCCTGTTCCTGCTTTCTCCCCATATCCCCTGACTCCGCTATCTTTAAGGGCTGCATCTAGCTCTCTCTTATCCAGAGAACTGGCCTCTGAGGCAGAGAATTCCACGGACTCACAATTCTCTGTGAGAAAAAGTGTTTCCTCGTTTCCGTTCTAAATAGCTTACCCCTTATTCTTAAACTGTGGCCCCTGGTTCTGCACTCCCCCAATATCGGGCCCGCGTTTCCTGCCTCTAGCCTGTCCAAACCCTTAATAATCTTATATGTTTCAATAAGATCCCCTCTCATCCTTCTAAACTCCAGAGTATACAAGCCCAGCCGCTCCATTCTCTCAGCATATGACAGTCCCGCCATCCCGGGAATTAACCTTGTAAACCTACGCTGCACTCCCTCAATATCGACTCCCTCAAGTCTGACCCGCTGAGTTACTCCAGCATTTTGTGTCTGTCTTCAGTTTAAACCAGCATCTGCAGTTCCTTCCTACACGAGAAGATTATTTATGTACACTTGGTGATCGAGGACGTGCGTCGTATGGGAATACTGGACTGGATTGTATGTGAGAAAAATAATTTCACTGTGCATTTGCACACGCAACAATAAAATCATCATTGAACCTTTGACTCTTTGTGTGCAGGTTAATAACAAATGTACTTTTGTTTACACAACAGCCATTGCATTCTCTCAGTCATGTACGATTGTGCTTGCGTCGGATCTGATTTTACTAGATTGCGTGCAAAGCAGAGCATCTCACTGTATCTAGATACATGTGATAAAGTAACTATTGAAGTGTTAACTATTGGGAAGGTTGTCAAAAATTGGCATAACAGGTACATAAATAGCTTTTACCATCTCAGGACGGCAGTCCAAGTCCTTTTTAGACACTATCATGATGATGGAGAAGCATGTAGCAAGATTCTCGAAGCCGAATGTGATAATGATTGTGTGTGTAAGTTTTATTGATGTTGGTTATGGGATAAATATCATTCAAGATGCCAGGAAAAACTCTGGGCTCTTCCTCAGAATAGTAGCAACGTATATTTTGACAGCTGCCTCAGAGGTCAGATGGGGTTTCATTCAAATCTTATTTGCATTTTTCCCTCAGTACTCAACAGGAAAACCTGACCAGTCTTTGGACTAAGAAATCAAGTCACCAGTGTCTTTTTGACACAACTTTCTCATGTATAAAATCATGAGAGGAATAGATCGGGTAGATGCACAGAGTCTCTTGCCCAGAGTAGGTGAATTGAGGACCAGAGGACATAGGATTAAGGTGAAGGGGAAAAGATTTAATGGAAATCTGAGAGGTAACATTTTCCACACAACGGGTGATGGGTGTATGGAATGCGCTACCAGAGGAGATAGTTGAGGCAGGGACTATCCCAACGTTTCAGAAACAGTTAGACAGATACATGGATAGGACAGGTTTGGAGGGATATGGGCCAAACGCAGGCAGTGGGGCTAGTGTTGTCTGGTGTGGGCAAGTTGGGCCAAAGAGCCTATTTCCACACTGTATCATCCTATCACCAACGTCTCAAAATTATTTTTATAATATAGTGACCAAAATTTCATGCATTGCTTAATTGTAGAATAGCCTTGCTTTAGTCCAAGTCTCCCACCCTTCGTCCACTTCCACCTATATCTAGGTATGTTACAATACTTACCTTTAGCGGCGCTGCAGTTCTGTCACTGCCCGTGTGTGCGACTTTGGCGCCTTTGAGAGGGGGGCGGGTTTAAAATGCGGTATTTTGGAAGCCGATTCAAATCGAACTTGAACAGGCTATTTCGATGATGAAGAAAAATCGCTTTGACTCCGTTCTCTGAAGTGATTTTTAAACTGGGCTTGCTAATTTAATTGCTGTAGTAAATTTAAAATCATCTCCTAAAGCCGTGAACGCCGACAACGGGACAGACCTCACGTAGGGGACAAGGCAAGGTACACAGTTTATTTTTTCATTAAAAAGTGCTTCTTAGGATACCTTTAATCAAAATTTCACGTTGCGAGAAGGTCATTTATTCCCCATACAAACCGGCAATATTTTTGCTGCCGATATGGCGTTCAAATTCACCGCAACCGCAACGTTCCAATTGATCGTGTTCCAGAAAATCCCACTCGCAAGATGAATAAAATAACCATTCATTTACGGGAATTAAACACTAAATTCCTTCCATTTGGTCTATAAATTAATGACAATGAGATTTAAAAATCATGTTATATTGTGAATTCTTGTGTGAATGTTATTTGGACACAGGCTATTTAAAAATGTTCATCTTTTCTTAAGAAATTGATAGATGTTTAGATCTAGTAATTGAATTTTGTAATTAGCTACAATTGGGTAACTAACTAATTATATGCTTTAATTTCAGGTCATCCAAGTAAGATTGTTTCATATTTGTTTCAGAATGCTTCAATCTATAATAACTGAAAATATCTTTCACTTCTCTTAATTTTTAAGAAAGTTATGGGCTTTTGACTGTCCTCGATCACAGCTTTTGTGTTAAGTCAATGGAAAGGCAATAGGGAACAAGATGCTAATTTCCGAGTATGAAAATGGCCATAACTTTTTTTAATACTTAAGATATGAAAGTGAATTAGGTGTCAAATTAAACTTTTTTTAATGCTTTATCTGATGGGATAAATTGCAGACTTGATTTTTTAAATCTGAAAATTTTGTAACATTGCTACTATATCCCTCCCTCCGGTTTTGCCTTTTGTTCCATTTCCCTCCTTATCTGATACGGTGGGGTGGAAGATTGCAACCTTCACGTGGTCCGCCCTGTTTCAACGAAAGCAATCAACTTGGCGTGCACAATCAAATAAGATCAAATGGAACAAGTTGTTCTGCAACTTTAGGCTGTGCACGCCCTACGCAAGAAGAAGAAGATGAAGAAGAAGAGGATGATCTGATACGGTTTTGTCTCCTTTTCATCTCTCGCCTTTGTCTACCCATCTGCCAAATAGCCCCAGCATCTCTACCGATTATCACCTGCCTGGCTTTCTCTCAATAGACAATAGACAATAGATAATAGACAATAGGTGCAGGAGTAGGCCATTCGGCCCTTCGAGCCAGCACCGCCATTCAATGTGATCATGGCTGATCATCCCCAATCAGTACCCCGTTCCTGCCTTCTCCCCATATCCCCTGACTCCTCTATTTTTAAGAGCCCTATCTAGCTCTCTCTTGAAAGCATCCAAAGAACCTGCCTCCACCGCCTTCTGAGGCAGAGATTTCCACAGACTCACCACTCTCTGTGAGAAAAAGTGTTTCCTCATCTCCGTTCTAAATGGCGTACTCCTTATTCTTAAACTGTGTTCCCTGGTTCTGGACTCCCCCAACATCGAGAACATGTTTCCTGCCTCCAGCGTGTATCTTACATGTTTCACCCCCAGCTCTGTGCCAGCTTTCTGCCCCCCTACTCCAATCAGTCTGAAGTAGCAGCCTAACTTTGTAGTGAAGATTCCCCAACCCTGACAATGTTTTGCCTTGCTCTCACCCAATAGGTTTGACTCTACTGGGCCAGCTGGTGCGAACATTCCACTTTCTTAAGTTTAGTTTAGTTTAGAGTTACAATGTGTAAACAGGCCCTTCAGCCCACTGAGTCCGCACTGACCAGCGATCCCCGCACATTAACACTACCCTACACATGCTATGGAAAATTTTACACATACCAAGCCAATACCTACAAACCTGTTACGTCTTTGGATTGTGGGAGGAAACCGAAGATCTCGAGAAAACCCACACAGTTTACGGGGAGAACGTACAGACTCTGTACAGACAGCACCCGTAGTCAGGATCAAACCCACGTCCCTGCCGCTGTAAGGCAGTAGCTCTACTGCTGCGCCACCGTGCTGATAGACGTGGTTTGGAAAAAGGTTGTGAAAGTACAGAGGGAATAATGAGAGAGAAGTAGGGAGGGAGAGTGGGGGGGAGGGGGTGGTAGAGTGGAAAGGAATGAGAGAAACTGTGAGTCGAGTCTTTATTAAAAAATAGCCTCAGCTCCGAGAGGTGAAAGGTGGGTTTTTCTGCACCACCCAATATCCCAGTAAATTCCAAGCGAGTGAGTAACGAAAGTGGAACAAAGTGTTAGTCACTGATTGAGAATTCACGCACAGAGGGAAAACTGTTATGTGCTGTCAGCCGATCAGTTCCTTGCATGTTTCTCGCCGGGAAAGACAGAGTCTGAGCTGTTTGCTGTTTCACACCAACATCAGTGGAGACTCGTTCGTACCTGGAGCAAAACAGACAGTTTTGCTTCCCATCAAATGGAAGAAGAAATATACTTACCTTGGACGCTACTCAGCCAAGGTCTACTTGGTTGGATCCCAAGGTGAAGGGATGACGGAAAACTTGACTGGGCCAATACTCATTGGAGTTTAGAAGAATGAGAGTTAATGTCATTGGAACTTAAGAGGGCTGGAGTAGGTAGATTGCGTGAGCAATCCTGAGAAGATTACGGAGAGTCGGTCTGTCAAGGAGGACTCTCTCTAACTTCTCCAGGTGCACAGTAGAGAGCTTGCTGACCGGTTGCATCATGGCTTGGTTCGGCAACTTGAGCGCCCTGGAGAGGAAAAGACTACAAAAAGTAGTAAACACTGCCCAGTCCATCATTGGCTCTGACCTTCCTTCCATCGAGGGGATCTATCACAGTCGCTGCCTCAAAAAGGCTGGCAGCATCATCATGGACCCACACCATCCTGGCCACACACTCATCTCCCTGCTCCCTTCAGGTAGAAGGTACAGGAGCCTGAGGACTGCAACGACCAGGTTTGGGAACAGCTACTCCCCACAGCCATCAGGTTATTAAACTTGGCTCGGACAAAACTATGAACATTGAAGAAGGCTCTGAAGACTCTGAAGAAGGGTCTCGACCTGAAACGTCGCCTATCTCCTTCGCTCCTTAGATGCTGCTGCACCCGCTGAGTTTCTCCAGCTTTTTGTGTAACCCTATGAACATTAATACCCCTTTATCTGTTATTTGCACTTTATCAATTTATTCATTCATGTGTGTATTTACGTATATAATGGTATATGGACACACTGATCTGTTTTGTAGTCAATGCCTACTATGTTCTGTTGTGCTAAGCAAATAAATAATTTCATTGTCCTGTCAGGGACACATGACAATAAACTCTTTTGACTTTGACTTTGAGCACCTTTAGCCTCATGTGGTAGCAAGAACCAGAAGGAAGACGTCCGAACTAGTCTCCGTGTGAAAGGCATCTGCCCATTCCCTCCACAGATGATGCCTGACCCACCGAGTTTCTCCTGCGGTTTGTGTTTGGCTCAAGATCCCACCGACCCTTCAGGGCAAAGACGAGAAGAAATGTCTTCAACCAGAAAAGAGTGCTTCTTTGTAATTCTTTACCCGAGAGGGCCGAGGAGGCTCAGTGGACTCAACGCGGTCATTGATACATTTTTGAATATCAAGGGAATCAAGAAATGTGGAGGAAAAAAAAGACACAAAGTGAAAGGTGGTGGGGGTTCGATTGGCAGAGGGGTGGACAAAGGTCAGTGATGGGAAGATGACATAGATCTATGAGCCAAAGAGATAAGGCACGAAATGTGAAGCCAGAGGAAAGGATATAGGTGGAAAGGTACTGGGGAAGGAGAAGGATTGAACCAGCATTTGCAGTTCCTTGTGCCGACAAGAAATATGGAGTGAGTGCAAGAGTTTGTGGTGGTGAAATAAAGGTCCAGTAATGTTATTGAATAACAGAGCAGGCGTGAAGAGCAGATTCCAAGCGAGAGGGGAAGATCAGGAGCTACTCCTATTTCAATTCAGTTTTTTTCGGGATATAGCTAAGAAACAGGCCCTCCGGCCCGCCGACCTGCGATCCCCGCACATTAATACCATCCTACACGCACTAGGGACAATTTTACATTTAAGCCAAGCCAATTAACTGACACACCTGTATGTCTTTGGAGTGCGGGAGGAAACAGTAGATCTCGGAGAAACCCCATGAGGGTCACGGGGAGAATGTACAAACTCCGTACAGACAAACACCTGTAGTCAGGAGTGAACCCTGGTCTCCAGGGCTGTAAGGTAGCAATTCTACCGCTGTGCCACTGTGAGGCCCTTCTTATGTTCTTATGATTAAGTGGAATGAGAGATGGATGCTTCAACCTGATTTTTCACCCATTGATCGAAGCAGGACTCAGTGTTGACCCGAGTGGATTAGAAACTATTGCTGGATGGAGTGGCAGGGGCAACTTGCCATCCCTGTTGCATATGCAACACCTGTCCTCTGCTTTTTTTTGCTTGAGTGGAAGGCCGAGGCTGTCATATCTCTGGCAGGTCCTGCAGATGATTAATTCAAGTGGAGAAATAAACCATTCCGGGTCCAGCACTGGCCTCAGACACACTTAGTAATTGCCGTGATTTACTGGGTTTTCGGGCAACACTTCCATTCAACAAGCAGCCAGTGATTACCTGACCTCAACTCAAATAAACATTCTTAGTTTCTTTGCCAAGCGTTTTTAGCTCATCAAATCACATAAGGAATGAGCAAAGTTATATTTAAATATATATAAATAAAGGTGGCCTCCAGTAACCAGAGCGGCAGAGGAGAGGAGCAGAGCAAACATGTTAAAGTCCATTGCGGCACTGCAGTTAAACCACACTTTCTTCGCCATTTGGGCACCTACATGCCTTTATAGTTACCACAGCTTTCTTTTTTTAACCTGTGCCTTTGGATGATTGCAGAAGATTAAGCACAAATCTTTCTTAAGAAGCGATCTTCACCGGAGTTTTAGCCACTAGGTATCACCCAGTGTCCTGCCTCTAACATAGATTTTGGCCAATTTGGAGATCCAAGATGGCGCCCAAGCCAGGTGACTCTTTGTGTGCTAGTCAGAGGTGAATCCGCAATCACGCATTACAATTGCTCCGCTCTTAAATCTCTATTTGTACACTGTACATTGCAATCATGTATTGTCTTTCCTCAAACGTCACCCATTCCTTCTCCCCAGAGATGCTGCCTGTCCCGCTGAGTTACCCCAGCATTTTGTGTCTATCGTCGGTGTAAACCAGCATCTGCAGTTCCTTCCTGTACATTGCCTTTCCACTGACTGGTTGGCATGAAACACAAGCTTTTCACTGTACCTCGGTACACGTGACAACAAACTCATCAAATTATTTTTGGTTGCATGCTTCTATCCATTTCTTTATTTCAAAATTATAAATAACAATGCCATTGATCTTCCATTTATTTTTGCTTGTGATCCCATTCTCTGGAACTTCAAATGCTCTGGAGCCTGTGAGTTACTTTGTGAAATACAACAACTACTTACCTTACAACAGGAGGTTTAGATTTAGGTCTAGTGTAGGTTCAGGTTCAGGTTTAGGTTTATTATAGTCACATGTACCAAGATAGCACGCACAACAATTAAATCAGACCATGCTGTACGTAAATGCATTCAATACAAACTCAAGTTTAGTTTAGTTTAGTTTGCCTTAGTTTAGAGACACAGTGAAGGCACACTTCAAGGGCCTGCCTGAAGTGTAGCAGCAGGCCCTTCGGCCCACCGAGTCCATGCCGACCAGCGATCACCCCGCACATTAACACCGGCCTACATGCACTAGGGACAATTTACACCTACACCAAGCCTAATAACCTACAAACCTGTACCTCTTTGGAGTGTGGGAGGAAACCGAAGATCTCAGGGAAAAATAGAAACAGCAAAGTACAGAATGTAGTTCTCAGCATTGTAGCTCAACAATTCCAGAGACAAAGGCGAATGTCCATAATGGGGTAGAGATAATTCGGACTTTACCTTAGCTTAGGGAAAGTCTGTTCAGATGCCTGACAGCAGAGCGGAGGAAGCTGTCCCTGTGTGTGGTGGTGCAGCTTTCAAGCTCCTGTATCTTCTGCCCGATGGGAGTGGGAAGAAGAAGAAATGGGATGTGGAAAACCGGAGTGGGAAAGATCTACAAGTAAAGATGACTCCATTTCAGCTCTGCCTGAACATCTTGCTCTCCTGTCACTCATCTTTGGGATCTTTGGGTCTGAATCATTGAGAACTTTGGCCAGAGCCTTTGAGCGTTTTGATAAGAGTCCTTAGCTGCTTTCAATACTTCCTTATCTGAGCATCTTTTCTGAAAGACACTAGTTCTGACTATTTTACATTTTGATCCGGTGTTTGCCTCAAGTCATTGCCTAGGAAATAAATGGGACATCTAAATTCCAAATAGAAAACGGAAAGGGTACACCTAACTAGCTGAGGTGTAGTGATGCAGCTGGTCAAGCTGCTGCTTCTCAATGTCAGAGACCCAGGTTCGATCCTGACCTCGGGTACTATCTGTGTGGAGTTTGCACATTCCCTCTGTGACAGCATGGGTTTCCTTTGAATGCTTTGGCTTTCTCCCAAATCCCAAAGACGTGCAGGATTTTAGGACCTAGTGCATTGGGAGTGGATGAGAAATTGGGATAACACCGAGCTAGTGGGAATGGGCGACTGATGGCCGGCGCTGGCTCGGTGGAATGAAGGGTTTGTTTCCACACTGTGTTTTTCAATCAATCAATCAAAACCAGGATGTGGCAATTTGATCTGCCTCAGATTTTGTAAAGGCTGAAACAAAAATTTCATATCTTTCACAGAGCAGGAGATCTCTAGCTCGTTTCCAGTGGGGATGAGAAGGATTTGGAGTGTGGCTTGGGTCACGGAATTGCAGATGGTAAAGAGAGACAGGGAATCGCAGCCTTACCTTGAACCAAAATCTCGAGTTGTTCCCGGAGCAGCAATCCTCTCTTCGACTGGGGCTGGTGTGAGCAGCCGCTATCCGTAACTCCAACGAAGACGAGGAACGAGATAGATTTCAAAGCGAGCAAATGACAACAGTTGCCTGTCGAAGACGCAAGGGTCGACTAGCGGGGGGAGTCGGGGGTGGGAGGAGGGGGGGTCGTGCAATGGGAACCGGGGAAGGTGGGGCTTGCAGAGAGCTTGCAGACGACAGCGGTCGCTGAAGCCCTGGGCAAGAGGAACAGTGATTTGAACGGAACATGTGTCACTTTGGGAGTCACCCTGTCATACTAAGGCTTTAGCAGACAGGACACACTGAGGGGGAGTGGGGGGGGGGGGGGGGGGGGAACAAGGACTGCTCACAGCCTCTGCTGACTGGATTTATTCAGCGGAGCCCGCACCTGCCAACAGACCGATGGTGCAAGGACAACTGGAGAGGACATTCCCCAAGGTCATCACCGAGGGGCTGAATCAGCTTTGGTGGAATTCTCTCCTGCTGCCTTCCTGCCATTTGCACTGTTCAACAGGGAAAAGAAAATCGCAGGCATGTGAGGGAGAGTCGAAACCCTGGGCATTGTCACAGCCCCTCGATCAATCCTCCATCTTCTTACTCGTCAGAAGCTTTAATTACAGTTATAGCTGCAAGCTGCAAGTAAGGTTGTCATTGTCCTATCCGGGACATATGACAATAAAACACTCTTTACTCACGGCTAATTTGTCAGAACAAACTTTTACCCCGTTGAAATTCACACACACACAAGATCTTTAGGGTGGTAAAGTGGCACCACTGCCTCACAGCACCGGAGACCTGGGCTTTGTTCCTGAACTTGTGTGCGGCCTGTCTGGAGTTTGCACATTCTCTCTGTGGCCACGTGGGTTTCCTCCAGGCGCACCGGTTTCCTCCAAAATCCCAAAGACATGCAGGTTTGTTGGTTAATTGTCTTCTGTCAATTGTCCGCAGTGTATAGGGTTTGTAGGTCATTGCCACTCATCTATCAGGCGTGGATGAGAAAGTGCAATAACATAGATGTACTGTGAATGGGTGATCGATGGTCGGCATGGTCTCGGTGGGCCGAATGGTCAGTTTTCATGCTGTATAGAGTCAAAGTGATACAGTGTGGAAACAGACCCTTCAGCCCAACTTGTGGAATTCTCTGCCTCAGAGTGGAATTCTCTGCCTCAGAGGGCGGTGGAGGCAGGTTCTCTGGATGCTTTCAAGAGATGAGCTAGATAGCGGAGATCTTAAAAATAGCGGAGTCAGGGGATATGGGGGGAAGGCAGGAACGGCGTAATGATTGGGGATGATCAACCATGATCACATTGAATGGCGGTGCTGGCTCGAAGGGCGGAATGGCCTACTCCTGCAACTATTGTCTATTGTCTATTGTCTATTGCCCACTCCGGCCAACATCTCCCAACTACACTAGTCCCACCTGCCAGCATTTGGTCCATACCCCTCCAAACCTGTCCTATCCATGTACCTCTCCAACGGCTTCTTAAATGTTGGGATAGTCCCTGCCTCAACCACCTCCTCTGGCAGCTTGTTCCAAATATCCACGCACCCATCGACCATTCCTCAGCCCACCTGGCCAATTGATCAAGATCCTGCCGTAATTTTTCACAACCACCTTCACTGTCTGCAAACTAAAGCAAACAACCAAAATCTGAAGAAGGTTCCCAACCCGAAACGTAACCTATCAATGTTCTCCAGAGATGCTGCCTGACCCGCTGAGTTACTCCAGCACTTTGTGTCTTTTATTTGTCAACTGACATCTGCAGTTCCTTGTTCCCACATCCAAAGTACTTTACTGGACTTCCTGAAGAAGTGAAAACTGTGACACCACTCCAGGCTTGCGTGCACCACTTTGTTTTGTCGCTTTCTGTAAAATCCGTTTTGGGTCTCGATATCGTGGCTCACAGGGCCGTGCACTCAAATTCGAACCCTACGATGAAGTCCTACTTTGTACCTTCATTTCCTACTCTGCATCACCTACAGAGATCCAGCCTCAAACTTGTAACGTGCTTTAGGACACACATTAATGTGGTGCCTCATAGACAGTGTGGCGAATGATTTATGCTTTATTCAGGCACACCAGGCGACAATATGTTCCTGCACTTGACACACAGGTGGTTGCCTTTATGAGGGCAACTGCAGCCCACGGCCTTTTCCCACAACAGTTCCAGAGAGAAAATACCCTGAGAGCCACGCGGAACCAATTGGGGTTGGTGTAGGAGAGGTTTGCGGTCTTTGGTGGTAGACAGGTACTGCAGTGAGCGATGGTCCATAGGGTGTTGGGGGACTGGAGATTACAGGGGGGAGGGTACCAGGGGAAGGCACTGGGAGAAGAGAGGAGGTGACCCTGGGGTTTATTAGAGATTGAAATTAATTGAAAGATACAGCATGGAAACAGGCCCTACAGTCCACCGAGTCCTCTCCAACCATTGTTCATCGTTTCACGCGCGTTCAATGTTATCCCTGTTTCACATCCACTCCCTACACACTCGGGGCAATTTACAGAGGCCAATTCATCGACAAACCTGCACGTCTTTGGCTTGTGGGAGGCAACTGGGGCACCCGGAGGAAACCCGTGTTGCGGTCAGAGGGAGAACATCGTACAAAGTCCACACAGGCAGCACCCAAGGTCAGGATCGAAACCAGGTCTCTGGCGCTGTGAGGCAGCAGCTCTATGTGCTGTGCTGCCCTAGAAGAGAGATGGGGGGAGAGAGAGAGAGAGAGAGAGAGGGAGATAGGGAGAGTGGGGAAGAGGGAGATAGTGGTAGTGGGAGAGAGGGAGAGAGGGAGATAGGGAGAGAGGGGAAGAGGGAGATGGTGGTAGTGGGAGAGGGAGATAGGGGAGAGAGGGAGATAAGGATATAGGGAAATAGGGAGAAAGGGAGAGAGGGAGAAAGGGAGAGAGGGAGAGGGAGAGAGGGAAAGAAGGTGGGGTTGAGAGTATTGTAAACAATGAATGTACTGTTGTACTACAATGATTTTTTTTTTGATATAGTGTTATTTTGATTATGTTTTTATGTGTTGTATCATATGATTGTGTCGAATAAAGTTTTTGAAAAGGAAAAAAAAAAAAGAGGGAAAGAAGGAAAGAAGGAAACTGTGACTCTCTAATTCATACTTGCTGCAGCTTAACCGGCCCGTAAATAAAATAATGTGCAGATAATATATAAAAATCAAAAATGCAATAAACAATTGTAATATGTCACTATAATTGTGCAAAAAAATCAGTCCAAAGTGCAGGCCATAAAACATTGTAGTTCTGCGTCGGGTTCAAGCTATTGTAAATTTCCTCTATTCCATTAATGTTCATTGAGAAAGGAAATTACGATAACATTCGCTATCAAGTTCAGCGCGGTAACACAGTGGTAGAGTTGCTGTCTTACAGCGCTAGAGACCCGACTTTGACCCAGATTATGGATGCTGTCTGTGCAGAGTTTGCTCGTTCTCCCTGTGACCGTGTGGGTTTTCTCCGGGTGCTCCGGTTCCCTCACACATTCCAAAACACGCAGGCTCGTAGGTCAATTGGCTTCCGTAAATTTGCCCTCGTGTCCAGCGTGGAACTGGTGTATGGGCCATCGATGGGCGGCACGGACTCGGTGGGCCGAAGGGCCTGTTTCCACGCCGCATCTCGAAACTCAACGAGTTCGTTCTTGGTGTAAATCAGGCCGATGACTAAAAAAAGCATCCCTCGTTTTTCCTTTAATTAGCAGAAGGAACGGGGGCCTTGGGAGAAGTCGAAAGATCAAAGAGCAGCCGCAATCCAGTTGTTCCCTTCCCGGTAATTCCCCTGTCAGCTGCACCAAGCTCATGAAAGGCATTGTTGGTATCAGCCAGTCTTCCGGCAGGCCTCTGAGCTCTTTTGTGTTTTGCCCAGGTTGCTAATGCTACATGCCATCCTGGGACACAGGACCACAGCATCTATCCTCACAATCCGCCATTTTATTTGATCTGAAAAATCCATTCCGATAAAGCTTTATTTCCACCGCTGAAAAAAGCAACACTAACATCCTCCCTGCAGCCTTTCCATTTGCAGCCTGTTTTTTTGGCTAAACATGAAGGATAAGCCTCTGAAGGCAGCCAGTAGGGAATTTTTTCTTTACTCTCTTCAGTTTGACACTTAGGTACTTGGTCGTCTAAACTGGGAGTGAACTGCCAGGGAAGTTGATTTATTGCATTATGTAGAGGATAGAACGACTGCTCTTGTCTGCCTGCCTGCCTCTATTCTAACATATAACATAATGGGAACAGACTCCAAATTGTCAGACTGGTCTGACTTGATTTTATAGTCTCAACAATCACGAATGAAGTTCAGGACAGGTTAGTGTGACATTTCATTTCCGTTCATCTACATGTAAGTTGGGTGATTATAAATAAGGTATGAATTTCTTTTTTTTTGGTACTTCAGGTTCATATTGTGGCTGATTATTATAACAAATTAATTAATCGATAAGATTTGTGCTTCCCTCATAATGAATGTTAACATAGAAAATAGGTGCAGGAGGAGGCCATTCGGCCCTTTGAGCCAGCACCGCCATTCATTGTGATCATGGCTGATCGTCCCCAATCAA
This sequence comes from Raja brachyura, assembly GCA_963514005.1. The sequence continues at coordinate 10,127,880 of OY740810.1, forward strand.
TAACCCGTGCCTGCCTTCTCCCCATATCCCTTGATTCCACTAGCCCCTAGAGCTCTATCTAACTCTCTCTTAAATCCACCCAGTGATTTGGCCTCCACTGCCCTCTGTGGCAGGGAATTCCATAAATTCACAACTCTCTGGGTGAAAAAGTTTTTTCTCACCTTAGTCTTAAATGACCTCCCCTTTATTCTAAGACTGTGGCCCCTGGTTCTGGACTCGCCCAACATTGGGAACATTTTTCCTGCATCTAGCTTGTCCAGTCCTTTTATAATTTTATATGTTTCTATAAGGTCCCCCCTCATCCTTCTAAACTCCAGTGAATACAAGCCTAGTCTTTTCAATCTTTCCTCATATGACAGTCCCGCCATCCCAGGGATCAATCTCGTGAACCTACGCTGCACTGCCTCAATCACAAGGATGTCCTTCCCCAAATTAGGAGACCAAAACTGCACACAATTTTGGAATAAGTTTGGGGAATCAGAAGCTGGCAAGGAATGTACAGATTTGTTCAGATGTACAAATTCTAATCTTCTTCGTGGCTACTCCTGGTAGGTGTCTGTTTAAAAAAAAAATTGTTTGCCAAAAATAGAGTATCTCCAGCCATCAGGAGAAAATGTCAGGCGATTACATCCGCCCGGGCTTTCTATCATCGCAACTTAATTGCCCTTGACAAAAAATGACACCTGTCCCTTCAAAGTCACACAGCAGGGGCCTCCCGTGATTTCATTAATCCGCCTTTATCTCCCTGAAGTGACCCAAATGCGTCACTAACTAGTGCACTCCATTACATGTCCCCTAACAAATGTGATCGGTCCCTGAACAATGCGGCCATTTTCAAAGTCACTTTCTCAGAGTACCACATGCGGGCTGACCGTGGAATAAAATATATATCACCGGCACTTTATTACTGATGTAAAGCAAGTAAAAGGCTGAATCATTAACCAGGTGTGCAGGAAGGAACTGCAGGTGCAGGTTTACACCAGAAGATACAATAGACACAAAGTGCTGGAGTCACTCAGCGGGACGGGCAGCATCTCCAGGGATACCGCTGAGTTGAGTTACTCAGCATTTTGTGTCCGTCTTCATTATTAACTAGGACTTGCTTGTTTTGGTACGAGTGGTAAAATTTCCCAAAGTTCAAGCCTCATTGATGAATTCATTCGCTATCCAGTTTTGACAAGTTCTTGGCTTCAGGCACCTGCTCCAGGAGGCAGTGTGAGTGAGAGCGCGGGTTTTGTCAAAGTGGAAGGTTTCCCAGGGATTCAGATGCAGGTGCAACCATCCCCGTGGTTCGATAGCTTGTCACCACTCACCGAGCCGGCTCGCACCTGAACAATGAACACGAGGGAGCTGGAGGGAAGCCAATAGCAAGGAGCCGCAGCAGATTGTGGAGATTCGGGATAAGGGAATGGGAGGGGCGTTGGGGGGTACTGTGGAGGGGGTAGGTAGGGTCATGATGTGGTGTGGGGGTTTGGTGAACCTAGTTCTACATTTACATCTCATTAGTGGCTCAGACGCACAAGAATAGAGTCAGAGCTGTGTAGCGTGGAAACAGGCCCTTCGGCCCAACTTGCCCACGCCGACCAACATGCCCCGTCTACACCAGTCCCATCCGCCTGCATTTGGCCCATATCCCTCTAAACCTGGTCTATCCATATAAAGGACTAAAATGTTTCTTAAACATTGTGATAGTACCTCTTCCTCAACTACCTCTTCCAGTAGCTCGTTCCATGCACTCATCGCCCTTTGTGTTAAAAAGTTACCCCTCAGGTTCCCATTAAATTTCTTCCCCCCCACCCCCCACCCTTCCCCCCCCCCCCCACCCCCCCTCACATTAAACCTGCAGATGCTGGAATCTTGATCAAAACACAAAGTAACTCAACAGGTCCAGGCAGCATCTATAGAGGCAATGGACAGGCGACATCTTCTGTTACAACCGAATGATATGGACATCAAATTCTCCAATTTTAGGTAACATCTAACATCCTCCCCCCTCCCTTTCATTCCCACAGTCCCCTTTTTTTCCCGCCCCCCCCCCCCCCCCTTCTCCTACATTCCTTCCTCTGGCTTCACAATTAACAACTCATCTTACACCTTTCGTTTCATCTCTGGCCTTTGTCTAACCTTCTGCCTATCAAAACACCCCTCGCTGTGATTGCCTATTACTCCCCAGGCTTTGCCCTGCTCCTCTTCTCCTCCAGCTTTCTTTCCCCCTCCCAGCACACCACTACTAGTGTGAAGAGGAGTCCCGATCCAAAACGTCACCGGTCCACGTTCCCCAGAGATGCTCCCCCCTGACCCGCTGAGTTACTCCAGCACTTTGTGTCTTTTCTCGGACAAGAACCTTCCTTTCCTGTCACCATGAAGCCGAACAACGGCCATAGGCAAGATGTCTCGCACTCTCAAAGGGACGATCTGTCTTGTTACGTGATGCATCCAGGGATCGTTCCCATGGAAACAATGGGAGTGCAACGGCAGCCTGTAAACGTTTATTTAAAGTCTCTTTTAAAGGGAAAGATCTTGGTGGCCTAACTGATTCTTTCAGGGAGTTCAGTGCCTTTCCTGCAACATTTAAAACACGTTTCAATACATCAGACTGATGGGGCAATTCAGTAAACCTCCAACCTCCAACCCCATCTACCAAACACTGACGACTTAATGCCACGACTGGGGTTATGGGGAGAAGGCAGGAGAATGGGGTTAGGAGTCAAGTCAAGTGAGTCAAGAGAGTTTATTGTCATATGTCCCAGATAGGACAATGAAATTCTTGCTTTGTTTCAGCACAACAGAATATTGTAGGCATGAATACAGCCATGATTGAATGGCGGGGTAGACTTGATGGGCCAAATGGCCTAATTCTGCTCCTATTCCTTATGATCTTATGACCTTATGAATTTAGGATGCTAATGACACTATTCAGGAACCTGTGGGTTAGCAAACTCTGCATCGGGACTCCAGTTTATAATCCAGCAGAAATTTAACAATAATCAATAACTTGAATTTTAAAAGTATCTCTAGTACAATCATAGCCTTAAAGTGCTTCACAGGATCTATATCATAGAGCTTTAACTTAGGTTGGAGTGCAGAAATAAAGAACTGGTTTATACCAAAGATGGACACAAAGTGCCGGAGTCACTCAGCGGGTCAGGCAGCATATCTGGAGAAAAAGGACGGGTGATGTTTTGGGTCGGGAACCTCCTTCAGCTTCTTAGGATGTCTTATGTTTGGTCACGGGAATGTTTTAAGGAGTGTCTCAAAGGCGTCATCATAGAATCATACAATGTTTACAGCGCAGAAAAAGGCCATTCGACCCATTGTGCCTGTGTCAGCTCTAAGCAAAAGCATTCCAGCTTGCTCCACCCACATGCCCTGGTCCCAGTTCCCTGCCAATGCTTTATTTGCAGGTACCTATACAGTTCCATTTTGAGCGCACTGATGATTCTGGTCTCCCCTACTGTCTCTTGTCCCGTACCACCTGCTTTATAAAGTCAGTGAGGAATGATGAGGTTTAGAGCGGGAAACAGAGTTTAAAACCTGGGTATCTGAAGGCATGAAAAAAAACTATGCATGTGCAAGAGACTAGAATTGGAGTTTGATGGGACTAGAGCAAGGAGCAAGGGCAGTACTGGGATGGACCTTTGGAGCATCTTAAGATGAGATGAAACACCTTCTTAGTCTTGTTTAGTGATACAGCATGAAAACAGGCCCTTTGGCTCACCCATTCACACGAGTCCCATTTGTTCCCACTTTCTCATCCATCCCCCAATTTACAGTGGCCAATTGACCTTCAATTCCGCACGTCCTTGGGATGTGGGAGGAATGCGTAGCACCCGGAGGAAACCCACGTGGTCACAGGGAGAACGTACAGGCAACACACGAGGTCAGGATCGCTCACGGGTTCCTCCTCTGCTCGTTAAAAGGAACTTAAAGAAGAGCCGAATGTTCCCACTGGGAATTCTGGTCAAATCCGCTGCTCCCTCAGTCGACACAACCAACATAAACAATTACCCACTACTGTTTGTAGCATCTCGGTGTGGGAGATTTTTAAATTAAATTAATTTTTTTTTTAATTTATTTTTGTTAGAAGTAAGTACAGTAATGTGGTACCTAAATACCTGATACATACACACACATTACCATTCTTGTACAACTTCTTATTTTTAATTTAATAATAAACGAGCAGTGATAGAAAAAGGAAAATAAAGAATGTCGAGATAGATAGACAAGAGAGTAGAAACAGATAGCGAGAGACAAAAAGCAGAGATAAGAAGCTAAGGAGATTGAAAATGAAAAGAGAAAATAGAAAGAAAAGAAATTAGGAGAGATATACCTATTTAATATCTTTACCCATCCATCACCTCGGTGTGGGAGATTGACTGGAACATTTGGCAGCAGTGGCCACTGTTCAAATGTACCTTTTCAGTGGTGAGGCCTGAGAATGTGAAAAACATTTCACCAATGCAGATTCCTTCCTAAAGAGGTAACAAATCCTCAGTCATAGAGAGTACCTTATTAAGTTATGCATGGAGGCATGTTAAAAATATTTATACCTGGTTTTATTGGGCTGCCACACACTGTCAGCCTCCCTGCAGTGCCATCGACAATGGTCACCTTTTTCAGTTTTTAGAGATTTAACATATAAACTGGCCCTTCGGCCCACAAAGTCCATGCTGACCAATGATCACCCGCACATTAGTTCTATCCTGCACATTAGGGACAAATTACGGAAGCCAATTAACCTACAGGTCTTAGGCGTGTAGGAAGCAGGAGCACCCGGAGAAAACCCACGCGGGCACAGAGTTCAAGTTCAAGTTCATGAGAGTTTATTGTCATGTGTCCCAGATAGGACAATGACATTCTTGCTTTGCTTCAGCACAACAGAATATAGCAGGCATGAATACAGAACAGATTAGTGTGTCCATATACCATTATATAAATATACACACACATGAATAAATAAACAGATAAAGTGCAAATAAACAGATAATGGTTTATTAATGTTCAGAGATTTGTTTCAGTTGAGTTTAATGGCTGTGGGGAAGCAGCTATTCCTGAACCTGGACGTTACAGTCTTCAGGAATGTTTTAAGGAGCCTTCTACCTGAAGGTAGCGGGGAGATGAGTGTGTGGCCAGGATGCTGTGGGTCCTTGGTGTGAGGGAAACATAGAAACAGAAACATAGAAAATAGGTGCAGGAGGAGGCCATTCGGCCCTTTGAGCCAGCACCGCCATTCATTGTGATGATGGTCACAATGAATGGGAAGGGAAGGTACAAACTCTGTGCCGACAGCATCCCTAGTCAGGATTGAACCCGGGTCTCTGGCGCTGTAAAGCAGCAGCTCTACCGCTGTGCCACCGTACCGTCACCTGCAGCTGGCCATCGCAAATGGACCACTCCACCTTATGATGGTAGCAGGGACCTGGGCAGATGCACAAGTTTAATGCAGCTGCAGCCTTCATGTGAAAGGTGGGCGTGAGGGGAAGCCTCATCAAGTACTATGTGTCCCAAGGTTCTTTAAACTCAATGCCAAGCAGATATCTCCATAGCCATGGTTATGTGGAGAAGAGATTTTCCAAGGTCCCAGTCTTGGCTTGGTATTAAATCTTGAGCAAAACTAAATTGATGGAGGAATTCAGCAGGTCAAGCAGCACCTGTGGAGGGAATGGACAGGCGACATTTTGGGTTGAGATCCTATTTTTGAATTGTGGACACAGTCCAGACCATCACACAAACCAATCTCAGTTCCATTGACTCCATTTACACTTCAGGCTGCCTCGGCAAGACCAGCAGCATAATCGAGGATGGATCTCACCCTGGTCACTCCTCTCCCTTCAGGCAAGAGGTACAGAAGTGTGAAAACGCACACTTCTAGATTCAGGAGCAGTTTCTTCCCAGCTGTTACCAGGCAACTGAATCATCCCTTCAACAACTAGAGAGTGATCCTGAGCTACTATCTACCTCGCTGGAGACCCTCAGACTATCTTTAATCGGACCTTACTGTACTTTTTCTTGCACTAAACATTATCCCCTTCATCATGTATCTACAATGTGAATGTCTCGATTGTAACCATGAATAGTCTTTCCGCGGACTGGTTTTCACCGTACCTCAGTACACGTGACAATAAACTAAACTGAACTGTGTTACTCCAGTACTTTGGATGATTAGCCTGACCGTTACATCCCCAATTCTAATTGATCCATCACTGGCAACTATGACTTTAAATGTCAAATCTTTAACCTCTGGAGTCCTCCGTATAAAACGTTGTCTTTCTCTCCCCTGCTTTAAAAAAGCTACCTCTCTAACCCAGCTTGTGTTCATCTTCCCCAATATCTCCTTCTATGGATCGATGCCAAATTTTATTTTATTACTATTTTGGGAACTATCAAGGGACACTTGGCTTGAAGGCGCAATATAAAGACAAGTTGTTTTTAAAACCAAGTCTTCCAAGGTTGAGCATCCTTGTGTCAGATATTGTAAAGACTGGACACTTGGGCAAAGAGATGCCTGGGCCCCATTCAGCCACTCCCTGATCTCTGATTTCTAATCACAAAACACCATTTAGCATCACTTCACATCTAAATAAAACAGAGATACAAGGATCATTCTATTGTTATTTTTTCCAGTCATTTCAATTTGATTTGTTGAGGGCAAGTTGCAGAGTGAGTAGAAGGACACAAATTGCTGGAGTGCCTCAGCAGGTCAGAAAGCGTCTCTGGAGAACATGGATATGTGACGTTTCAGGTTGGGACCCTACTTTAGACTGACTGTGGGAGGGGGAGGGGGGCATGAAAGCTGGGGGACAGGAGAGGCAGGACAAAGTCTGGCAGGTAATAGCTAGAGGTAGACTAAAGTTCTGGAGAAACTCAGCGGGTGAGGCAGCATCTATGGAGCGAGCTGCACAGGAAATGGCCTGAGTGAGGACCACCGGAAATTGGAGGAGCAGCACCTCATATTCCGCTCGGGCAGTCTGCACCCTAGCGGCATAAACATTGACTTCTCCAATTTCCGGTAGCCCTTGCTGTCTCCTCCCCTTCTCAGCTCTCCCTCAGCCCTCTGGCTCCTCCTCTTCCTTTCTCCTCTCTTCCCCCCCCCATCCGCCCCCTCCCCCACCTTACATCAGTCTGAATAAGGGTTTCGGCCAGAAAATGCCTATTTCCTTTGCTCCGTAGATGCTGCCTCACTTGCTGAGTTTCTCCAGCACTTTTGTCTACCTTCGATTTTCCAGCATCTGCAGTTCCTTCTTAAACAGGTAATAGCTGGACACAGGAGAGGGATGAAGGAGGAGGGGGGGGGGGGGGGGGGGGGGGAGGGGTGAAGAGTGCTTAGCCCGTAAACACAAGGAACTGCTGATGCTGGTTAACGTACAGAGATACACAAAGTGCTGGAGTAACTCAGCAGGTTAGGCAGCATCTCTGGAGAGCGTGGATAGGTTATGTCTCTGGTTGAGACCCATCTTCAGACTGACGTTTCGGGTCCAGTCCCTTCTTCAGACTGAAGAAGACCCTCGACCTGAAACTTCACCTGTCCATGTTCTCCAGCGATGCTGCCTGACCTGCTGAGTATTTATACACTGTAAATGACTCCACTTGTAACCATGCATCGTCTTTCTGGTGACTGGCAAGCACACAACACAAGCTTTTCACTGTACCTCAGCTCACATGGCAATAAACTAAACTGAACCAAGTTACTCCAGCACTTTGAGTCCTCGAATGGTTAGCTCATTGCGAAAACGGTTTGATAATTATCCACGCTACCTGTCAACTGACAGCAACATAATTATGCTGGCAGACATGTCATATGTTGATTTGAATTTCACTCCGTAATTAAAATTGTAAATGCAATAAATTATTTTCTTGGCGACGAGACAGAACTTCAGGCGATGAATTAGTGCGTGCCGTTACTCTTCATCCAGATTTAACTCTTGGATAGGCACAAAGTGCTGGAGTAACTCAACGGGACAAGCAGCATCTCTGGAGAGAAGGCAACTGAGTCATCCAACCACAACCAGAGAGCAGTGCTGAGCTACGATCTACCTCGGATGTCCCTCGGACTATCCTTGACCAGACTTTTGCTGGCTTTACCTTGCACTAAACCGGTCATCCCTCATCATGTATCTATACACTGTAAATGGATTGATTGTAATCACGTATTCTTTCTGCTGTTCAAGAAGGAACTGCAGATGCTGGAAAATTGAAGGTGGTCAAAAGTGCTGGAGAAACTCAGCGGGTGCGGCAGCATCTATGGAGCGAAGGAAATAGGCAACGTTTCGCGACGAAACGTTGCCTATTTCCTTCGCTCCATAGATGCTGCCGCACCCGCTGAGTTTCTCCAGCATTTCTGTCTACCTTGTGTTAAAGAAGGAACTGCAGATGCTGGAGAATCGAGGGTTACACAAAAAGCTGGAGAAACTCAGCGGGTGCAGCAGCATCTAAGGTAGCAGCATTCTGTCTACCTTGTCTTTCTGCTGACTGGTTAGCACGCAACAAAAAACCCTTCACTGTACCTCGGTACACGTGACAATAAGCTAAACTGAACTGAATGGGTGACATTTCTGATCGAGACCTTTCTTGTCAGAAGAATCTATTCTTACGCACTTGTATTTGGTGCCTAGTAGGATGCACAGTAGGATTTTTACTGGACTGTATACAAAAAATAAATGTCACTATACCTAGGTACATGTGACCATGTGAACCTACTGAACCAGTCTGAAGAAGGGTCCTAACCAAACCATCACCTATCCATGATAGACACAAAAAGTTGGAGTAACCTAGCAGGTCAGACAGCATCTCTGGAGAAATGGAATAGGTGACATTTCGGGCCGAGACCCTTTTTCAGACCCATCGTCACCTATCCATGTTCTCTAGAAATGCTGCCCGACCCGCTGAATTTCCCCAGCACTGCGTAATTTTTTCCCCCCCATAAATATCCATCCCTCTACTCCAAGAAACATTGATTCAACCAGGCTTTCACTTGCAATCTGCTATTGCCGTGGGATTCTTTGTGACTGCACAAATACAAGTTGATGCTTGCACAAATAGCATCTTAGATTTATACACCTAGGGTCTGGGAAACATTCCAAAGGCAGTTGACAGGAGTTCAATCTACCGCCTACTGACACCAAGCTAATGAAGGAGACTCTGGGATGGGAGACTTGATGCTTAGTGAAAGAGTAAGGTTTTAAACACAGTTTAACTTAGTTTGGTTTTGTTTAGTTTCGTTTAGTTTCGCTTGGTTACAAAGAACTGCAGACGCCGACTTATACCAAAGGTAGACTCAAAGTGCCGAAGTAACTCAGTGGGTCAGACAGCATCTCTGCAGAAAAAGGATGGGTGACGTTTCGGTTTGGGACCCTTCTTCAGACTGAAAGTGGGGGGGGGGGGGGTTGAAGAGCCGGAGGGGAGAAAAGACCATGGATTAATCAGGGCCGGCCACAAAAGTTATGTTTGGTTTATTTTAGTTTAGAGCTACAGCATAGAAACAGGCCCTTCGGCCCACCGAGTCCATGCCGACCACCGATCGATCACCCGTTCACACTAGTTCCATGTTATCCCCACTCTTGCATCGACTCCCAAAACGCGAGGGGCATGTTACAGAGGCGAATTAACCCGCGACCACGCACGTCTTTGAGATGTGGGAGGAAACCGGAGCACCCGGAGGAAACCCACAAGAGGAGAAGGTGGCCACAAGAGGAGAAGGTGCAAACTCCACACAGACAGCACCCAGCACCTGAGCTCGCAGGAAAAGAGAAGCAGTGACTGGTTTTTGGAATGGATTTCCTGAGCTGCAGGTCCCAGGCAGCTGAAGACGTGGGTGTCAATACCGGAGGAAATGAAACAAAATGTGATGTACAGGTGCAAATTCTACAAAAGAAAACTCCACGGCCTAACTCTCGGCTGGGCTCTTTGAGGAACTTCACAGCACAGGCCGCTATGACCCCAACATTTGTTTCAGATTCCTCGGCTAGTTTAACAGGCGTTGGAACCTGTCTGTAGTCTTCACTGGAAGACAGGTGTGAAGAATTAATTTAGCACATCTGAATTCATTTAACACACTCCGCCAACATGAAAAATGCTTCATTTGCTGAGCCGTCAGTAGTTTTCGAGCTGGGCCTTTTTTGAAAGACCGGCAAAGACCCAAAGAGAATTAAGTGCCTCCTCGCTTAACATAATGTTATCGGGATCATGACTGTGTACCGGTTTTGAAAATGCATACCTCCAGATTCAGGGGTAGTTTCATCCCAGCTGTCATCAGGCAACTGATCCATCCTCTCACCAGCTAGGGTGCAGTCCTGACCTCCCATCTCCCTCATTAGAGACCTTTGATCTATCTTTAATCAGACTTAAACTTGCACTAATTGGTACGGCCTCTATACTGTATCTGTACACTGTGGATGGCTTGACTGTGATCATGTATAGACTTTTCGCTGACAGACTTGTCACTGTACTCCGTGACAATAATAAACTAAACTAAACTAAACTAGACTTTGTCCAAGGAACAGATGAGCTAAAATGTTGAGAACTTTATTCTGCACTCTGTATCTTCCCCTTTGGTCTATCTATTGTATTTGAGTTTTAATGGATTGGATCTATGTTTGGCATATCTGATCGATTTGGATAGCAAAGCAAAGCATTGTACTTGTGGGAAAAATAAACCGAAATCTAAACCAAAACCGAAACCTAACCCAATCCAAAACCCAAATGTCGTTTTTTCCATCGTTTTGTGGTTCATAACCAACTGTGCTCTGTTAGGCAATGCAAGATGCTCCTGTCAGTGACAGCAATTCAAAAAATTAATGACTAGAATACTAGTGCAAAATAAAAATCCAAAGTCCTTAGTGCAACCAAGGACAGTCCATAGAAGTTAATAGTGACTGAGGTTAGTGGTGTGCAGTGTTCAAGAGCCTGATGATTGTTGGAAAGAGGATATTCTTGAACCTGGTGGTTATGGTTCTTAGCCTCTTGAACCTTCCTCACAATGGTGGGAATGAAATGAGAGCATGATCAGGGTGGCTTGGGTCGTTGATGATGGTGGTTGCTTTTTTGAGGCAGTGCTTCCTATACATCCCTTCGATGGAGAGGACGGTGGATAAAACAGATCCAACGGCACTGTTTCAAGGGAAAGCAGGCAACATATTCAGATCATCATGTGTGATACTTTATTTTAGAGGTTCAGAATGGATACAGGACCTTTGCCCACAGAATCCACGCCGACCATCGATCACCATTTACACTAGTTCTATGTTATCCCACTTTCTCATCCACTCCCTACATACTCGAGGCAAATTACAGAGACAAATTGACCTGAAAACCTGTTCGTCTTCGGGACATGAGAGAAAACCGGAGGAAGACCATGCAGTCACAGGGAGAACGTGCAAACTCCGCACAGAGAGCACCCAAGGCCAGGATTGAACCCGGGTCCCTGGCGCTGCGAGGCAGCAGCTCTACCAGCTGCGGACGCCGTTCTGCCAACACGCCTGTTTGTTGCGATCTCCGCGTCCCTGAACTTCAATAAACTCTTGCATTGGCTGTGGTGCAACTGGGTGTACATCACAAGCTGTCCACCAGCAGCTCAGTGTTCACCCCAGTATCTTGGAGCCGTTACTTACCCTTTAACCAACCGTCGATCTAATCATTATTGCACTGATATTCTTTGGGAATCTTATTGTCCGCCACTTTTCCTGCAATGCAAAAGTGATTATACTTCAAAAGGATTCCATCCCTGTAACAGAGTGTGATACAGTATAGAAAGTCATTTTTTTCTATCTTCACATGTGTTATTAATCTGGTCCATAAAACCGGTTTCCAGCATTGCTTATAAAACAGCAGTGCTACATGTCTGAAACAAATTGTTTTGGGTGTATCACACTCTAGGGTGCCTCGAGGACGTGACAGTTCATATGCAAATGTAACATTTTTACTCAACCAAAGATGAATTGGTTGCCATTTCTCCCGACACCAACAAATCTGATTAAGTTTGAACTCAATTTGTTGTCGAGATCAATTTGAGTTGAGTTGAGTTTAGCTTATTGTCACGAGTACCGAGGTACAGTGAAAAGCTTTGTTTGCTAGCAAAGTTATAACATTGACCTCGGCAACCAATTATTTCATCCTAAGAAGTGTTATTTAAATTAAAATACAAACATATATTTTTTAAGAAAGGAGGGTTTATCGTAAGAAAAATGGTGATGTGTCCCAAAAAAAGTGACGGTATTTAGCGGTTTGTTAAGTTTCTTACTGTTTAAAGTATTGTGAGATGGAGAGGGAACCCCATGGGTGTTCACGGGGACTCTGGAGGCCTTCCGTCAACGCTGGTCACCGCGTGGGGTTGAGAGTATTGTAAACAATGAATGCACTGTTGTACTACAATGATTTTTTTTAATATAGTGTTATTTTGATTATGTTTTGATGTGTTGTATCATATGATTGTGTCGAATAAAGTTTTTGAAAAGAAAAAAAAAGTATTGTGAGATGTCATACCAGACACATCCCTAAAGATGGAGCCGTCAAAAGGAACAGGCAAATCTAACGGACAGGCAGAGGAAGGATTCCAATCCAAAATGTCGCCCATCCATGTCCTCTACAGTTGCTGCCTGAGCCGCTGGGTTCCTCAAACACTTTGGGTTTTGCCCTTTGAGTGGGGAACGGCATCAGTCACTGGCAGTATTACCAGCCTAAGGTAAAAGCCTGAAGTGTGAAGAGAGGACCTGATCCACAATGTCATCTCTTCGTGACCTTCAGAGATGCTCCCTGAGCCACTGAGTTACTCCAGCAGTTTAGTTTAGTTTAGTTTAAAGATACGGTGCAGAAACAGGCCCTTCGGCCTACCAAGTCTGCACCGACCAGCGATCCCTGCATATTAACACCATCCTACACACACTGGGGACAATTTTTACATTTACCAAGCCAATTTACCTACATACCTGTGCATCTCTGGAGTGTGGGAGGAAACCGAAGATCTCTGAGAAAACCCATGCTGGCCATGGGGAGAACGTATAAACGCCGTACAGACAGCACCCGTAGTCAGGATTGAACCCGGGTCTCCGGCACTGCAAGTGCTCTAAGGCAGCAACTCTACCGCTGCACCACCGTGCCGCCCAGTTCTAGAGTATTCCAGGCAAACCATGAACTGTATGTACTTCACATGTGTCCACAGATTTAGCTCGTGGAATGTAGAACAATACAGCACAGGAATATTTGTGCCAAACTTGATACCAAGCCACAACCTGAGCTGTGAAGAAGGGTTCCGACCTGAAACATCACCTCTCCGTGTTCTCCAGAGGTGCTGCCTGACCTGCTGAGTTACTCCAGCATTTTGCTTGACTTATGATGCTAGATTAACCTGATCTCATCTATCTGTACATGATCCATATCCCTCTGTTCCCTGCATTTCCATGTGCCTATCCAAAAATCCTCTTAAACGTCACTATCGTTCGTGTCTGTTTCCACTACCACCCCTGGCAATGCTTTCCAGGTCTTCATCGTTCTCCTTGCGAGAGAAAAAAAATGCCCAGCACAGCGCTATTAAACTTTCCCCCTCTCTCCTTATTGCTATGCTCTCCAGAATTGGACATTCCCATTTTAGGGAATTAGGATCTGACTGTCTACCCCATTAGAATAAAGGGGAGGTCCTTTAAGACTGAGGTGAAAAAAAACTTTTTTACCCAGAGAGTTGTGAATTTATGGAATTCCCTGCCACAGAGGGCAGTGGAGGCCAAATCACTGGATGGATTTAAGAGAGAGTTGGATAGAGCTCTAGGGGCTAGTGGAGTCAAGGGATATGGGGAGAATGCAGTCACGGGTTATTGATAGCGGACGATCAACCATGATCACAATGAATGGCGGTGCTGGCTCGAAGGGCCGAATGGCCTCCTCCTGCAGCTATTTTCTATGTTTCTATGCCCGACAGGCATTGCCCGTCCTAATTTTATATACTAATTTGTTTTCCATGTGTTTCCAAGTTTAATTTCTACTATAGTTTGATGATAAAAATCAACTCACATGCAAGTTCATAGAGGCAAAACGTGTTGGGCAAGGTAGTTGAACTTAACAAATCCTGGTCACTTTCTGCAGAGAAGTGAGGAATTCAACTTGGTGACTTTCCATCATTTGTTCGACAGGATACGGTCAACTCACTGACGTTGTGTGTCAGAAAGGTCTTTGTTTAGAAAGCTGCAAAGGATGTCCATATTAGGAGCAGCTGAACGGATATGTGTGGGATGGCTGTGAGAATCTTCTGCGTGCCCCCGGGTGTGAGATGTTTGGTGAAGCTCGTGGAAGGGAAGGGGAGGGGAGGAGGTCCACAGGACTCCACATATAGACCTGACTGCCTGCAATGGCTGAGGTTAGTTATGGGAATGGGTAAGAGTGCTGGGTAGCTCTGTAGATGCTGTGTGAAATAAAGCAGGGTAGATGATTTTATGTCAACTGTGGTGCAGTGATAGTAACGGATTCAATTCCCACCGTGGAGACTAGGAGCTCAGATTAACATTCCTTTTCAGTGCTGTGGGGATGTTCTTTGGGAATCTTATTGTCCTGCTGTTTTTTTAGATGTTATAGTAAAGTGAGTTTTTGCCTGATCTCTCCCCCAACACCAATATTACGAATTATGGAGGGGATAGACAGGGTAGATATAGGCCTTTCGGCCCAATTAGTCCATGCTAACCAGGATGCCCCATCTAAGCTGGTCCCATCTGCCCGCCTTTGATCCATATCCTTCTAAATCTTTCCAATCCAAGTACCCGTTTAAATGTTTGTTTAATGCATGGTCACTGTTGCAGTTATGAGCCGATTTGAACACAGTAGGTTGACAGTAAATTCCCACAAACAATGTGCTCATGACTGACATCACCTGAAGCATCAGGAGTCTGAAGAAGTGTCTTGACCCGAAACGTCACCCATTCCTTCTCTCCTGATGTTGACTGGAGGTAGATATCAGCACCTGAGACACCTCCTGCTCTCTGCTCTAACATGGTGAAGGAATCGTTCACGGCCTCCTGAGAGAACAGGTGAAGACTTGGTTTTAATGTCTCATTTGGAAGTTGGCATCGCTAACTATGAGAATCCAGAGCAAGGCTGGGAAATAATTCCTTGGAGCATTGGAGACTGACGGGTGATCTGATAGAGGTGTATAACATAATGACTGGCAAACATAGCATGAATGCACACAAGTCTTTTTTCCCCAGAATCAAGATCTAGAGGACATAGGTTTAAGGGGAGAGGGGGCAGATTTGGCATGAAGCTGAGGGGCAACGTTGTCCATACATTGGATGGTACGTACATTGAACCAGGAAGTAGGTGAGGCAGGTACAATAACAACATTTCTCGACATTGCCCGCGTTTGGTCCATATCCCTCTAAATGTTTCCTCAATCAACAAACTGCTTGGAGCGCTAAAGGCTGAGGGGATGATCATATAGATGTAAATGGGGTAATATGGAGGTGGGTTACACAAAAAGCTGGAGAAACTCAGCGGGTGCAGCAGCATCTAAGGAGCGAAGGAGATAGGCGACGTTTCGGGTCGAGACCCTTCTTCAGACGGTGAATATGGAGGTGAATGGGAGGAATAGAAAGGGCGAATGCACAAAGTCTTTTATCCGGAATTAGGGAATCAAGAGGGGTTTACTCCGAGATCTTCGGTTTCCTCCCACACTCCAAAGACGTACAGGTTTGTAGGTTAATTAGCTTGGTAAATGTAAAAACTGTCCCTAGTGGGTGTAGGACAGTGTTAATGTGCGGGGATCGCCGGTCGGCACAGACCCGGTGGGACGAAGGGCCTGTTTCCGCACTGTATCTCCGAACTAAACTAAACTAAACCAAAGGACATGGGTTTAAAGGTGAGCAGGATAAAAATTAACAGCAACCCGAGGGGCAATGTTTTCACTCAGCGGGTGGTGAGTAGCTGGAACAAGTTGCCAGGGGAGGCTTTGAGGCAGGAACTATATTTAACGGACACTTGGAACAGTACATGGAGTGGAAAGGTTTAAAGGGATGTGTGTCAAACACAGGCAAATGGAACTAGCCTAGATGGGGCATCTCAGTCAGCATGGGCGAGTTGGGCCAAAGGGCCTGTTTACACGCCGGGTAACTCTATGACTCTACGCCCCAAGAAACAATAGGCTGCAGATGCTGGAATCTGGAGCAAAAGGCAAACTGCTGGAGGAAATTAGGAGGTCAAGGAGGGGGGGAAAGGAATTGTTGATGTTTCAGATTGAGAACATGCATCAGGACTGAACAAGCACTGTGCACTCTAAACCCTGAGACGTCGGGATGGATGGGGTTGTGTGCGAGGGTGTGCTTTGAAATTTGTCTCAGTCGAATCTCTCAGGCTGTGATGCAGAGTTCTTACAGAGTTAGGGTGACTGCCACTTTAATCATATTTGGTGGTCCCCTCTCCTCACTCTCGCTCCTGCTTCAGTTAACTGCTGCAGCCCCTCCTGTTCCTGCCCCCCCCCCCCCCCCCCATCACAATGGGGGCCCTCTCCACTGCTGCGGGAAGCAAGGATTCTACAAATAGCCCGAAGAGAGAGGGCAGGGAAGGTTTGCTTTTTCAGCTGTTGTCTTTGCTCAGCTCAGTGGAATCATCTCCACCTGTCTTTACTTTAACAGGCAGACAGATAGCGCGCTGCTGGGGCTTGCCGAGATTTATTCTTCGTGGGAACATTCATTGCGCTGCCTCCAGTCACGGGGCCGCTTTGATACCTCCTCCCTGCAGGAATTGTTAGCATTTCTCTCTTTGGCTTATTATAGAAAGGAATAGTAGGGCAGGGGTGGAGGAGGAGAAGAGAGGGGGTGGTGGGGGTGGGGGGGGAGTGGGCAGGATGAGATTCAAATGATCTCATTGACCTTGCAAATTGACATCAATGACAAATGTCAGAAATCTGGAAACGATGATTCATATCACGTTGAGTGCCTCCCAAACTCTGCATGTTCCAAATTAGAGTTCCTCCTTTTTCAAAGGTAGGGATTGTGGGGTCAGGAATTCTTGGCTTCACTGAAGCAATATGTCTTGTGTGACTTGTGCTACCCATTACTGTGTCTTCTGTGTATTCCCTTCCTCTGCTTGGTCCTTTCGTAACCCCCTCCCGAACAAGGCTCACCTGTGGGGTATCTGGGGTAACTCTGGCGTATCTGGGAAGCACTTTTTCTCACAGAGAAAGGTGAGTCTGTGGAATTCTCTGCCTCAGAGGGCGGTGGAGACGGGTTCTCTGGATGCTTTCAAGAGGGAGCTAGATAGGTTCTCTTAAAAATAGCGTAGTCAAGGGATATGGGGAGAAGGCAGGAACGGGGTACTGATTGAGGATGATCAGCCATGATCACATTGAATGGCGGTGCTGGCACGAAGGCCCAAATGGCCTCCTCCTGCACCTATTGTCTATTGTATCCCATTCTTTATCTTCTACAAGGCTGCTGAGCCCTCGTGGACTTTGAACGGCGGAAGAGCAGAGAGAAACTGAGCAAATGGCTCAAAGTGTCGGCTGGGGAGATAGTCATGCCGATTTAG
Organism: Raja brachyura; assembly: GCA_963514005.1. Next base: position 10,145,379 of record OY740810.1, read on the forward strand.
TGAGCAAGAATTTAGATCCCGAAACCTCGTAGGTCCCCAATGGATTGAAGATTAGTCGCCATGATGGTGTGGGACACACCATCAGAGAACAATTTGCGCACAGAATGTTCCAGAAATAGTCACGCAATATTCACCAGGTAATATTCAAAACTGACTTTTGATTCAGGCATAAATATTGGCTAGACACTATCACCAAGGATAGTTCATCACTTCAAATGAAGTTCGGCACAGTGGTGCAGCGGTAGAGTTGCTCAGAAGCTGCAGAGACCCGGGTTCGATCCTGACCACAGGTGCTGGCTGCAAAGGTTTTGTACGTTCTCCCTGTGACTGTATAGGTTTTCTCCGGGTGCTCTGGTTTCCTCCCACACTCCAAAATATGTACAGGTTTGTAGGTTCATTGGTTTCAGTAATATGGTAATTGTAAGAATTGGCCCGGGGTTGTAGGATACTGCCAGCGTATGGGGTGATCGCTGGTCGGCGTGGACTCGGTGGGTCTAAGGGCCAGTTTGTGCGCCAAATCTCTAAAGCTAAAACTAACTAGCATAGTAGAGTCTATCCCAACTACCCGATAAAGCAGATCTCATCTTACCTGCAACGCGGCACCTCTGGCTATGTGGCACGCTGGCAATGTGCCACTACATTGAAGTGTCAACCGGACTTTTGGTGAATCTGAGGAATTCTTTGCCGCAGAAGGCTGTAGAGGCCAAGCCAGTTGATATTTTTAAGGCAGAGATAGATAGATTCTTGATTAGTACAAGTGTTGGAGGTTATGGGGAAGAGGCAGGAGAATGCGGTTAGGATGGGGAGATAGATCAGCCATGTGTGAATGGTGGAGTAGACTTGATGGGCCCAATGGTCAAATTCTATTTCTATTACTTATGACCCTGAAGGGGGGCTTAAAGAACGTCTGAAATGAGTTGTGGCTGACAATCAGCGACCCCCCCCCCCCCGCAACCGACCACCCTATCCCCCTCCATGTGGCTACACAATTCAGCAAATCCCATTTCCAAATTTGGTGCGAGAATTGCTATTTCTGCAATATTAAATTGCACCCTCTTTGTTGGAATCGTGGGACAAAGAAAAGGAAGAACTCAAAAGGTATGGAAAATATGCAGGAAAAATCTGAGGCCTGTATGTCAGGGATTTATTCAGCGCATTATTAAAGATGTCATAACAATGTATTTGGAAAACGGTGGCAATGTCTTTGGAAAACGATTGATCAAAGTCAGAATGGATTTATGGAAGGGAAATTATTCCAGAATTCATTAAAAATGCGTTAGGACCGGAACATGGATAGGAAAGGTTTACAGGGGCATGGGCATGTGGGACTAGTGTAGATGGGGCATCTTGGTTGCCATGGGCACGGGGGACCAGTGTAGATGGGGCATCTTGGTCGCCATGGGCATGAGGGACCAGTGTAGATGGGGCATCTTGGTTGCCATGGGCATGAGGGACCAGTGTAGATGGGGAATCTTGGTCGCCATTCGGCAAGGGGGACCAGTGTAGATGGGGCATCTTGGTTGCCATGGGCAAGTTGCGACGAAGGGCCCGTTTCCCTGACGATGAGAAAGGAAGTTGGACGATTGGCCACTATCATATTGAATGGCGGAGGGCAACTCCTACAACTGTTGTCTATATTTTCTACGACACAACAAATGGTTGTGACAATGTGTTGGTACAAAATAGCTTTCCGTTTTTTTCCCACCTAACTAAACAATTTGTCCCGTTGACATTTGATTACAGACATGACTATTACCAGAGCAGCACAATCTGTTATTCACACACATTGCAGCCAATGACACAGAGGACCTTTGAAGTCACTCAGTAATTGAATTTTATTTCAGCAGAATCTGACTGGACCCCAAAGGGAATCTCTATTCAATTCCTCTGACAAACATCACTTGAGACCTTGTGGCATTACACAATGTGAATTTTGCTCTGAAACGTACACTGGCATTTACACCATGTAGCCAACCTCACATGCCCAGTGAAAGTGTGGATTCAGTAACTGCCGTGGGAGACATGGCAGCCAACTTGCACTCAGTAAATTCTCACAGATAGCATCAGGGCAACTCATTAGCTAATGGGTAGGAGGTTTCTCCCAGCTCACAAACACAAGATGGTATCAAGTCAGCATTGGACAGCAACGCTAGAAGGCTTCGGAAGTTCGACATGTTCCCAACAACTGTCACCAACTTCAACAGATGCGCCGTAGAAAGCATTGTATCGGGATGCATCACAGCATGGTTTGGGAACAGCTCCACCCAAGGCCACAAGGAATTTCGGAGGATAGTGGATGCAGCCCAGACCATCATTCAAACCAACCTCCCTTCCTGACTCCATTAAACACCTCACGCTGTCTCGGCAAGGCCAGCAACATAATCAAGGACAAGTCTCATCCAAGCCACTCCCTCTTCTCCCCTCTCCCATCGGGCAAAAGATATAGAAATGTGAAAACGAACACTTCTAGATTCAGGGACAGTTTCTTCCCAGCTGTGTTCAAGCAAATGAACCATCCTACGAACAACTCGAAAGCAGTCCTGAAGAAAGGTCTTGACCCGAAATGTCACCCATTCCTCCTCTCCAGAGATGCTGCCTGTCCCGCTGAGTTACTCCAGCATTTTGTGCCTATCTTTGGTTTAAATCAGCATCTGCAGTTCCTTCTTAAGCTGAACTACCATCCACTGTGCCTCATTAGAGACCCTTGGACCGTGTTTGATCAGGCTTTACTAAATTTTAACTAGTATGAAACATTATTCACCTTATTCCCTTTATCATGTATCTGTACACTGTGGACGGCTCGATTGTAATCATGTATTGCCTTTCCGCTGACTGGTCAGCATGCGACAAAAGTGTTTTAATGTACCTCGGTACACGGGACAATAAACTAAACGCAAGCTCCGCTCCCTATTCTTCACAATAGTGTGCCGTGACCTTTGGCATTCACTCCAGTTTCATGCCTGAAAGACTTGAACAGAACCAGTATTTGGAAGTTGAGTACAAAATGCAGTGGCTATAGAATATAAAAAGAAGGCATGTAATGCAGAGGCTTCATAAGGCACTGGCCAGACCGCACTTGGAGTATTGTGAGCAGTCTTTGGTCCCATATCTGAGGAAGGATGTGCTGGCATTGGAGAGGGTGCAGAGGAGGTTTACGAGAATGATCCCGGAGATAATTTGGTTAATGTATGAAGAGCGTTCAATGACTCTGGCCCTGTACTTGCTGGAGTTTAAAAGGATGAGGGAGGACCTCATAGAAACTTACTGAATGATGAAAGGCCTGGATAGAGTGGATGTGGATAGGATGTTTCTTCGTGTGAGAGAATTGCCGCTCAGGTTCCTATTAAATCTTCTCCCCCCCACCATCATCTTCAATCTATTGTCTAGGAAGCGTGTGAGATGTGCCGACTGTATGATCCAAAAGGTGGCAGGTCGTAAGTAAAGATGCTCCAACAATACGAGGGGTCTCTGTTTAAAAATACTGTTGCATCATCATCTGATGAAGCGTTTTGTGTAGGAAGGAACTGCAGACGCCAGTTTAAACCGAAGACAGACATAAAAAGCTGGAATACCTAAGCGGGTCAGACTGCATCTCTGGAGAAAAGGAATAGGTGACGTTTCGGGGCGAGACCCTTGTTTGGACTGAGAGTCAGGGGAAAGGGAAAGGATAGATATAGATGGTTTCTTCTTCTTCTCGAGTCCACACACAAGATTAGAAGTTGTGTAGCCAGAGCTGAACACACGTCTCAGCATCTGCACACAATGGTGTCCGTCTTGCGCTGCTTGTGCTTCTTGTGCGCGGTGGTGGAAAGATCGGTGAAACCAGGGCCGCAACGTGAACGCTCTTTCCTTGACCCCATATAAATGGCGATGTAGAGAGATATAGAACAAATGAATGAAAGAAATGCAAAAAAGTAACCATGATAATGGAAAGGGGCTAATGTCAGCTGTGGGCTTGGTGAAGACGAGTTACAGGCAATGAAAGGCACCAGTGGAACACTGCAGCATGTTTTCATGGCTGATCCAAGGGGCATTCACTATTGTGCCTTCCACCAGAATGTAAAAACGTTTGTACATTGGGACAAAAGCCGTTCTGTGGCCAGTTTATTCAAAGGGATTACTGTGTGTCAGGTGCGACGAGCTCATCTGGAAACATTCAGGTTGACAGTATATGGCCCTTGACTGGCACACATGGACATCTTCTTTAGTTTGCACGACGGAAAACAGTCTATCCTCGCTGGAGTGGTGCTCATAACGTCTGGAAACTTGCCATGGTCAATGTGCCTCCTTGTTTCACCCCGTCCCCTGTTTGCACAGCTGCCTCATACTCACTGATCCATCCAACCAGCTCAGGCAAATGTCCGTCTTTCTTCAGGAAGAAAGTAGCCCTTTTAAGTGGCTTGGGGCTGGGCAGGCTCTGGTCGATAAGCCACATGGCTGTGCTATTATGGTGGTCCGGCCGTCTGGTTGACCACACGGGCTCATGTCGGATCTCATGCTAGGCCGGGATCAAGGCTGGCCTGCTGGCGTGAGCTTTCCAAGAGCCAACACGAGGACAAGAGTCCCGCGGCTCAGGCGGACCAAATGTCAGTAGAAGTGAGAGCCTGCCTCTCTACAAATATTTATCTGGCAGATGAGATGGACCAGTACCCTACCCTTCCCTCTCTGATGAAGGCTCTAGGCTGAGGGGGACACCAGCCTCATCAATCTGCCAACTTCCAAGGTCTTCACGTGGAACGGCGCTCGGCGCGATCAGTGCCGCTCGAGATCCTGGCTGAAGGAACCCGAAACATCACCCATTCCATCCCCCCAGAGATGCTGCCTGTCCCGCTGAGTTACTCCAGCAGTTTGTGTCTATGCCCAGTTGCTGAGTTCCTTCATCTCATGCCATTGTGGGCGACAGACATTCTGCATCAGAGTAGTCCAAGGATAGTGCAAGGGTGCATTGATCCGACAGTGGAGTGGCCTCCGCAGTCTTGTGTTGTACCTCATTCAACAGTGCTTTACAAGGGGGGACCACATTGAAACTTACCAAACAGTGAAAGACCTGGGTGGAGTGGATGTGGAGAGGATGTTTCCACTGGTGGGAGAGTCTAGGACTAGAGGCCATAGCCTCAGAAGAAAGGGCGTACCTTTAGTCAGAAGGTAGTGATTATGTGGCATTCATTTCCAGAGATGACAGTGGAGGCCAAGTCCTGGGGTATTTTTAAAGCGGAGAGTGACAGGTTCTTGGTCAGTTAGGGTATCAAAGGTTACAGGAAGAAGGCAGGAGAATGAGGTTGGGAGGGAAAGATAGATCAGCCATGATTAAATGGCAGAGTAGATGGGATGGGCTGAATGGCCTAAATTTGCTCCTATAACTTATGTACTTTGCACTAGTACTAACATTGGATATGCATTTCTTGGTGTTATTGCTAAATGCTTAATATAATAGATACATAGAGTCAGGCAGCACTGATACAGGCCATTTGGCCCAACTTGTCCAGATAACCAAGATCCCCCATCACACAGAGGGCGGTGGGGAATTGGAACAGGTTGCCAGATGCACTATAGCAACATTTAAAAGTCAATTGGACGGAAACATGGACAGGAAGGGTTTAGAGGGAATAATGGCCAAAGGCGGGCAGGCGGGACGAGTTTAGGTGGGGCATCTTGTCGGCATGAGCAAGTTGGGCCGAAGGGTCTTTTTCCACACTGTGTGAGTCCAAGTATCTTTTACTGTAAATGCTGTTTTAGTGCCAGCTTCAGCTACCTCCTCTGGTAGCTGGCTCCATATATCCACCACCTTTGAGTGAAAAGGTTGTCCCTCAGGTTCCTATTAAACTTTGCCCCCCCTCACCTTAAACCTATGTCCTCTGGTTCTTGATTACCCTAACCTGGGTAAAAGACCCCGTGCACTCAATCCTGTTTGTTCCTCTCATGGCTGCGCTTTGCGCTCCAGTTCCAAAACGTAACTCAACGGAACCGACTAAAATTAGCTTCTTAGCGAGACATTGACCAGATGAATTTGGAGACAATGGTTCACGAAATGGTGGAATTCTCTGAATAATACCCCACTTTATTGGAAACAAAATATCGGTGAATGTGTCTGCAATGCGGCCCTGCATCAATGGGGGCCTTTAGTAATGGGAGTGGATCATCATTCAGAACAGCCAGGCCATTATCCGGGCCTCCAGCGTTGAGACGGTGTGTAGGCGAAGAAGTATGCTTGTCCGCCACAAAAGGACCTCTTTCCTCTCCGCTTTATTTACAAGCGGTGTGTTGTGGCTAATGCTTCTGGGCTGAAGAAAAGAAACACTGGAAGAATCCAAGCTGGCACACTGTGTTGGTGGCAGCGATCACGTAGGCCAAAGCTGGGAACAGGCAGGCCACTTCTTTAGTGGAGGTCTCCAGCCAACTGGTCCCTCCTGGTGCATTCCTGCAGCACCTCCCCCATCCACCGATGTTACTCTTGACTGGGTTTGTGTGTGGTCCTCCGCACAAGGCTCACATCTGCTGGTGTCAGCTGCTTGACATGGCTCGCTCGTTTAGTTTTCATAATCAAGGGTCTGTGCTTGGGACTCTTGCACAGCTTGCACCCCATGTTCACAACGGCTGGACCCGCACAGTTGGAGGCTCCAAAGTCCATCCGACACGGCCTCAGATCTCAGCTCCTTCAAAGGGGGAACCTCCTGGAGTGGGACCAGAATGCAAACGCGTAGTTTAGTTTAGAGACACCGCACAGGAACAGGTCCTTCAGCCCACCGAGTCCGTGCCGACCAGCAATCAACCCGTACACCAGCACGAGCCTACACACTAGGGACAATTTACAATTTTTACTGAAGCCAAATTAACCTACAGACCAGCGTATATTTTTGGAGTGTGGGAGGAAGCCGGAGCACCCGGGGAAAACCCACGCGGTCACGGGGAGAGCGTACAAACTCCGCACCCGTAGTCGGGATCGAACCTGGGTCTCAGGCGATATAAGGCAGCGACTCTACCTTTGTGCCAAGGCAGTGAAGGGCAGTCAGGAGGTGGATATAAGGGGAGAGGGGGAGGGGTGTGGGGATAGGAACAAAGACCACAGACAACAAAGTGGGATTTAAAAGAAGCATTGGCAAATAATGGAGGGGAAAAAAATAGTTAAGTGGGAAAGGACTGGTTCAGATCAAGTTTCCCTGAATCAAAATCCTGACAAACCAGTCTTATTTGCAGAAACAAGAAACTGCAGACGCTGGTTTACACAAAAGGATAGAAGGTGAAGATGGGTCCCGACCCAAAACATCACCTATCCATGTTCTCCAGGGATGTTGCCTGACCCACTGGGTTTAGCCAGCACTTCACATTCTTCAATCTTATTTGGAGGCCACCATTTATTATCTACCCTCTCATACCTTTGAACTGAGTGGCTTTGCAAAGCCATTTCCATGGGATGAGACTTTGCAGTTATATTTTTCGTCTTCTTTTCGTGTTCATCTTGTTACAAATGTTGACCTCGCTGTCATCGTCCGTCCTGAAAAAGATGCAAGCTTCCGACGACAATCGTTGGAAGCCATCACTTGTCACAACAGATGATGGTGGGAGCAGAATCAGCTCAGGATATGAACAAAGACTGCATAGACTCGGTTTATACTCTCTAGAATTTAGGAGATTGAGAGGGGATCTTATAGAAACTTCTTAAGGGGTTGGACAGGCTAGATGCAGGAAGATTGTTCCTGATGTTGGGGAGGTCCAGGACAAGGGGTCACAGCTTAAAGATAAGGGGGAAATCCTTCAGGACCGAGATGAGAAGGACTTTTTTCACAAAGAGAGTGGTGGGTCTCTGGAACTCTATGCCACAGAGGGTAGTTGAGGCCAGTTCATTGGCTATATTTAAGAGGGAGTTAGATGTGGCCCTTGTGGCTAACGGGATCAGAGGGTATGGAGAGAAGGCAGGTACAGGATACTGAGTTGGATGATCAGCCATGATCATATTGAATGGCGGTGCAGGCTCGAAGGGCCGAATGGCCTATTCCTGCACCTAATTTCTATGTTTCTATGATACCTCCAGGTTCCAGCCCCGCGAAGTGGACGCTTCTGCTACGGGGGCCGCAGTTACATTGAAACCAGCTCATTAGTAAACGAGATAGGGATTTGGTGTTTAAGAAGGAACTGCAGATGCTGGAAAATCGAAGGTAGACAAAAAATGCCGGAGAAACTCAGAGGGTGAGGCAGCATCTGTGGAGCGAAGGAAATAGGAAATGTTTCGGCTCGAAACCCTTCTTCAGATTTGGTAACAGGCTTCGAGCATCATGGTCACCATTATTGAGACCAGCTTCATTTAATTAACTGAAGCTAAATGCCACAGGTGCCATTGTGTGGACTGGACTCTCGATCACCAGTCTAATCCTCCTAGTATTGGTCTAGAATTGTACTATATCTGGGATGCTTTGATGTCGCTGCAAGAATCATCGTTTAGACCAGATGGGGCTCGCAACAAATTATTCTTTAATGAAGGGATTTCAAGTTAAACAATGTTTTCACGGACATACCATTTGCTTCACTCGGTATTTAAAGTTACATTCACACTCATTAGAGTTGCTGGTGTGGGTGGCACATTAGTGGAGTTCCTGCCTTACAGCACCAGAGACCCGGGTTCAATCCCGATTATGGGTGCTGTCTGTACAGAGTTTATACGTTCTCCCTGTGACCACGTGGGGTTTCTTCGGCTGCTCCAGTTTCCTCCCACATTCCAAAGACGTGCAAGTTTGTAGGTTAATTAGCTTATGTAAACATTGTCCCTAGTGTGCAGGATCAAACTAGTGTCTAGGTGATCGCTGGCCGGTGTGGACTTGGTGGGCCGAACAGCCTGTTTCCACACTATATCTCTGAACTGTACACTGTGTCTATTCTCCCACGCTCCAACGATGTACAGGTTGGTAGGTTCATTGTAAATTTTCCCTAATGTGCAGGATAGTGCTAGTGTGCTGGGTCATCATTGGCTGGTGTGGACTCAGTGGGCCGAAGGGCCTGTTTCCACGCTGCATCTCTAGAGTCTAAAGTTTAAAGCATCTTTGGAGAACACGGATAGGCAATGCTTTGGGTCAGGATCCTTCTTTCAGACCTGGCCTTTGCACAACCATCTGCTAATCAAAATCTTTCCTCAGCTGTATCTACCTGTCACTTGTTAGGCTTTTCCCAACCCCACCTCTCTTCCTGTTTATTCCCCTGTACTACAATCGAACTGTAGAAGGGTCCAAACCAAAACATCACCTATCCATGTTCTCCAGAGAACCAAAACTGGACTGGACTGCCTGACCTGCTGAGTAACTCCAGCACTTGGTGTCTTCAACTGATTTAGCTTAGCATATGGCTCAACGCAGAGCAAAACTCTTAGCGAAACTCTTGCGGCACGGTGGCACAGCGGTAGAGTTGCTGCCTTATAGTGCTTACAGCACCAGAGACCCGGGTTCGATCCTGACAACGGGTGCTGTCTGTACGGTGTGCAGACAGACTCGGTGGGCCGAAGGGCCTGTTTCTGCACTGTATCTCTAAACTAAACTTATAACAGCTTTTCATGTTGAAACTTTATATCATATATGGTCGTGTCACCAATGTGGCCACAAAGTGACTCGACCTTATCTGATGGCGAGAGAATTACAGCTTTCTGTAAAAGTGTAAGGCATTTTTCTTGTTATCAGTTTGATCAGCACCATCACTTGAATGCTTCTTACACATCACATTGCACGAGCAGTGATTCAATATAACAGCCCACAGAAATACCTGATTGAGTCTTAAGATAATTTTGCTGGGAAGCCTGAAATTTGAAAGGATTACGCACATTTTGACTGGAACATTTTGACTCAACCTCTTAAGCCCACACCGGATATCTGAAGAAGAGACCGAACCGAAACGTCGCCTATCTATTTATCCTCCACCAGATCTGCCTTTGTTTAGGCAAAACTCAGAGTGCTGGAGGAATTCAGCAGGTCAGGAAGTATCTCCGGAGGGAATGGACAGCCAAAGAAGGTGTCCCGACCCAAAATATCACCAGGGGCGAAGAAGACTGCAAAAGGAGATGAACACTGCCCAGTCCATCACGGGTTCTCACCTCCCCGCCATCGTAGGGATTTACAGGAGTCGCTGCCTCAAAGAGGCTGCCAGATTCATCAGAGACCCACACACTCATTTCACCCCTGCCATCGGGAAGAAGATGTAGGAGCCTGAAAACTGTAACATCCAGGTTCAGGAGCAGCTTCTTACCTGCAGCCATCGGGCTATTAAACTCTAAAACCTCCAAATAAGCTCTGAACTACATAGACTTGGGAACGTTGGTTTTGTCTTTTTGCATTATCATTGTTTGTTTGTTGTTATGTGTATGTATGTGTGTGTGTGTGTACAGTATGTGTGTGTGTGTTTGTGTGTGTGTGTACAGTATGTGTGTGTGTGTGTGTACAGTATGTGTGTGTGTGTACAGTATGTGTGTGTGTACAGTATGTGTGTGTGTGTGTACAGTATGTGTGTGTGTGTGTACAGTATGTGTGTGTGTGTACAGTATGTGTGTGTGTGTACAGTATGTGTGTGTGTGTACAGTGTGTGTGTGTGTGTGTACAGTATGTGTGTGTATGTGTGTGTATGTATGTGTGTGCGTGTACAGTATGTGTGTGTATGTGTGTGTATGTATGTGTGTGTGTGTGTGTGCACAGCATGTGTGTATACATATATATACACATACATATAAAAAATGTTCAGTGTGTGTATATATATATATATATATATATATATATTTATATACTGTGTATATATATATATACACACACTGAACATTTGTTTTTCTCGTATATTATATTGTTTACAGAGTACTATGTGTAATATTCTGTTGTGCTGCAGCCAGTAACAATTTCATTGTTCTGCCTGGAACATATGACAGTAAAACATTCAATTTCCTCCACAGATGCTGCCTGACCCGCTGAGTTACTCCAGCACTTTGCGCCTTTTTTGTTGGTCGTAAACCAGCATCTGCAGTTCCTTGTGCCCCTACCAAATGCACAGATTATTATTTTTTTTGTCGAAAGCAAAACCAGTTGTTTCTGTTGGTGGTGGTGGTGGGGGGGCGGGGGAGGCACAGGAGAGTTCATGAAGTGAATGACATAATCCATATTCATCCTTTTGATACCATCCGACCTTTTAAATAACCAAAATAAGCATCTCCAAGTTTGCTGCATGTATGTTTCCACCGGGTTTGACAGATGTACACACGCCTGAGGGACAATTCCATTACGTCCTCCCTGCAAACTAAGGGAACGGCTGCACAACTGAGGAGCTAATGTTAAAAACCTGAATTAATAATTGAGGAGTATTACTTTACATCTCGGCTGCTGTATAAACTGGCTACGTCCACTGTAAAAAATGTCCAGACCACAGGCTTTTCCCTTCGACTTGGCCTATGCGCTCCATCAACAGCACCAGAATAAATTTATCTTCCTTGCATTGAGATCCCCACGGGGCCTTGTCCTTCCCCATTATCCTAGCCTCTACCAGCTCAGCGACCAAAGAAGAAATGCCCGTTTCCTCCATTTTAAGGAGCTATGAGGAACTGCAGGTGCTGGAATCTGCAGGTGAGAAACGCAAAGTGCTGGAGGGACTAATAGTCAGGCAGCATCCGGGGAGGATGTGGTCAGGGTGACTTTTTGAGTGGGGACCCTTTTTCTGACCGATTCAAAAGAAATAAAAATCCCTCTCCGTTTCCTCCCCAGATGGTACAGGCCCACTGAGTTCCTCCAAAACGTTGCCTCCATTTTAAGCCTCCGGTTCATTCTAGATTTCTTAGTCCCACCGTTGGCAACAGTACTTACACTGTATGAGGTGCTGAGTGTTGGTGTTTGCTCTCTAAACCTCAACACCTCTTCCCCTTCCTTCAAAACACTCCTTAAAGCTTAGACCTTTGACGGGGTGGAAGACTCTTTATTTTGCTTCTTCCAATGAATGGGAACGTCACTGACATCGAAAACCCTGACCATCCATCTTTACCCTGAGAATATAGGCCATTCAATGCACCTTGCTGTAGCAATCCCACTCAGTGTAGGGGGACACAGCACTAATGTGGTTCAATAACTACAGCCGAGACTGTCTTTTATATCAGAGCAACTCATACTTACAGCCAATCCAATATTGGAACACACTATCTTCTGCATAGTCACTTCTTAATATGCTAGCTGCGTTTGTTTGGTTTAGTATAGTTTATTTTTATTTTAGTTTAGTTCAGTGTTACAGCATGGAAACAGGCTCTTCGGTCACCGAGTCCACACTGACCATCGATGACTCACCACTAGTATTGGCGGCATGGTGGCACAGCAGTAGAGTCGCTGCCTCACAGTGCCAGAGACCCGGGTTCAATCCTGACTACGGGAGCTGTCTCACGTTCTCCCCGTGACCGGGGTCCTCTGGTTTCCTCCCGCACTCCAAAGACGGACTGGTTTGTAGGTTATTTGGCTGCAGTAAAATTATAGATTGCCCCTACTGTGTATAGGATCGGGTAATGAGGGGTAGGCCATTTAGAACGGAGATGAGGAAAAACTTTTTTACCCAGAGAGTTGCGAATCTGTGGAATTCTCTGCCTCAGAAGGCAGTGGAGGCCAATTCTCTGGATGCTTTCATAGGAGAGTTAGTTAGAGCTCTTAAAGAGAGCAGAGTCAGGGGATATGGTGAGAAGGCAGGAACGGGGGACAGAATGTGAATGATCAGCCATGATCACAGTGAATGGCGGTGCTGGATCAAAGGGCCGAATGGCCTACTACTGAACTTATTGTCTATTGTGTGGGGATTGCTGGTCGGCGTGGACTCGGTGGGCCGAAGGGCCTGTTTCTGCTTGTATATATAAACTAATCTAAATGCAACTACTTCTCAAGGGAACTTGGGATGGGTAAGGCAGGTTAGTCTTGTTGGCAATGCTTGGGAACCACTCACGGATATTAAATAGAAAAAGAAGCCCGATGTAAGGAGTTCCTCTTAAGTAAGTTCTTCTTGCCTCTCTTCTCCACACTTACCCCCTTCCTCCACCATAGATGCTTCACAAGTTCCACCATTCCCCTGTAGTTTTCCTCTTGGGATCAACACCTGTCCATGCCAACAATGGGTTTACTGGGCACCACCCAGCCTGAGATCATTTGTGGTTGGCCCAGATCGCTTCTGATCTTTTCTCGCCTCCAGTTCCTCACCACCTCCTCCCACTTCCAGTCTGAAGAACATCTCCCATCCTGTTTCTCCAGAGATGCTGCCTGACCCACAGAGTTACTCCAGCACTTTGTGTCTATCTTTGATTTCCTCTCAAGATTCCACCATCTGCAGTTCTTTGTATCTCCACGATATCTTTGCTGGGTCCTTGTAGTTACTGTCGAACGTGCAACTAATACAAGAAACAACTCCCCCTGCTCCTATCTGGCCCTGTGAGACATTTAACTTCAGTATTTAACTGATAACATTTTAAAGTTATTGGTGCATGTCTTTCATAACAGAGCAACTCATACTGACAGCCAATCCAATATTGGAACACACTATCTTCTGCATAGTCACTTCTTAATGTGTTAGTTGCATTTCTTTGGTTTAGTTTATTTTATTTTAGTTTAGTTTTGTGTTACAGCATGGAAACAGGCTCTTCGGCTCACCCAGTCCACACTGACCATCAATCACCCGCACACTAGTTCCATGTTATCTCACTTTTGCATCATAAGATCAGAAGTAATAGGAGTAGAATTAGGCCATTCGGCCCATCAAGTCTACTCCACCATTCAATCATGGCTGATCTATCTCTCCCTCCTAACCCCATGCTCCTGCCTTCTCACCATAACCTCTGACACCTGTACTAATCAAGAAGCTATCTATCTCTGCCTTAAAAATATTCACTGACTTTGCCTCCACAGTCTTCTGTGGCAAAGAATTCCATAGATTCACCTCCCTCTGACTAAAGAAATTCCTCCTTTCCTAAAAGAACATCCTTTAATTCTAAGGCTATGACCTCCAATCCTAGACTCTCCCACTAGTGGAAATATCCTCTCCACATCCACCCTATCCAATCCTTTCACTATTCTGTACGTTTTAATGAGGTCCCCCCCTTATTCTTCTAGACTCCAGCAAATATAGGCCCAGTGCCATCAATCGCTCATCATATGTTAACCGACTCATTCCTGGGATCATTCTTGTAAATCTCCTCTGGATCCTCTCCAGAGCCAGCACATCCTTCCTCAGATGTGGTGCCCAAAATTGCTCACAATATTCCAAATGCAGCCTGACCAGTGTCTTATAGAGCCTCTGCATTACATCCCTGTTTTTGTATACATTATCAACATGATATATTGTACTAAATGTAGAAAACGTTATCCTTTCTCTGTGTACCGCGGACAACTTGATAGTTATAGCTTTAGAGATACAGGGTGGAAGCAGTCCCTCCGGCCCACAGACCGTCGATCACTCATTCACTATGTTACCGCACTTTCTCATCCCCTCCCTACATGCTGGTGAAAATGTACACAAGCTAATGAACCTACAAGCCTGCACATCTTTGGAACGTGGGAGGAGACCGGAGCACCCGGAGAAAACCCACGCGGTCACGGGGAGGACGTACAAACCCCGCGCAGACAACACCCAAGGTCAGGATCGAACCCGAGTCTCTGGCGCTCACCGTGAGGCAGGAACTCTACCAGCCACGCCAGAGTGCCGCCCTGTGTGTCTGCCAACAATGCAAAAATGCATCAGGTATTCCTAAGGGATGCAGTTCAATAATTCAAAACTTGAAAAAAGTGCTGCTTGTGTCTCAGAACGCACTCGGAGTTCATGTGTATGCGTGTGTATTCTCCCACGAAAAAGCTTCTCAACTTGAGTCTCGCAGCACATGTGGACATTAAAAAAAACCCATAAGGAAAGCAGTTCTGGAGACATGGCATTGACCATTATTAGGCAAACCTAACAGGAAGCGAGACTTCAGACATCCACACATTTGAGGCAGGCATCTGCGGGATGCTACAGATGCAAAAACAATAACCTACAAGTGGTTCTCTTCTCTGCGCTAACCTTTGGCCTCACCTTCCTTACATCCTGCCCCGAAGCTTGGGTCACAGCCTTGAACAAAGACGTTACTTGCTCCAGAATGTTAAAGTTCCAGCTCATTTCGTGCTAATTAATCCTCAGAATGACTGAATGAATTCCTGAATTTGTTTTTCCATAGATCCTGTCTCTTTTGGAGCCTTTTGACTCAAGGTACAGATTTAGATTTTGGAGATACAACAGGCCCCTCGGCCCATCGAGTCCATGCAGACTATTGATCACCCATTCACACTAGTTCTATATTATCCCACTTTCTCATCCACTCCCTGCGCACCAGGGAGCGGTGTACAGTGGGCCAATTCATCTACAAACCCGCAGGTCTTTGGGATGTGGGAGGAAATCAGAGCACCCGGAGGAAACCCACAAGGTCACTGAGAGAATGTGCAAACTCCACACAGACAGCAGCCGTTGTCAGGATCGAACCCGGGTCTCTGGTGCTGTGAGGTAGCAGCTCTACCAGCGGCGCCACTGTGCTGCCCTACTTCTAAACAGGTTCTGGCATTCGCATCGACGGAGATTCGACCATAACACTTAAAAAACATTTGGACGGGTACATGGATAGGATAGGTTTTGAGGTACAAGGACTAAATGCAGGCAGGTGGGATGAGTGTAGATGGGGCATGAGGGCAAGTTGGGCCAAAGCGCCTGTTTCCTCGCTAAGGCTCTATGACTCTATGACTCTGCTTGACAGCAACAGAGACCCTGGTTTGATCCTGACCTTGGGTGCTGTCTGTATGGAGTTTGCACATTCTCGCTGTGATCATGTGGGCCTCCCCAGGTGTTCTGGCTTCCTCCCACATATCAAAAACGTGTTGGAATGTAGCCTAATTTGCCTCTGTAAATTGCCCCTAGTGTGTAGGGAGTGGATGTAAAAGTGGGATGGGTAGTATGAACCGGTGATTGATGGTCTCCGTAGACTCAGTGGGCCGAAGAGCCTGCATCCATGCTGAAGATAGACACGAGTAGCTGGAGTAACTCAGAGGGTCAGGCAACATCTCCGGAGAAAATGAACAGGTGACGATTCGGGTCAGAACCCTTCTTCAGACTGAAAGACGGAGGAGGCCAGAACAACACAGGGCCGGCAACAGATGACCTCAGGAAGGGTGGAGTCCACAATGGTGCATTGTTGGCTAGGGAAGATGTGCTAAGGCCGGGGTACAAGGATGCGAACAGTGGAACTCGTCGGACGAGAGAGAATGCAAGCGTTACTTGAAAGAGAAATCAACGTAAGCTGCCCAAGAAAAATATGAGAAGATGCATTTTGTGTCTATCTTCAGTGTAAACCAGCATCTGCAGTTCTTTCATCACTGTTTCCATGCTGTGTGCCTAAACTAATCCTTTTAGTCTGTTATCTCCACACTGATGGAAAGCAGGCAGGTTTTGTGTGCTTTTTTATCGGAAGCCAGCCAATAAAATGTCAGGTTTTGAAAAGTCAATGATTTTTACAGAAGGATAGAGTAGTTCTAAACTTTAGTCTTCACCAGATATGTCTTCCTTTTGGCAAAACTCAAAGTGCTGGAGGAGCTCAGTGCGTTAGGCAGCATCTGCACAAGGGATGGACAAGCTGAAGCAGGGTCCTGACCCAAAACATTGCCTATCCCTATCCATTCGCACCACAGATGCTGCCTGACCCACTGAGTTCCTCCAGCACTTTGTGTTTTGCTTAGGATTCCAACATCTGCAGTTAGACTTTAGACTTTAGAGATGCAGCGCGGAAACAGGCCCTTCGGCCCACCGTGCCCGTGCTGACCAGCGACCCCCCATACAGTAGCACTATCCTACACACTAGGGACAATTTACAAATTTAAGTGAATTAACCTACAAACCAGTACATCTTTGGAGTGTGAGAGGGAACTGAGGCACCCAGAGAAAACCTAACAGACATACTCCGCAGAGACCCGTGTCCCACCCGAACTCCAGCACCCGTAGTCAGGATCAAACCCGGATCTCTGGCGCTGCAAGGCAGCAACTCTGCCACTACGCCACTGTGCTGCCCTAAACACAGTTCCTTACGTCTCTAGTCTTTCTTTAACAATGGCAGCCCTCCCTGGAATATTATTGCCTCGAGGAGTTATTTTGCGAAGTACAGCTTGTAAAGTGATTGAAAGACCTCAGCCCTTCTGGAATATCTTGAGGTTTGAGGAATGCATTGAAAACACTAATCTTCCTATTAAAGGAATTTGCAGTCATGCTTGTTAACAGAAGTCTCGGTCTTGCCAGCCTCGCTGGTAAGAGTTAGTTCTTGGCCAGATTGGCAGATGAATGTCACCGAACAACAGCTTGTCTCTCACCGCGAGCATGCCAAAAAATATCTAAAATAGTGTGCTTCACTTGAGGAGAGCTGGCGCGGAGCTCGTTTAGCCTCGCAGCCAAGGAGACGATGGCCCGTGGGAGATATTAGAAGCCACTGCGTTGCCAGACCACAATCATGTTTGGTATGGGACATCTGTGTTTGGATTCTACTCGCTGGAAATAATGGGAGGTGTATGTTGCAGTTGTGGCTGAATCTCTCGTGCTACACTGCACTGCGTTCAGAATCTCAACACGGGCTGAATCAAAGCTCATATGGCCTCACCAGAACCAAAGCACGTTCCAGGCACCCACCACCCTCTATAGCGTTGTATAACGTTAGTACCTCCACCAATGCAAAGCACTTTGGTCAACGAGAGTTGTTTTTTAAATGTGCTATAGAAATAAAAGTGACTTCACTCTGTTTATAGACACTAAAAGCTGGAGTAACTCAACGGGACAGGCAGCATCTCTGGAGAGAAGGAATGAGTGACATTTCGGACTGAAGAAGGGTCTCGATCCGAAACATCACCCATTCCTTCTCTCCAGAGATGCTGCCTGTCCCGATGAGTTGCTCCAGCTTTTTGTGTCTACCTTTGGTTTAAACCAACATCTGCAGTTCCTTCCTACACATACCCTCTGTGTATAGATGTGGGGGGCAAGTTTTTATACAGTCTTTGTTGAGGCCAGAGAGGCAGTTACTGTATACAAATGACTTAGATTGTATGAAATTGTTAAAGGTTTAGGATAATCCCTATTTGAATCTTGAAACTTCCCTTTGAATTGTTCTGTGGGAGCACTTTCAGCGTGTGGGCTCAGATTTGTTTCAGATGTCTTTCCAGTTTTAATTTAGTTTACTTTCGAGACACAGTGTGGAAACGGGGCCTTCGGCTAACCCAGTCCACGCCGACCATCGATCGCCCGTTCACACATTCGCTTGCACTCCTCCACACACTAGGGGCAGTCCGCAGTGACCAAGACACCGGTGAACCCAGAGGAAACCCACGTGGTCAGAGGGAGAACGTGCAAACTCCACACACACACACACACACACACACAGCACCCGGGGTCAGGATCGAACCCTGGTCTCCGGCACTCTGAGGCAGCAGCTCTACCAGTTGTGCCAATGTGCCACCTGGATGTGGCTAAGTTAATTGCAGTGAGGTGAATTCGTTTTTTCGTACCTCACATTAAAGACTAGTTTGATACAGATGTGTTATCATTAATACTGAGCTATATTAAGATATGTAATTTAGACGAAGATAGATGCGATGTAATTAATATTAAAACTATAAGATCTGTGTAATGTGGTAGAATTACTATTGACCCATAGTCTTCTTCTTTCGTGTGGCGTGCACAGCCTAAAGTTGTTGGAGAACTTGTTCTATTTGATCTTCCGTTTGTGCACGTCGAGTTGATTGCATTAGTCGAAATAGGGTGGACCACGTGAAGGTTGCAATCTTCCACCCCATTGAACCATAGTAAGATTAGTGCACTGTAGATGTGCTGTGATTAGTATGGAACAGTACGGTGATGTCCGCACCAGAAATCCACCATTTCCATGATGCAAAATAATTATTTTCACGGTTAGAATTAACCGTGGAGCAGCATGGAGGCGCAGCGGTAGAGTTGCTGCCTCACAGCGCCAGAGAGACGGGTTCGATCCTGACTACGGGTGCTGTCTGTGTGGAGTTTGTACGTTCTCCCTGTGACCTGTGTATTCCTCTCGCACTCCAAAGACGTACAGGTTTTGTAGGTTAATTTGGCTTTGGTAAAATTGTAAATTGTCACTAGCGTGTGTAGGATAGTGTTTGTGTGCGGGGATCGCTGGTCGGCGCGGACTCGGTGGGCCGAAGGGCCTGTTTCCGTGCTATATCTCTAAATTAAAAAAATATTGCCACAGAAAAAAAATCTCCAGATCTTTATCCGGTTAAGACCAGAACAAAAGTTTGAATTCTTGTTAACTGAAGTGAGGTGTGAGACGTGTTAAAATGGACACTGCTGTGTAGTATGTAACATGCCCCTGCATCCAATAATCACCCAGCAATAGCCACAATGCATCATTTGTATGTTAACATCGTGGCCACGTTACGGAAAAGTAATTGGAGGCCTGAACTCCTGATTCTTAGACGTGTTCAAATCACACCGTGGCACTGAGCAACCTAAACTCAAATAATTATATAAATCTATTTAAATAAATGGTACTAAGTGTTGTAAACCTGTTGTAAAAACCCACCCCATGTTCACTCCAGTCTTCTAGTGGAGGAAATCTGCAGTCTATGTGGTAGAACGGTCTGATCTATATGTGACTCCAGGCCCAACAAAGCTTAATGGAAAGGGTCAAAAACTTCAGATTCCTGGGCACACATATTTCCGAAGATCTTTCCTGGTCCCAGCACACTGATGCAATTATAAAGAAAGCACATCAGCGCCTCTACTTCCTCAGAAGATTACGCAGAGTCGGTATGTCAAGGGGGATTCTCCCAAACTCCTACAGGTGCACAGTAGATAGCGGTCTGACCGGCTGCATCATGGCCTGGTTCGGCAACTTGAACGTCCAGGAGCGGAAAAGACTGCAGAAAGTTGTGACCGCTGCCCAGTCCATCACTGGCTCTGAAATATGTGGGTCAGAAAGATCTCTGGAGAACATGGATAGGTGACATTTTGGTTGGGACACTTCTTCAGACTGATAGCGTGAGGGGCTGAAAGGGTGCGAGGCTGAAAGTTGGGAGAATGCTCTCCAGAGACGTTACCTGAGCTACTGTGTTACTCCAGCAGTTTGTGTCTTTTTTTCTAAACCCGCACCTGCAGTTCTTTGTGTCTCCAGGTATCGCTTTGATGCCCTATCAGGAAGACAGTGTCTTCAACCATGCAGCATTCTCTCTGCATGCCATTGGTGTGACTGCCTTGATTTTAGTGCACAGTTCTCTGAAGTGGAACATCTGAATGAAGAAGGGTCCTGACCTGAAACATTGGTTGTCTACTCCCTCCCCAAGTGTTGCCTGACCCGCTAAAATTCCCTCAGCACTTTATATTTTAATCAAGATTCCAGCATAGGGTCACAAGATCATAAGTGATAGGAGTAGAAATAGGCCATTCGGCCCATCAAATCTACTCCACCATTCAATCATGGCTGATCTTTTTCTCCCTCCTGACCCCATCCTCCTGCCCTCTCCCCTTAACCTCTGAGACCTGTACTAAACAAGAATCTATCTATCGTTGCCTTAAATATTTCCACTGACTTGGCCTGCACAGCCTTCTGTGGCAAAGAATTCAACAGATTCAACACCCTCTGACAAAATTAATTTATCTTTATCTCCTTCGTAAAAAAAAATTCCTTCAATTCTGAGGCTATGTCCTCTTGTCCTAGAATCTCCAACTAGTGGAAACATCCTTTCCACATCCACTCTACCCAAGCTTTTCATTATTCTGTATGTTGCAATGAGGTCCCCCCTCATTCTTCTAAACTCCAGCGAGTCCAGGCCCAGAGCCAGCAAACGCTCATCATAAGTTAACTTGCACATTCCCTGCGTCTACAGTTCCTTGTGTCTCCATGGAACCTGTATCGTCCCACCTATGAGTTAACCCACCACTAAATATGTGGTGGCCCTGATTTATTCAGGTCTTTCCTACCTCCTCTAGCTTCCCCTCCACTCTCAGTCTGAAGAAGGGTTCCTACCCGAAATGTTACCCGTCCCTTTTCGCTAGAGATGCTACCTGACCCGTTGAGTTACCCCAGCACTTTGTGTCTATCTTCAGTATAAGCCAGCATCTGCAGTTCCTTTCTACACACTAAATATGAATGGCTCTGGTTCACATCGCTCCAGAAATCAGGCAAGAGGGACAGACGAGTGAAAACGCCTACCTCCAGATTCAGGGACAGTTTTATCAGGCAAGTCAAGCTGTTATCAGGCATCTCAATGGTCCTCTCATCAGCTAGAGTGTGGTCCTGACCTGCCACCTACTTCACCGGAAAACTTTGAACTATCTTTAATTAGATTTTATCAGACTTCAGTATTACATCTTGCTCTAAATATAGTGCCCTTTAACCTTTATCTGTGTACTATGGATAGCTTGATTATTTTAGCTTTAGTTTTAGAGATACAACATGGAAACAGGCCCTTCGGCCCACCGAGTCCATGTCCACTGGCAATCACCCATGCACTAGTTCTATCCTAGCGGTAGATTTGCTGCTTACTGCGCCTGGGATCCGGGTTCGATCCTGACTACTGGGTGCTGTCTGTATGGAGTCTGTACGTTCTCCCTGTGACTGCCTGGGTTTTCTCTGGGTGCTCCGGTTTCCTCCCACACTCCAAAGATGTAGAGGTTTGCAGGTTAATTGGCTTTGGTAAAAAATTGTAAATTGTCCCCAGTGTGTAGGATGGTGCTAGTGTACGGGGCTATCACTGGCTGGCACGGACTCGGTGGGCCAAAGGGCCTGTTTCCGCGCTGTACCTCTAAAGCCTAAGGTATCTCTGAAGTCAAAACTCTTTGAGAGTCCATGCAGTGACCTGCTTTTCCTTTCCACCTTAGTGTGACTGTACATTTGAAAATCTGCTTCACTTTAATCCTCACGACAAACTTGTGTCAGATGCTCTGGCCCAATCTGGCACTGTTGACAAGTCCGCCTTGAATAGGTTTGGTAATAACTCAATCCATCATGTCTTCGTAAAGCACCCGAGGGCAGAGACAGAATGAGCACGAGCATTGTTGAGTTAGGGACAGATTATTATCCAGAATTAGCAAATTGCCTGGTGCCCGCAGTAGATTTTTTTATTATGGAGAAAGCTACAATTACTTAAATTACCTAAATTGCCCTGAATGGTACCTCTAGGCTTATACAATTTGCTCTGTTGAAAAGATGTGTGCTAATGCTTGTATTAGACTTCTTAGGAGTTCTTCAGCTGAGAAATTTAGTTTCCTCTCAAAGTTATTTTCCTTCTCTCTCTCTCTCCCAAAATAAGACCGTGTCTTGTTTTATTTAGCCGACCACAGGCCCAGCTAAGCACAGCCACATTTTTGCTCCTTGAATCCAGAAAAACATTGGTGAGGCCCCAAGTGTTAGGTTAAGTTACACACTTGTTTATTTAATAACCCCTTTGGTAGAGGCGAGTGTGAAAACTGAACAGTTAGGGTGGCGAGGCTTTAGTGAGTAGACAACTCGCCTCGCTCCCTGCCTCAACCTTTCCTCTGGTAGGCAGTGCTTTGTCGACTCTAAAGGGGATGCACAGGGCAAGTTTTTCTCGATTAATTTAGTTTAGTTCAGTTTAGTTTATTGTCACATGTACCGAGGTACAGTGAAAAGCTTTCGTTGCGTGCTAACCAGTCAGCGGAATGATCATACATGATTACAGTCGGGCCGTCCACAGTGTAAAGATACATGATAGAGGGGAACACGAGTAATGTTTAGTGCAAGATTAAGCCAGTAAAGTCTGATCAAAGATGGTTCGACGGTCTTCAATGAGGTAGTTCAGGACTGCTCTGGAGTTGGTAGGATGGTTCAGTTGCCTGATAACAGCTGGGAAGAAACTGTCTCTGAATCTGCGTTTTCACACTATTATACAATTTGCCTGATGGGAGAGGGGAGAAGAGGGAGCGGCCAGGGTGCGACTTGTCCTTGCTGATGCTGCTGGCCTTGCCGAGGCAGGGTGAGGTATAACTGGAGTCAGTGGAAGGGAGGCTGGTTTATGTGATGGCCTGGGCTGCGTCCACAATTCTCTGCAATCTCTTGCGGACGGATGGATTTTACACAGAGACTGGTGGTTGCCTGTAATGAGCTGCCAGTGGTGGCAGTGGAAGTAGACACAGTAGTAGCATTTGAGAGGCTTTTAGGCAATCATCTTCAGCCTGATTGAAGTCTAGGTTAGTTTGGAGATACAGTGCGGAAACAGGTCCTTCGGCCCCTCCAGCGATCCCCGCACATTAAAACTATCCTACACACACTAAGGACAATTTACACATACAAAGCCAATTAACCTATAAACTTGTACATCTTTGGAGTGTGGGAGGAGACCGAAGATCTCGGAAAAAACCTAGATGGTCACGGGGGGAACGTGCAAACTCCGTACAGACAGCACCCGTGGTCGGGATCAAATCAAGGTCTGTGGCGCTGCAAGCGCAGTCAGGCAACAACTCTGCTGTTGCACCACCGTGCCGCCCTAGTGGGGTTGGGGTGGGGCATGGACTGACTGATGGATACAGGTGAGGACAGGGGTGGGGTTGATTTGCCAAATGAATGGACAAAGGCCAGAGAGGCTAAATGATGTAAGATAAGGAGGCCAGAAGAGGCATGGAATCTGAAGCCAGAGGAAAGAATATAGGTGGAAGGTGATGGAGGAGGGGGAGGGATTGTGATGGTAAAAGGTGAGCACCCAGGTGGGGTACAGGGAAGAGAGGGCAGAAATGGTGGAGAGGCAGAAATAGATAGACTATTGATTAGTACAGGTGTCAGAGGTTATGGGGAGAAGGCAGGAGAATGCGGTTAGGAGGGAAAGATAGATCAGCTATGATTCAACGGCAGAATAGACTTGATGGGCCGAATGGCCTAATTCTACTCCTATCACTTTTGAACTACTGGTTGGAGAGGGCTGTTGTGTTTGTTGGTGAGTTACACTACCTAAAACTGGCGATTTCATTGTTCATACCATGGGGTTGTGAGCTACCGTTGTGGAATATGAAGCGAGTGTGTGGCCAGTTTGCGTGTGGCCCCACTCCAGCAATGGAGGGGGCCCAGGACAGAACGGTCAGTGAGAGTTTTAACGAGCAAGTGCACCAGGGGCAGCAGACAGCGTGGGGGAACGAGAGGGATGGAGAGCAGAAAGCCTTTGCTGAAGGCTTCAGGAACTCTTTGTAAACATGACTCCTCCGTCCAGCCCTCCTCTTCAGCCCAGCTTGTTAAACGGCTAAAGTGAATGTCCAAATAAACACGGACCAGGTTCACCCCCCTGCTCTCCATCTCCCACTCCCACTCACACGCTTGCCATCTGTGACATCTCACTCTCGGGTCGGTACAGCGGACCTAATTAGTCCTCGGAGAGCTTCACATATTGCCTCTGTCGTCACTCTGATGGATCAAGTGCTGGGGCCGTTGTGTGCTGCACTCTGACTTTACCTGACACAGGCCTGTGTGCAGACAGCTCTTATCACTGAGCTCTTGTGATACCGTCAACACCCTGCCCCACCGCAGACACTTGAAGCACAACCGTGTATCTGCCAGCTTGGTGCTGCCTCCGCGCCAGAGACAAGACATTGTCTCGTTGCCTCCGCTGCGACTCTGACTTCAAATGTGTCTTTAATAATCATATCAATGTCTACCTGTTTCCCAGGGTGGAAATGGCAAAGGCTCCGGTGGTGCAGTGGCAGAGTTGCTGCCCTACAGTGCCAGAGACCCGGGTTCGATCCTGACTACGGGTGCTGTCATTACGATGCCTGGATTCCCCGTGACTGCGTGGGTTTTCCTCGGGGGCTCCGGTTTCATCCCACACTCCAAAGACATGTAGCTTTGTTGGTTAATTTGGCTTTGGCAAAAAGATTAAAATTGGCCCTAGTGTGTAGGATAGTGTGAAGGGGCTGTCCCACTGTACGAGCTAATTCAAGAGCTCTCCCGAGTTTAAAAAAAAAAATAACTCATGGTAAGTACGTAGAATGTACGTAGCGGGAACGTCGGAGCTCGGGGCGTCTCTTAGCGGCTCGTAACGCTAACGGCAGGTACTCGGGAAACGCGGTAAGCTCGTGAAGACCCGTGAAGATTTTTCAACACGTTGATAAATGTCCACGAGAGCCCAAGTACCTACGTCTTGCGGCTATTACCGTAATTCTCCGAGTTCGAATCAGGGGAAATTCGGGAGAACTCTTGAATTAGCTCGTACAGTGGGGCAGTGCCTTTAATGTACAGGGATCACTGGTCGGGGCGGACTCGAAGTGCCATAGATCCTCTTTCCATGCTGTATCTCTAAACTAAACTAAACTAGAGGCCATAACTTTAAGGAGAAAGTGGCAAAGTTTAAAGGAGATGTGTGGGGCAAGATTTTGACACAAAGAGTAGTGGGTGCCTAGAATGCCCTGCCAGGGATAGTGGGCGAGGCATGAGCGATAGTGGTGTTTCAGTGGTGTTTCACACCTTGCATTCTCTTTGTACCTTTCCCTATCGCCAGTTTCCCTCTCCCCGACTCTCAGTCTGAAGAAGGGTCTCGACCCAAAACGTCACCCATTCCTCTGCTCCGCTGCGTTACTGCAGAATTTTGTGCCTGTCTTCGGTGTAAACCAGCATCTGCAGTTCCTTCCTACACCTGTTTCTCTGGCTTTTGGATAAGCCGATGGATGCGCAGGGAACTGGGGCACATGGAACACGTGCAGGCAGCGCAGATTAGTTTAATTTGGCATTTTGTTCAGTACGGACATTGTGGGCTGAAGGGCCTGTTCCTGCGCTGTGGTGATCTATGATCCATGTTGATCTACTGTTCATCCATTAGGTACATTCTCTAAACTGAGATCATGGTTCTCACTTGGTTGCCTCCAACCATTGAAAATCTTTTTATATTAATCACTATATTTTGTTATTCATTTTGTACAATGTAGATGCCATTGGTAAGGTCAACATTTATTGACCATCTCTCTTCTCCTTTTAAGGTTGATGGTTCTTCTTCTGTCGTATGTCTTTTAGACCTGCAGCTCCGTTGAGGTGAGCCAGGCCAACGTGTCATCGTCCAGGTCAATCAGACCTCGTTCACCATTCAGTGTTTGGGGCAACTGGTGACTATGTGCTCCACTGTCTGTGTTGGGTCCCCACACTCGCAGGAGGTGCTGTACACGAGGCTCCACCTCTTCATCGCTACTCCATAGCGTCCGATGCCTGTCCTCAAGTGGGTGAGGGTTGACCACTGCTTTCGGGGCAGGTCCTGGCCAGGGACGTCCATGGGGTCATTGATGTACTGGTGTAGCCCAGCTGACTTCCACTGGTCTCTCCACCTCGTCTTGACCCAGGCGTCCTAGGATGCGTCAGCCGGTGTGTACAGAGCAGGGCGTGCATGGAAAAGGGGCGCCGTGACTTGAGGCGCACACGTCGTGGTGTCTCTGGCGATCTGATGGAGGAGGTGGGATTCACTGGTCTGTGCCTTCAGGGGGGAGACAAAGACAGCCTCCACGTGGCCTCCTCTACGAGTAGCTTACAAGCTCATAAGCCCACAAAGCGAAACCAATGTCTTTACCGCGTCTGCAGACCGTAAAAAGCCATGCCTCCCCAGGCCAGGTGGCACCGTTAAATGCCGCCAACTGTCGAGGTTTAGCGCTACTGAAGGCCTTACCACCGCTAAGCTCAACATCGTCAAACAGATTGCCATCAAAAACACGGTTGATGGTGGATCAACTACATTCAACCATTGCGTTCCTTCTTTTAGTTTAGTTCAGTTTAGTTTAGTTTAGAGATACAGCATGTAAACAGGTCCAGCCCTATTGTAACCTGTCCACGCAGACCAGTGATCATCATGAAATGACCACCAGGAACTGATATCTGTTGTGCTGCTGCAAATAAGAATTTCATTGTTCTGTTTTAGGACATATGACAATAAAACACTCTTGTCTCTTGACTTGACTCTTGATTCTACCAGCTGCGCCACCGTGCCTCCCTTGAATTGAGAAGTAAAGTTCAGCCAGCGGTTGCTTATTTGTGCGTATGTCAAAAAACTAAAAGCTAAGTAAAAGAAAAAAGTTATCAAGCCAATGTGGGCTGAGGAATCAGGGTCAGGATGGACGAGGAATATAAGCCATAGAATTTAGTTTGCTCCATTGTATTCACGTTTGCTCAGATGTTGCCTTCTGACGGTCAATCAGAACTTCCATCTACTCCATCTCCACGTCACGCTGCCTCGGCAAGGCCATCGGCATAATCCAGGACCAGTCTCCTCTTCTTCCCTCTCCCATCAGCCAAGAGATACAGAAGTGTGAAAATGCAAACCTCCGGACGAGTCTGAAGAAGGGTCTCGATCCGAAACGTCACCCATTCCTTTTCTCCAGAAATGCTGTCAGATGTGCTGAGTTACTCCAGCTTTTTGTGTCTATCTCCAGATTCAGGTACAGTTTCCCGCCCCAGCTGTTATCAGGCAACTGAACCATCCTATCACCAACTAGAGAGTAGTCCTGACCTACCATCTACCTCATTGGAAACCCCCCTTAATCGGATTTTACTGGACCTTATCTGGCACTAAACCTTATTCCCTTTCTCCTGTATCTATACACTGTGGACGACGTGATTGTAATCATGTATAATCTTTTCATTGACTGGACAGCACGCAACAGAAACGTTTTACACCGTACACGTGGCAATGAACTAAACTAAACTAAACTAAAGAACAGAGGGCTGCTGTTGGACTTGTCATCTGTTAATGAGATGCTAAGTGGAGACCTTATGTGGTCTCTCAAGGAGAAGGTAAATATTCCTTGACATTTGAAAGAGTAGTGGAGCTATCCCCACTATTTACCCTTCAATCAAGTTCACAGGAGCTGCTGCCTGGTTATTATCACTTTGTTGATTGTGGATGTTCGTTTCAGAAAAGTGTTTCCTACATTACAGTGGAGACTGTGCCACATCGCTTGCATCGCTATGATATAAATGCAGCGTTTGTTTGGGCGAGCGAGAGAGCGAGAGAGCGAGAGAGAGTCCAAGCGCGCAATGGGTTCTCCGTGATCTCGTTTTCACCCATTCAGCTGATCTACGGTGAGGATCGACACAAAATGCTGGAGCAACTCAGCGGGTCAGGCAGCATCTCTGGAGAAAAAAGGATGGGTGACATTTCGGGTCGGGGCTCCTTCTTCAGAAGAAAGTAGGGGTGGGGCGAGGGTGGGGGGGTGGAGATGGCAGGGCAGATGAACTAGAGGTGACAAAAGACCAGGACAATTCCAAAGCCGACAATAAATGAACTCAGGCAGGGTGTTGTCCTTGGTAAGCCAATTGTTGGCCAGGCAAGATGTGATCTCAAGAGGGATACCATGTGGTTGAACTGGGGGTTCATTGACTAGGGTGGTGGAAGGAGGCTAGGTTGGAAGGGAGGGGAGTGTAAGAAAAGTGTACCTAAAATTTAGAGGAAATCAACTTTCATACAGTAGCGCTCTGTGGGGTTGGTAGCTTATTGGCGTCTATCTTTGGTATAAACCAGCATCCTCAGTTCTTTGTTTCTACATCTATGATGAGGAGTTCAGTTTGGCTTTGAGTGGGAAAGGAGGACCAGAGTCCACACTCGGTTGACCTTGTCTACATTTCAGTGCCTCCTGCTGGAAGGTCCTTGGTGATATCTACACTCGACCATCTTCACTTCAGCACCACTGATGCTGACTGGGCTTCGAGGGACATTTACCTTCTCCTTTAGACACCACAGTAACGCCGACACTTAGCATCGCATTAAATATGACAACAGCAACAGCAGCCCTCCGTTCTGATTGATCTTCAGATTGCAACAAACGTTGCTGAGCAAACGTTGAGGATGTAGGAAGGACCAGCAGATGCTGGTTTACACCAAAGATAGACACAAAATGCTGGAGCAACTCAGCGGGTCTGGCAGCGTCTCCGGAGTAAAGGAATAGGTGAGGTTTTTGGCTGAAGAAGGGTCTCGACCCGAAATGTCACCTATTCCTTTTCCCCAAACGTTGAGGGGCAACTTTGAATACAATGAAGTAAACTTAGATTCTCTCGCTTATACAGCTGACACAGCTGGCATCCTGGTGCCATCGCAACACCTTGGAGCTCAATGCTCTTAAGACAGTGGAATTGATTGTAGACTTTAGGAGAGCTCCCCCTCCCCTCACCCCACTCACCACCAACAACACCACAGTCACATCTGTGGAGCATTTTAAGTTCCTGGGAACCATCATCCCCAAGGACCTTAAGTGGGGGGCTACCATCGACTCCACAGTCAAAAAGGCACAACAGAGGATGTACTTCCTGCGGCAGCTGAGGAAGCACAATCTGCCACAGGCAATGATGGTCCAATTCAATAGGGCCATCGTAGAGTCTATCCTCACCTTCTCCATCATAGCTGGTTTGGCTCAGCCACCAAGCATGAATCGTGGACATCCGGAGACTGCAGCAAATCGTCCAATCAGCTGAGAAGATTATTGGCTGCAACCTTCCCTCCATTGATGAACTGTACACTGCAAGGGCCAGGAAGCGAGCGGGCAAGATCATCTCTGACCCCTCTCACCCTGACCACAAACTCTTTGAATCACCTCCCTCTGGAAGGCGACTCCGGACTGTCAAAGCTGCCACAGCCAGATATAAAAACACCTTTTTTTCCACAAGTAGTAGCTCCACTCAATAACCAAAAATCTGTAGCCTCCTTTTGCTCTGGTATTTTATTTAATTCACATGCAATAATGTTTTATTGTTTATGTTTAATGTTTTATGTGTCATTCCTAATTGTCACTGTATGTCATGTTGTCACTTGCGGGCAGAGCACCAATGCTAATTCCTTGTATGTGAATACTTGGCCAATAAACCTATTCATTCATTCATTCATTCATTCATATTCCCCATTTCATCCTAACCCTAATTCCTCAGCCCATGTTAGCCTGATAACGTTTTCACCTCATTTCTTGTTGCCTATACCCAGCTCCTTCATCTTGTAGACATTGAGGTGACTGATGAAGCCTTCGTAGAATCTGCGGACATTCACCAGTGAGGTAGAGGATGCCTGGCTGGGTGCGTGGTGGGTACTTTGTGACACAGTGCCACCCTCCTGTGATTAACCCCAGCTTTCACCTGCTCTTGTCACAGGGTGGCATGGTGCCGTTGCTCCCTTACAGCGCCAGAGACACGGGTTCGATCCCAACTACGGGTGCTCTCTGTACAGAGTTTGTACGTTCTCCCCGCGACCGCGTGGGTTTTCTCCGAGATCTTTGGTTTCCTCCCACACTCCAAAGACGTACAGGTTTGTAGGTTAATTGGCTTGGTATAAATGTAAAATTGTCCCTAGTGTGTGTCGGATGGTGTTAGTGTGTGGGAATCGCTAGTCGGTGCAGATTCGGTGGGTCGAAGAGCCTGTTTCCGCGCTGTATCTTTAAACTAAAGTAAACAAAACTAAACATGATTTTGAAGTCCTTTGTATCACCTTGAATATTCCCTCGTCACTTTGAACATAAACAGACCAGAGATTGCCAGGAGTCAGTAACAATAATGCATTGTTTTCCAATGAAGCTTTAAGCACTGCCTTACATATCTTTTCCTCTTTCTGTGTAGAAAGGTACTCATGCAAGATTTTGCACATGACTGTCCTTTTCAGAACCCCAAATGGACATAGACTCACGGAGAGATAGGTACGTAAGCATTCCTGTTTACTTGCACAACCACTTGTAATGCCTAAGATAGACACAAGAAGCTGGAGTAACTCAGTGGGACAGTTACTCCAGCTTTTTGTGTCTATCTTCGGTTTAAACCAGTATCTGCAGTTCCTTCCTAGTTCCTACACATGTAATGCCTATACATGCAAGCACACATATATGTTCACACACCATGATAAACACATTTGTGCAAACCCACACACATACACATGCACACATGCACACATACATACAAACTTGGACACTTGCACACAAGCATGATCCCATGGAGCTAACAGAGGTATATAAACATTTGAATAACCACACTTGACTCACACCCATACAGCCACATCCAAAAACACGTGGTCCATAAGACCATAAGACATCGGAGCAGAATTAGGCGATTGAGCCTTCGAGTCTGCTCAACCATTCGATCATGGCTGATCTGTTTTTCCTGCTCAATCCCATTCTCCTGGCTTCTCCCCCTAACATTTGACTCCCTTCCTAATCAAGAAACTATCAATCTCTGCCTTAAAAATACCCAGTGTCTTGGCCTTACACATACAATGCATTATTTAAATACCTATTTCCAACATATGAATCACATTACCGTTTCTGCTAAAAATAAATGCTTTTATTAAATGAGCAGAGTTATGTGGCAGGATCATGTTAAACCTGTAAATGAGACAAAGGACTATGTATACTTGGTGCTGCATTCGATGTGTAGAATAGTCTGGACATAGTAATTGTATGTTTATTAGCTCCCTGCCTAGTGTTTGGTTCCTGAACTTTCTGCCTAATTTTCCGCTGTTCATAGAGCAAAGGTGACCTAATACAGGAAACGTGCCCTGGTAATTTCCAGCCTATATTTACAATGCGTGTGCGTGCGTGTGAGAATGTGTGTGTGTGTTGTATTGTGTGTGTAGTCCGCGCTGTGAGAATGTGTGTGTGTGTTGTATTGTGTGTGTGGATGTGTCCTGTGTGAGTTGTGTTTGTATGTTGTGTGTCTTGCAAGTTGTGTGTGGACATGTATGTGTATGTTTTGTGTGTGTGTGTGTGTGTGTGTGTGTGTGTGTGTGTGTGTGTGTGTGTGTGTGTGTGTGTGTGTGTGTGCGCGTGCTTTGTGTGTGCGCGTGCTTTGTGTTTGTGTGCATGTGTGTGTGTCTGTGTGTGTGTCTGTGTGTGTGTGCGTGTGTGTGTGTGTGTGTGTGTGTGTGCGTGTGTGTGTGTGTGCGTGTGTGCTTTGTGTGTGTTTGTGTGTGTGTGTGTGTGTGTGTGTGTGTGTGCTTTGTGTTTGTGTGTGTGTGTCTGTGTATATTTTGTGTGTGTGTGTGTCTTGTGAGTTACGTGTGGGTGTGTGTGTGCGCTTTGTGTTGTGTGTGTGTCTTGGGATGTGTGTGCCTTGTGAGTCGTGTGGGTGGGTGTGAGTGTGAGTGTGTGTGTCTGTAGTGTTTGTGTTTGTGTGTGTGTGTGTGTCTCGTGAGTTGTGTGTCTGCGTGTCTGCATGTGTGTGTGTGTGCGTGTTTGCGTGTGTGGGAGAGTGCTTGTTAGTCATTTTGTATGATGAAGAAACTAGATGCATACATTTGCCAGCATATATCATTAACTCCGTGAACACTGTTCAGCTTTGAACATGCATTCAGAGCAACTCTGAGTTTTCGAGTGGCAAAGCACAACGGATCTCAGTGAGAAGATAGTAGATTTGGAAAAGTGGAACTCCAGTCACAAAAGCACACACAGGAACGACCAAATATTTCAAGCATCTCCCCCTCCTGCTCCATCAACTGTACCGGGGCACCAAGGGTCAGGGAGTTAAACACTGAACTGTTTTTCTGCTTCACCACATGTTAAAGACATTCACTGAAGCAGCATAGTTCCATGCAGGGACACACACTGGCCCTGTGGTAATGATTAAATTACTTTGAACCGTGAAAACATTCCATTTGTTTTACATTTTCCAACACTAGCTCAGGAAAATAGAGCAAACACAGATTTGGTCAGTTCTTCTGATTTAACAAGCTGATCCTTCAAGAATAATATAGGCTTTACTCTGTCTGTCCCAGACAAGGCCAGGCCGTTACTTTTAATGTCACATCCTCTGATCATCCTCATTTTGCACAGTGCCTCATAAGGACATAACTTCTAGGAGCAGAATTAGCCCATTCGGCCCATCAAGTCTACTCCGCCATGGCTGATCTATCTTTCCCTCTCAGCCCCATTCTCCTGCCTTTGCCCCATAACCTCTGGCACCCGCACTAATCAAGAATCTGTCAGGCTCTGCCTTAAAATATCCATTGGCCTCCACAGCCGTCTGTGGCAATGAATTCCACACATTCACCACCCTCTGACCAAAGAAATTCGTTCTCATCTCCTTTCTAAAGGTTCGTCCTTTTATTCTGAGGCAATGTATTCCTCTGGTCCTAGACTCTCCCACGAGTGGAAACATCCTCTCCACATTCACTCTGTCCAGGCCTTTCTCTATTCGGTACGTTGTACAGAATTCTCACCTAACACTCATCCAGCCTGACTCCCTCATCCTCTCCACATAAAGAACAACTAGAGCCTAGAACATTGAACAGCACAGCAGAGGAACAGGCCCTTTGGCCCACTGTGTCCGTGCTACACGTGATGTCATGTTCAACGCATTTCCTCTGCCTGAACAAGATCCATGTCCCTCCATATACATGTGCCTATCCAAAAATCACTTCAATGCCACTGTCATTTCAGCCTCCACCACCACATCTGGCAGCACGTTCCATGCACCCACCCCTCTCTTGTAAATAAAAACTTGCCCCGTACGTCACCTTTAAACTTTGCCCCTCTCACCTTAAAGCTATGCCCTCTAGACTTTGACATTCCCAACCTGGGTAAAGGTTCTGACTGTCTACCCTAACTATGCCCCTCATACATATATAAGCCCCCATCAGCCTTAACATTCGAAAGAAATCAATCCAAGTTTGTCCAACCTCTCCTTATAGCTAATAGCTTCTAATCCAAGCAGCATTCTGGTAAACCTCTTCTTGAATTTACATACTGTAGCACCTCCAATGAGGTTAAACATTAGACACAAAAAGCTGGAGTAACTCGGAGACACAGGCAGCATCTCTGGAGAAAAGGAATAGGTGATGTTTCGAGTTGAGACCCTTCTTCAGACTGAGGGTCAGGGG
The DNA here is from genome assembly GCA_963514005.1 of Raja brachyura. The sequence continues at coordinate 10,179,197 of OY740810.1, forward strand.
ATAGGGAGAAGTGAGACATATAGATGGTGATGCAGAGTGACATAGAAGAAATGAATGAAGGATATGCAAAAAAGTAACGATGATAAATGGAACAGGCCATTCATTGTTAGCTGTGGCCTGGGTGAGAACGAGTTGCAGACAATGAGATTCAACAAGCTGGTATAACTTGGGTGGGGAAAGCATGGAGAGAGGGGGAATGCTTGAGAGGGGTTACTTGAAGTTAGAGAAATCAATATTCATACCACTGGGTTGTAAATGTCTTAAGTCTCTTTTCAACATCTTTATCAAGCACAGCACTGGAAGTAGGTTTGACAAAGAGACATCAGACAGTGCATGCAAGCAAAGTTTGTGGCCAGCGATGTTGCAGATAGTTAAACGAGGGGACTCAGTCACAGGCAGAAAGGTTTAAGGAGACAATTCAAGGATTTGGGATGTTGGCAACTAAAGACTTAGCTCCAGTGGTGGATGGAGGAAGTGAGGATAGGCAAGAAACCTGTAACTCAGTTTAGTTTAGAGATGCAGAGCGGAACCAGGCCCTTCGGTCGGCCGAATCCGCACTGACCAGCGATCCTCGCACATTAACACTATCCTGCACACACTAGGGACATTTTTTATTTTTACAATTACACCAAACCAATTCACCTACAAACCTGTACGTCTTTGGAGTGTGGGAGGAAACCGAAGATCTCAGAGAAAACCCACGCAGGTCACAGGGAGAACGTACAAACTCCGTACAGACAAGCACCCGTGGTCGGGATCGAACCCGGTTCTCTGGCGCTGTGAGGCAGCAGCTCTACCGCTGCGTCATCGTGCCGCCCTGAATAGCTTTCCACACAAGCACTGCCTGGACACAATTTTCATGGAGCTTCCGGCATCAATGTTTCTGGAGTTTGTGTAGTGTGCTGGATGACACTCAGCGGCAGAGAGGAGGGAAGTCCCAGGACTGAGGGGAGCTCAGGGGGGTATGAGAGGGCCTGGTGAAGGGGGTTCAGGAGAGGAGGGATGTAGGTGTGATGTACCTACATCGGGACCCAGGGAAGACATCACTTCCCTTCCCGTCCCTCTGTCCTGCGGTAAAATAGGGTAGCACGGTGATTAAGTTACTGAGCTGGTATTGAAATGGAGCCAAGAGTTCAAATCCCACCCTGGCAGCTGGGAATTTAAATTCAAGCAATTAAATAAAGCTGGAGTTAAAATGCTGGCATTGCTGTCGGTGACCGTGAAACTATCGGACTGCCATAAAAAACCCCATCTGCTTCACTAAAGACCTTCAACGAAGAAAATCTGCTGTCCTTCCCCAGTCCGAAAGCAACTCCAGATCCACTAAACTGGCAACTGGCTCCTTGGGGAATTAGGGATGAACAAGTGCGGCACAGTGGCGCAGCAGGTAGAGCTGCTGCTTCACAGCGCCAGAGAACTGGGTTCGATCGTGACCTCGGGTGCTGGCTGCATGGAGTTTGCATGCTCTCCCTGTGACTGCGTGGGTTTCCTCCCACAGCCCAAACATGTGTGGGTCTGTAGGTTAACTGACCTCTGTAAATTGCCCCAAATCCGTTAGGAGTGGTGGTGAAATGGGATAACATAGATCGAGCGTGAATGGGTGATGAATTGTCAGCGTGGACTGGCTGGGCCATGCTGTATTTTTCAATTCAATTTATCATATGCTATCATTACCAATCAGAAAGATACAAAATGCTGGAGTAACTAGGCAGGTCGGGCAGCATCTCTGGAGGACATGGAAAGGTGGCATTTCGGGTCGGGATCCTTCTTCAGTCTTTATTTCTATGTCACCTACACAAGCGCTCCAGAGACGATGCCTGACCCACAGAGTTACTCCAGTGCTTTTTTTTGTAAACCAGCATCTGCAGTTCCTTGTGTCGACATTATTCTGCCATTGCTCATTGCGTGACTGATGAATACATTTAGAAAAAAGTTGATCTTACTTTGCCAGGCCTAGACTTCCTGCCTTGGAATTCTGTACTTTTGAAAGCTGCAAATGGTTAGCCTTATGGTAGATTTTTGATTATCCGAGTTTTGAGGCATGGTAGGGATTGTATGGAACGTGGAGGTAGAAAATCAACGCAGTAGTATGGCAGGTGGTGCTGCTGCCTCACAGCTCCAGCAACCCAGGTTTGATGCAGGCCTCATTCAACCTGTGGTCGCATGGTTTCCCCCAGATGCTCTGGTTTCCTTCAACAGACCAAAGGCGTGCTGGTTGGTAGGTCTAGGTTTAGGTTTATTATCATCCGGTGTAGTGAGGTACAGTGATCTATTCATTGATCTATTCAAACAGATCGGGTAATAACTATGGTATTACTCGGGTATAAATACACTCAGGCCAAACTCAAGTACAATACGTAGAGCAAAAGGAAAGGTACAGAGTGCAGAGAATAGTTCTCAGCATTGGAGCGTAATAGTACTGGAGACAAAGTCCAATGTCCGCAATGGGATAGAGGTGAATCGGACAGTGTCCCAGTTTATGGAAGGTCGGTTCCAAAGCCTGATAACAGAGGGGAAGAAACTGTTCCTAAGTCTGATGGTGCGCGCTTTCAAGCTTCTGTATCTTCTGCCCGATGGGAGCGGGGAGAAGAAGGGATGACCGGGGCGGGCTGAGTCTTTGATGATGTTGGGTGCGTGAAGTGTAGATGGAGTCAGTGGTGGGGAGTCTGGTCTGGGTGATAGACTGGGCTATATTCCCAACGAGGTTAAATGGCAAATGTACATCGTTCTTCATGTAGGCTCCTGGAAGGGGAAGGAATGGATTATGGGGAAGTGGGATACTTGTGATGGATCTGACAGCACATTTAGACTCGAAGGGTAGATCGTTGTATATCATGATGGGGAAAGGGAAATGCAAATAGGTGGAGGTGAGGTTAAAAAAATCACCCACAACTTTTCGCAACGACAGAACAAGCTCGATGGCTGAATTGACTGAATCATGGTCATTTAGTTTAGTATAGTTTTAATTTACAGATACAACATGTTAACAGGCCCTTCGGCCCACCGAGTATACGCCAACCAGCGATCCTACACTAACACCATCCTACACACCGGGGACAATATACGATTTTTACTGAAGCCAATTAACCTACAGACCTGTACATGTTTGGAGTGTGGGAGGAAACCGGGGCACCTGGAGAAATCTCACGCTGGTCACGGGGGAGAACGTACAAACTCCGTACAGACAGCACTGGTAGTCATGATTGAATCCGGGGTCTCTGACGCTGTAAGGCAGCAACTCTACCTCAGCGCCACCGTGCCGCGTCAACATGCCATCTCCTTTCTTATGAATTTCAATGAGATCCCTTGTTTTGTCTTTTCCTGTCAAGACTGAATTAAAACAGGACGCTCACCTCCAGAAAATACCTTCAATTACTTCCTCTACAATAGAGAGCTCTGTTAAGCAGGTACGGTGAACCAGGCTATTGCCCCAATATACTTTATTCATATCAAATTTTAAATAAATGTCTTTGTTACAGCTGTTGAAGTAGGAGCTTAAAACATAGAATGTCGTAGAGCACAAGAACAGGCCCTTCAGCGCAAAATATCTGCGCAGGCCCTTCAGCGCAGGAATGCCAAGGTAACTTCATTTCATCTGCCTGAACATGAGCGATATCCCTCCACTCCCTGCAAATCCATGTGTCTATCCAAAAGCCTCTTAACTAGCACCATCATATCCGCCTCCACCACCACCCCCTGGCAGCGTGTTCCTGGCACCTACCGCCCTCTGTAGAAAAAACCTGCCCTGCACAAGACCCAAGATATTTTTTTATCAGGATGCATCACAGCATGGTTTAGGAACAGCTCCATCCAAGATCACGAGAAATTGCAGAGAGTTGTGGACATAGCCCAGACCAAAGATGGACATGAAATTTAGTTTTGTTTAGTTTATTGTCATGTGCACCAAGGTACAGTGAAAAGCTTTTGTTGCGTGCTAATCAGTCAGCGGGAAGACGATACAAGATTACAATCGAGCCATTTACGGTGTATAGATAGATACATGATAAGGGAATAATGCTCAGTGCAAGGTAAAGCCAGTAAAGCCTAATCATCGATAGTCCGAGGGTCACCAATGAGGTCGATAGTAGTTGCTGGAGCAACTCAGTGGGCCAGGCAGCATCTCTGGAGAAAAGGAACGGGTGACGTTTCGGGTCGAGACCCGTCTTCAGACCGAGAGTTTGGGGAGAGGAAAACTAGAGATATGAAAATGTACAGAACAGATCAGAGCCGGCACCAATAACGAAGGAGCTCACAATGGGCGGCACCTATGGCTTTTTTGTTTACAGAGATTTCAAGGCTGGAGAAACTTTTTTTTTGTAAATAGTTTTTTTTTCGGTTTAAGTTTAAAAGGCAGATATCTTTGTAACGAATGTTGGTTAAAAATGGATTTGTTGAGCTGACGGTTGAATGAAAAATGGAAGGTGTGGGCATCGGTCATCTGTGCAGAGACTGGTCTCTCGAATCGAGCACAAAGCCTCGGGCTGTCACTTCAGCGTCTCCATGAGGGATCAATCCATTGCTGGAATTGTCATCCTTACATTGAGATGTTAAAACCGTGGCCCCGAGTGCCCTTCCGATAGATATCACAGCAATACTTCAAGGAGGTGCACAGGAGGTGTCCTGGCCAATGTTTAACCCTGCTTCATTATCACAAAAGAAGTTTTTGGGGGCTTGCAGCGCACAAAATTTGGACGCTGCACTTTCTTCCACGATGACAATCCATTATAATACCTCATTGTCTGTCAATATATTGGGATTTCCTCTTTAAAATGCATATCTTTCCTTTTCTCTCCCCAAATCTTTCTTCCACTCCACTTTGCTGCCTTAAAAAAAAAAGCCAGCCAAAATAATTCCTCTCTGCTGCTCTGTTTAATCACGATTGATGTGATTGATGAGTTTGGAAGCATGAGGGGGGGACCTCATTGAGAGTTTAGAAGGATGTGGGGGGGACCTCATTGAAACTTACTGAATAATGAATGGCCTCGATAGAGTGGACGAGGAGAGGATGTATCCACTAGTGTGAGAGTCTAGGACCAGAGGCCATAGCCTCAGAATAAAATGATGTACCTTTAGAAAGGGGGTGAGGAGGAATTTATTTCGTCAGAGGTTGGTGAATCTGTGGAATCCATTGCCAAAGGCGGCTATGCAGGCCAAGTGAGTGTGGTGAGCCCTTTTGCCTCTAAATTCTAGATTTCCCTACCGGAGGGAATATCCTCTCAGCAGCCAACCTGCCATTGTTCCTGAGAGTCTTATCATGTAGGTCCATTCTAACGAGTCTTTCCATATGAAGTAACTCAACACTAATCTTGCGGAGACATTCTAGATGCTGGAATCTTTTTCAGAACACAAAGTGCTGGAGTAACTCAGGGGGTCAGGATCTCGAGAGGACATGGATGGGTGATGTTTTGGGTTGGGACCCTTGTTCAGACTGATTGTAGTGGGGGGGGGGGGTGGGGGAAGTTGAAAAAGAGGCAGGGTTGGACAAATCCTGGCAAGTGATAGGTGGAGAACACAAAGTGCTGGAGCAACTCCCCGGGTCATACAGAATTTGTGGAGGATATAGATAGGCGATGTTTTGGGTCGGGACCCTTCTTCAGTCAGTGATTGATGAATACAGGAGAGAGGGTAGACACAAAATGCCGGAGAAACAGCGTATGAGGCAGCATCTATGGAGAGAAGGAATGGGTGACGTTTCGGGTCGAGACCCTTCTTCAGAATCTGAATCCCGATGTCTGAAGAAGGGCCTCGACCCGAAACGTCACCCATTCCTTCTCTCCACAGATGCTGCCTCACCCATTGAGTTTCTCCAGCATTTTGTGTCTACCGTCGATTTTATCCAGCATCTGCAGTTCTTTCTCACGCAGATGAGAGGGGCTGTGGTTGGCAGATAGGTAGTTAAAAACTAGAGATCTTATGAACTCTCTCTGCATCATTGCAAGAATATCCTTCCTTAAGTAAGGTGACCAAAATTGGATGATTACTTTCTAAGGTGATTACTTAGAAAGTCCCATTGGTAGAAGTAAAAGGAAAATATAACAATAAGTGACGTGTTGTACTCTGAACGCAAAATTCTTTCATTTATCTTTAGCAAAATGAATTTCAGAGGCAGACTGCAATCAAATAATGCAACTAATCAGCACATTTCATGCATAGAACATAGAACTTTATACAGTGCAGGAACAGGCCCTTCGGCCTACAATGTATGTGCCGAACATGATGCTACGACCAAACCTTATCTACCTGCATATTATCCATATTCCCCCATTTCCTGCATGTCAATGTGCCTTTCGAAAAGTCTTCTAAAAGTCAAGAGTTAAGAGTGTTTTATTGTCATATGTCCCAAACAGAACAATGGAATTCTAATAGCCCTGTCCCACGGTACGAGTTCATTCCAAGAGCTCTCCCGAGTTTAAAAAAAATCAAACTCGTGGTAAGCACGGAGAATGAACGTAGCGGGTACGTCAGAGCTCGGGGACGTCTCTTAGCAGCTCGTAACGCTAACGGCAGGTACTCGGGAAGACTCGTTAACAGCAGGTACGCACGGGAAGATTCGTGAAGATATTTCAACAAGATGAAAAATGTCCACGAGAGCCCTGAGTACCCCCGTTAGCGAAAATCTCCGAGTTCGAATCAGGGCAAACTCGGGAGAACTCGTGGAATGAACTCGTACCGTGGGACAGGGGCTTTACTTGCAGAAGCACAACAGAATATGTAAACACAGTACACTGTAAACAATATAATAAACGAAAAACAGTTCAGTATACAACATATATATATACACACACACACAAACTGTGTATATATACACACATATATAGACATACACAAATATATATATATACATATATACACGCATACATATACAGTATATACATACAATCGTTCAGTATAAACATAGACACATATACACACACAAACACGCACACACACACAAACATATATAATATCTAAGGCTCTTTTAAACTTAAAAGTCTAAAGGGCTGTCCCACTGAGGTGATTTTTTAGGCGACTACCGGTGACTAGGCTGTCGTCACATGGTCTCCGGGGTGTCGCCTGTATGGTCGTGAGTCGTCTCCTCAGTCGCCCAAAGAGTCGCAACATCTTTCTGGTCGCCGCTGGATTTTCAACATGTTGAAAAAATTCCGGAGACAGTCGACAACTGTAGGTTTGAAGCCATAGAGCGTAGTTTGACTTCTCCTGACGTAGGTGCTGTCGTATTTGTCGCCAGGTGACGTAGGTTGTCGCCGGTGCTGACTTTGTTTTTTTTTGGTAAAGTAATGATTCTATTTCAAATTTTATGTCGTAGGGAGGGCCAGTTCCTGGTTTTTCGGCGGCCTGCTACAACTATGACAGTCACCGACAGTCGCCCAAAAATAGCCGAAGTGGGACAGGCCCGTAAGTCTCTCGGTGCTTTTGATCAGCAGCTACATAAATGCAGGTTCTTGCAGGTCCCTGCAAGACAATAATAAAAAAACAGCGATGCAAACCTTTTATTTCAAAGTTTTATTTCAAAGAGCGTCATGGCACTGCATTGCCCCCACCCACACAGATGAAGGAGCCAGAGTGAGAACGTTAACATGAGAAGAATGAAGCTCGCACCAGGCACAGCAAAGGGCGGGAGGCAGCTCTATGGGGAAGGGATTCGGTGCTGAAAAGATTGAGGGTGGGGGGAAGGGGCAGAGAGCGAGAGAGAGAGAGAGAGAGAGGAGAGCGAGAGGAAATGGTGTGATGGGGAATTTTGCAGCTGTGTGTGTGTGTGAATAGGGGAGGCTTTGTCCAAAGCCTTCGAAAAATCTGTGACCAATTATTCGTGCCTGTCCTTCAGCTGGAAGCCATGCTGTGGAAGCCCCGCAGAGTTTTATAACCTCCAACCAGAATAAGGCTGGAGACTCGGGGGACGGGGGATCTTGGGAGAGGAAATCATTCCCCAACACGTCCAAAGCACGGGGTCCGAAACAGGGATAATTTGTCAGTTCGATAATCACACTTTTGAACTTGCCTCTCGCTATTGATCCGTGAAGACATTCCTGCAGATAGTTGTGGAAGCAATATGCGCCCACTATCAACCCCCCTGAGAACCGTCCTCCAAGGTGGGCAGGTCACACGAGGGAAGACTGGGACAGGTTAAGGGGGGGGGGGGGGGTGATGAAAAGTGCAGAGGAAGATGTCAGATTTTGGGGCCATCCCTTGGGGAAGGTGCAAGGTTGGAATAGTTTGGACACATTGCTGGCTGCACACTGGAAACTCAGGACTGGAGACTTGTGACGGCTCGGCATTTTAAGGAGAAAGTGGTCTCAGTCTGTTTAGCATACTTCCACAGCTCATAATATCATGTGACGCTTTACGGTTCGTGAAGGTTATGAACGATTGTCGCTGCCAACAAGTTCCATACAGCGACTGCCACAAACGGAAATGTCAAAGGCCATGTAAACTGTTGATGCGGCACGGTGGCGCAACGGTAGAGTTGCTGCCTTACAGCGCCAGAGATCCGGTTTTGATCCTGACTACGCGTGCTGTCTATACGGAGTTTGTACGTTCTACCTGTGACCGCGTGGGTTTTCTCCGGGTGCTCCGGTTTCCTCCCACATCCCAATGACGTGCGGCTTTGCAGGTTATTTGCCGTCTGTAAATTGTCCCTGGGGTGTAGGATAGAACATGTGTACGGTGATCGTTGGTCGGCACAGACTCGGTGGGCCAAAGGGCCTGTCTCCATGCTATGTCTTTAGGCTAAACTAAATTAATCTCATTCAATGATATTCATTGGGAGAGAAACATTACTCGGGACACGGAAACTATGAGAGTGGTAGTTTTATTCATCAAGTGTGTGTTCACCTGTGACTGTGCTGCATAACCCCTGGCACCACACTGGCACAACATTGGCACAACACTGGCACAGCACTGGCACCGCACTGGCACCACACTGGCACAACACTCGCGCAACACTGGCACCACACTGGCACCACACTGGCACAGCACTGGCACAGCACTGGCACCACACTGGCACCACACTGGCACCACACTGGCACAGCACTGGCACAACACTGGCACCACACTGGCACCACACTGGCACCACACTGGCACAACACTGGCACCACACTGGCACCACATTGGCACAACACTGGCACAACACTGGCACAACACTGGCACAACACTGGCACAACACTGGAGATCCAGCTTCCATTTTGTGCTTGGTGTCAGGGGTGGGACTTGAATCTACACATGTAGAACATAGAACATGGAACAGGACAGCACAGGAACAGGCCCTTCGGCCCATAATGCCTCTGCTGAACATGATACCCATCTAAACTAGGTATGTTACAAAACTTACCGTTAGCGGTGCTGCAGTTCTGTCACTGGCGCCGTGTGCGCGAATTTGGCGCCTTTGAGGGGCGGGGTTAAAATATGGTTTTCCCCTTCCAGAGTTTTAGTTTCTCGGAGAGCAAGCTTTTTCTAAAGATTCGTTCCGACTGCCGGTAAGTTACATTTTTTTTTTAATCGCCCGACTATTTCAGCGCTGCAGTAAAATTAAAATTTGCTCCTAATGCCGTGAACGCCGACAACGGGGAGGGATTTTACGTAGGGGACAGGTAAGTGAAAACTGTTTATTTTTTCATATAAACTTGCTTGTTAAGATAACCTTAATCAATATTTCATGTTGCAAAACGGTGATTTATTCCCCATATGAACCGGCAGATTTTTTTCTGCCGATATGGGGTTTAAATTCACCGCAACCGCAACGTTCCAATCCATTGCGTTCCAGAAAATCCCACTCGCAAGCTGATTTAAATGGCCATTAATTTACGGGCATTAAACACTAAATTCCTTCAATTTGGCCTAAATTAATGACAATTAGATTTAAAAATCATGTTATATTGTGAATTCTTGTGTGAATGCTATTTGGACAGGCTTTAAAAAAAATGTTAATATTTTCTTAAGAAATGGATAGATCTTTAGATCTAGTAATTGAATTTTGTAATTAGCTAGAATTAGGTAAGTAATTATATGCTTTAATTTCAGGTCATCCAAGTATTGTTTGATATTTGTTTCAGAATGCTTCAATCCATAATAACTGAAAATTTCTTTCAGTTCTCTTACTTTTTAAGAAAGTTATGGGCTTTTGACTGTCCTCGATCACAACTTTTGTGTTAAGCCAATGGAAAAGCAATGGGGAACAAGATGCTTATTTCCGAGTATGAAAATGGCCATAACCTTTTTAATACTGAAGATATGAAAGTGAATTAGGTGTCAAAAAACTTCTTTTTATGCTTTATCTGATGGGATAAATTGCAGACTTGATTTTTTAAATCTCAAAATTTTGCAACATCGCTATCTAAACTAATCATCTCTGTCTGCTCATGATCTATATCCCTCCCTTGCAGATTCATGTGCCTTTATAAAATCCTCTTAAATGCCACTACCCTATCTGCCTCAACTACCACCCATGTCAGAACGGATCAGGCACACCCCCCTTCCCCACACCACCCCCATTTTCCACACCTCCCCCTTCCCCACATCCCACATGCCCCCCTACCCCCACCCCCCCTTCCCAACACTCCCCCCCCTTCCCCACACACCCCTCTTCCCCACTGGCCCCCTTCCCCACCCCCCACTTCCCCACACACCCCCCTTCCCCACACTCCCCCCTCCTTCCCCACACACCCCTCTTCCCCACTGGCCTCCTTCCCCACATGCCCCCCTTCCCCACCCCCCTTCCCCACACACTCCCCTTCTCCCGCCCCCCCCCTTCCCCCACCCCCCCCTTCCCCACACACCCCCCTTCCCCACACACCCCCCTTCCCCACTGGACCCCTTCCCCACACCCTCCCTTCCCCACACACCCCCCTTCCCCACACACCCCCCTTCCCCACTGGACCCCTTCCCCACACCCTCCCTTCCCCACACACCCCCCTTCCTCCACCCCCCCTCCCCCTTCCAATACTGTAGATGGAATCCTCAACCCTGGAGCAAATCATTTGTTCTCTGGAGGATGGTGACCAGAAATGTGTGGGGTTACTCTAGTTGTCATTATTGTAACAAGGCTGAACATCACTCTTAAAAATAGCAGAGTCAGGGGATATGGGGAGAAGGCAGGAACGGGGTACTGATTGGGGATGATCAGCCATGATCACATTGAATGGCGGTGCAGGCTCGAAGGGCCAAATGGCCTACTCCTGCACCTATTGTCTATAGTCTATTGTCATCTCTCTCACACAGGTGTGGGTGATACACAGTGAGCATAGACTCGGTTTGAAGGAAGATAAACACTAAATAAGTAAGAAAGGAAGGAATGGGTGATGTTTCGTGTCGAGACCCTTCTTCAGTCTGACATGGATAAATATATAATAGTCATAGCACAACAGTCTGAAGAAGGGTCTCGACCCGAAACGTCACCCATTCCTTCTGTCCAGAGATACTACCTGTCCCGCTGAGTTACTCCGGCTTTTTGTGCCTATCTTCGGTTTAAACCAGCATCTGCAGTTGCTTCCAACGCACTAAGTCTAAAGGAGAGTGATCTGCAATCGAGAACTAACTAGGACTTTGGCTAGGCCGCATTTGGAGTAAGTATTGCGTGCAGATCTGGTCAGCCCATTTCAGGAAGGATGTGAAGCCTTTGGGAAGGGTACGGACGAGGTTAATGCAGAATAATTCCCGGATTAGGGGGTATTAGCTGCGGGGAGAGGTTGGACAGACATGGATTGTGTTCTCTGGTACGCCAGAGGTTGGGAGGAGACCTGATATAAGCATAGTAAATTATGAGAGGCGTAAATAGTGTAGAGAGTTGGAATCTTTTTCCCCAGTTGGAAAAATCAAATACTTGAGGGTTTAGCTCTGAGATAAGAAGGAAGAAGTTTAATGGAGATGTTTTTTGACACAGAGGTTGGTGAGTGCCTGGAACACGCTGTCAATGATTGAGGCTGATATGTTAGTGGCGTTTAGTGGACTTTTGGATAGGCACATGGATACGCAGGGAATGGAAGAATATGCATTATGTGCAGGCACATAAGAGTTGGTCTTGGCATCATGTTTAGTTCTGACATTGTGGGCAGAAGGGCCTGCTCTTGTGCTGCACTGTTCTATGTTCTATAATTAATTGGCCCCCTGTGCCTTGCACAGAACACCATCCTTCATTTGCAAGCCTGGTTTACGCACCACCCAACCTCTGAGGACATCGTACCAGACACCAACCCTCTCCTCGCACGCACAGGTACAATAAATCCCAGTAGGTTGCCGGATAGCGAGTTGGGACAAGAAATCCCGGCTGCCGCAAGCATCATCCCCCATCAGAACCAAATGATGCAGAGAATAATTGTCTCGATCTAAACCTGGTGTAACTATTAGGTGGGCATTAGAGACTGCAGATGCTGAGCAAATCACAAAGTGCTGGAGGAACTCAGTGGGTCAGGCAGCATCTGGGGAGGGGAGGGAGAGGCAACGTTTCGGGTTGGGACCCTTCTTCAGATATACTGAGTTTCTCCAGCACTTTGTGTTTTGCTAAATATGTTGAGAACTTTGCTGATTGTATCTGACTTACCTGTGGAATATTGTTGTGTTTGTTTACCCCTAGTATGGACTCAAGACTGGATCTTGAGTATGGTACAGTATGTCCAAACAAGAACATGTTGAATTATTTCTTAACCCAAGAAGATCTCTTGAGAAATATATGAGGGTACAGGGAGCGATAGCAAGGTCAGACTTGGTGTGAAGTCCATATGATTCAATAGCTCAGTTACACTCACATTGATGATAAACACAGATGCTGGAATAACCCAGCGGGACGGGCAGCATCTCTAGAGAGAAGGAAGGTTGACATCTCGGTTCTCAACCCAAAACATCACCCAGTCCTTTTCTACAGAGGTGCTGCATGTTCCGCTGAGTTAATCCAGCATGTTGTGTCTATCTTTGGTGTAAACCAGCATTTTCAGTTCCTTCCTACAAATACCCTCAGATTTGACTGCATCACGGCCTGGTTCGGCAACTTAAACATCTGAGAATGTTGAAGACTACATCAAGTAGCGGACACTGCCCGATTCATCACCTCCCCTCCATCAATGGGATCTATAGGATGCGCTGCCTCAAAAAGGCAGCCAGCATCATCAAGGACCCACACCACCCTGGCTATGCTCACATTTCACTCCTGCCATCGGGAATAAGGTTTGGGAGTCTGAAAACCGTGACCTCCTGATTCAGGAACTGCTTCTTCCCAACAACAATGAGCCTATTGAACACCACAAACTCCAACTAGACTTTGAACCATCTTGAAGATAGACCCAAATAGCTGGAGTAACTCAGTGGGTCAGACAGCATCTGCAGAAAATTCCTTTTGTTCAGAGATGCTGACTGACCCGCTGAGTTACTCCAGCTTTTTGTGTCTATCTTCAGTTTAAACCAGCATCTGCAGTTCCTTTCTACACATTTGAACAGTTTTTGGTTGTACTATGGAATTTGGACTTTGTTTTGTTTTGCACTATATATATTGTTTTTTTAATTTATTTTGTCTATTTATTCTGTTATTCATTGAGTATATAGGATGGCACAGCAGCGCAGCAGTAGAGTTGCTGCCTTACAGCGCCAGAGACCCAGGTTCGATCCTGACTATGGGTGCTATCTGTACGGAGTTTGTACATTCTCCCTGTGACCATGTGGGTTTTCTCTGGGTGCTCCGGTTTCCTCCCACACCTCAAAGATGTGCAGGTTTGCAGGTTAATTAGCTTCTGTCAATTGTAAATTGTCCCTGGTGTGTAGGATAGTGCTAGTGTACGGGGATATCGCTGGTCGGCGCGGACTCGGTAGGCCAAAGGGCCTGTTTCCACGCTGTATCTTTAAAGTCCACAGTAAAGTGTAAAGTACTGTGTTTACAGACCTGTTATGCTGCTGTAGGTAAGAATTACATTGTTCTGTTTCAGTACATATGACAATTAAACACTCTTGACTCTTGATATAGTGCTTTGGAAATGTGTAGGAAGGAACTGCAGATGGTGGATTAAACTGAAGATGGACACAAAAAGCTGGAGCAACTCAGCGGGACAGGCAGCATCTCTGGAGAGAAGGAATGGGTGATGTTTCGGGTCGCCCATTCCTTCTCTCCAGAGATGCTGCCTGTCCCGCTGAGTTACTCCAGCTATTGGTGTCTATCTTTGGGAATGGGTGGTCTGTTCACATGCTGAACTGTGCAACTTGACCCAATCATTCCAAAGCAACAACACCAAATAAATATGTTTTGCTGCAAACAATTGTTCAGACAAAGAACTGAGAAAATTAGGATGTAAAAATGCCGTAACATAAATAAAAGTGAACATTTTAGTGAAATGCAACCTCAGGAACATTAAATATAAGATAGCATGTGTAGAAAGGAACTGCAGATGCTGGTTTACACCAAAGATAGACACCAAATGCTGGAGTAACTCAGCGGGACAGGTAGCATCTCTGGATAGAAGGAATGGGTGACGTTTCTGGTCGAGTTCCTTCTTCAGATAGTATAAGATAGTCACTTCTAAGCATAGCCAGGAATGGGGTGGGTTAGCCCACTGGTTAAATCAGTGGACTGGTAGCAAGAGGCCTAGAATATTATTCCTGAGACATGAGTTCAATTCCCATTTGGCCAGTTGGATTATTTGAGCAGTCTAATAAATGTTGAATGAAAAGCTGACATCAATAACGGTGTCAGTAAAACTACCAGATGCTTATAAAAAACCCACCTGGTTTATTAAAGTCCCACAGGGGAAAAAAAAATCTGCCATCCTTACCTGGTCTGGCCTGTTTCTGACTTCAGACCCACCAATGCTCTGAAGTGCCACTGAAATGGCCTCGCAAGTTTATCAGTTCATGAGGCACTTCATAAGGCAATTAAAGATGAGCAATAAATGCTAACTTTGTTGTCAATTAATTCACAACATCCATTTTATCAATGAGAAACATTTTTATTCAGAGTATTTTGAAAAGGTAGAAACATCCCAAAGACATGTGGGCTTGGAGGTTAATTGGTCTCTGTAATCCACTCCCCAATGTGTAGGGAGTGGATGCAAAAGTGGGATAACATAGGACTACTGAGAATGCGTGCCCGATAGGTCGGTGTGGACTCGGGGGGCTGAAGGGCCTGTTTTCATGCTGTATTTCTAAAACTACAACCAAGAACATCGCAGGTGGTTGAAGAGAAGAACACTCACTGTAAGGGGCAGGTAGGTAAACACGCTGGGAGGACAGGAAAAGGATGAGGTAAAATAGGAGATTACACTTGTGTAATACTGCTGCTCGTGTCCCAGCAATACAAGCATTCTGCACCCTGCTCCCAGTGCATGTCTCAACCAGATACTGAGCAAAGATCATAGAGCGGAGCAAGATAGACCACTCCTGCAAAATCCAATGGACTGACGTGTAGTACGCAACGGAGCGTAACTTCCGCCATTTCAGTAAACCCGACTCTATCTTTGACCCGACTCGACTTCAGTTATGCATTCAGTTAAAACCAAAGATCTTAGAGCGGATCCTGAGCATGCACAAGGAGTAACGCAGCAGGTCAGGCAGCATCTCTGCTGACGTTTTACCCGTCGAGACCCTTCTACAGACTGAATGTTTGGAACAAAGGCCAGAGATAGGAGCAAAAAATGTGAGATGGGTTGAAAGAGTTGCTGATTATGAAGCCAGACAAAAGGCAGCAGGAGCAGAGGGGAGGGTGGAAGAGAGAAATAGGTGGTAGTCCAGTTGGGGCGCAGGGGAGGAATGTTGGAGGGGGGGCGGGGGGGGAAAGAACAAAGGGGTAGTGGTTGGAAGGCATTTAGTTAGAGGTTACCTAAAATTGGGGAATTCAACGTTCATACCATTGGTTTGCAAGTTGTCTAAGCGGAATATGAGGCGCTGTTCCTCCAGTTTGCGTGTGGCCTCACCCTAGCAAGGGAGGAGGCCCAGGACAGAAAGGTCAGTGTGGGAATGGGAAGGGGAGATGGAGATCGTTCAGTACAGGGAATGGGGAGGTTGTCACATGCGGGTGGGTATTGCAGTTCTTTGTTTCTGCAAGGCGACTGCGTGTGTCCAGGCAGTACGGATCCAACTCACTGATTCACTGATACTTTATTGTCACATGTATCTACGTACTGTGACACTTTTTGTTTTTTGCACTTCCTGACAACCCGGCAAAAATCATGCAGCAAACATCACGTGGGCAGTGCACAAGTATCACTATGTTTTGGCAGCGACAATGATCTAGAGGTTCATCACCACCGGCTGGCGCCAGTATTGGCCGCCTCGCCAGCAGTCTGTCTTGTCCCTTCTCTGTTTTTATTATTTTGCGCACGTCTTGAATGGTTGTTTTAATGTCTCTTGGTATGTTTTATGTGCGGGGTGCGGGATGGGGGGGGGGATACGGGGGAAACATTTTCAGTCACCTACCTCGACGGAGATGCGGTGTTTCTCCATATTGCACCTCCGCCCCCCCCGCGGTACAAATCTTACCTTTAGCGGTGCTGCAGTTCGGTGCTGTGCGTGACTTTGGCGCCTTTGATGGGGAGGGAGTAAAAATGCGTTTTTTCCTTGCCATCCGGAATTATATTTTCTCGGAGTGCGAACTTTTTCTAAAGATTCGTTCCAACTGCCGGTAAGTGATATTTTTTTATTCGCCCGACTATTTCAGCGCTACAGTAAAATAAAAATTTGCTCCTAATGCCGTGAACGCCAACAACGGGGACGGATTTTACGTAGGGGACAGGTAAATGAAAACTTTATTTTTTCATATAAACTTGCTTGTTAAGATGACCTTAATCAACATTTCATGGTGCAAAACGGTGATTTATTCCCCATACGAACCCGCAGAATTTTTCCTGCCGATATGGGGTTTAAATTCACCGCAACCGCAACGTTCCAATCCATCGCGTTCCAGAAAATCCCACTCGCAAGCTGATTTAAATGGCCATTAATTTATGGGCATTAAACACTAAATTCCTTCAATTTGGCCTATAAATTAATGACAATTAGATTTTAAAATCATGTTACATTGTGAATTCTTGTGTGAATCTTATTTGGACACTTAGGCTTTTAAAAAAATGTTAATATTTTCTTAAGAAATGGATAGATGTTTAGATCTAGTAATTTAATTTTGTAATTAACTACAATTGGGTAACTAACTAATTATATGCTTTAATTTCAGGTCATCCAAGTAAGATTGTTTCATATTTGTTTCAGAATGCTTCAATCTATAATAACTGAAAATTTCTTTCAGTTCTCTTCATTTCTAAGAAAGTTATTGGACTGTCCTCGATCACAACTTTTGTGTCAAGTCAATGGAAAGGCAATGGGGAACAAGATGCTAGTTTCCGAGTATGCAAATGTCCATAACTTTTTTGATACTCAAGATATGAAAGTGAAATAGGTGTCAAATTAAATGTGTTTTTATGCTTTATCTGATGGGATAAATTGCAGACTTGATTTTTTAAATCTCAAAATTTTGTAACATTGCTATACAACGTGGGGTGGTGCAGATCCAGGCCGATCTTCAGCCTTTCCTGTAGACCGGCCCGGAGCTTCAAGCCGCGGGTGCGGTGCGGACTTACCAACGCGTAGCCTAGGATCTTTTTGCCGGGGATTGCCAGTCATGTGGACTTTAACACCGTGAAGCAGCCGTCTCCGGTAAGAAGCGGCCGACTCGGGAGCTCCATGCCGCGGAGTGTTCTGATCCGTCCCGACACCGGAGTTTCCATCAACCCGACGAGAGGGCGTGAACAGCGGACCATTGGCAACTGCCCCGTTCAAAGGCCCCGTGGATGTTTATGTTAAACTTTATTTTATGTGCTGTGTGTATTATTGCTTTTTACTCAGTATGGCTGTATGGTAACTCAAATTGCACTGTTATTAACTGGTCCATGTGACAATTAAATTGAATCTTGAATCTTGAACAGTCCCATCTACTGCCTGCCCCCCCCCCCTCCCCCCACCTTTGCCAGGTCTCACTTTGTTCTCAGCAGCAAACACCACCAGATCCCCCTTCGTTCTTGGTGGCCTCCCCCCCCTCCACCGGGTCCCCCTCCATTCTCGGCAGCGCCCCCCCATGTTGAAGCCTTCTTACTTGTACTTATGTAACAATCTCCCCATTTTCCTTAGTGAACCATCTCCAGCTAAATAATAATTCTGCAGCTACACTTTCTCACCTAGAGAAAAGGAATAGGTGACGTTTCGGGTCAAGACCCTATACGTCAGACTGAAGAAGGGTCTCGACACGACACTTCACCTATTCATTTTCTCCTCCAGAGATACTGACTGACCCACGAGTTAAGGGCCTGTCCTACAAGCATGCAACTCTATGCGATGAACGCGATCGAACTAGAAGCGGGGGCCGCGCGGAGGTCGGGTGATCCCCTGTACAGGGCCGTTCCCACCAGCATGCGCCTGCATGCGGCAAGCGCAACCAAACCGGCAGTAGGGGCCGCGCGGAGGTCAGGTGAGTGGCGCAACGCGGCGCAAAGTGAGGCGAACTTGGAGCGAAGTCTAAGGTAAGTTCGCCAGGACAGAGAAGGGCACACAGAGAGGGGCACACAGAGAGGGGCACACAGAGAGGGGCACAGAGGCACACACACACAGAGGGCCACGGAGCCACACACATAGAGGGTCATGGAGGCACCTACAGATAGGTTCACGGAGGCACGATGTTGGGGCAGTGTTTAATGCGTTGAGGCGACTGCGAGCCGACAAGCCGTTGCCGCGCGAAATCTTTGGACATAGTCATTTTTTTTGGAGCCCCGCGCGGTGTCGGGACAAACTAGGGATGAACTCCGCACAATTCCGCACGGCTCCGGCGATCGAAGTGGGACCGGCCCCGCGACGTCGGACGGCTCAAGCGACCACGTTAGGTCGCGCTAATCGCATGGAGTTGCATGCTTGTAGGACAGGCCCTTTACTGCAGCTTTTTGTGTCTTATCTTCAGTTTAAACCAGCATCTGCAGCTCTTTCCTACACACTTCCTTGCCGAGAGCACTCCCTCATCCGAGGACATCAGTGATTCACGTTGTCAGTTCATTAATATCAGCACAGGCAGCTCGGGCCAAATGGCCTGCGTTAGTCACTTCCTGACATTCCCTTCGCTGGTTCCCAGTGGTGCTGGCCTTGGATTTGACAATGAAACTCTGCATGCTTATGATTATGTCTCAAACGTTCCCCTGTGACTCCAAAGGACACGAAGCATTCTGAAGAACAATAAAATAACAATTTTGTTGTGCCTGTCAGCGGTGATTAACACAGTGTTATACTGGAGGGGAGATGAAATGGCCTCTGATGAATTGCCTTGATCACTAGAACCTTAACCCTCCCCCGCTGAAGGATTTTTTTCGAACAATCTCCTCGTCCCTTGAGAAACAATCACACATAGTGCAATTTAACACCATTTCTGAGGTGCAATGCATACTCACGCGTCTAACGACTTGCAATGTTTTAGTTTAGTTTAAAGATACAGCGCGGAAACAGGCCCCGTCAGCCCACCGAGTCTGCACCGACCAGCGGTCCCCGCACATTTAACACTAGCCTACACGAGGGACAATTTTTACATTTATGCCAAGCCAATTAACCAAACCCGTACGTCTTTGGAGTGTGGGAGGAAACCAAAGTTCTCGGGGAAAACCCACGCAGGTCACGGAGAGAACGTACAAACTCCGTACAGACAAGCGCCCGCAGCCAGGATCGAACCCGGGTCTCTGTAAGCGCTGTAAGGCAGTAACTCCACCGTTGCCCCACCACTAAATTATGGAATTTAGATGAATTTGGCCATGGCTCACTTACCTATCACAAGTCTGGGGTGTCAGCTCTGGGAAGAGCTTCCAAAAGTACATAAAAGTGAAAAGAGTCAAATTGCAAGACTGTGTACATGTCATACGTACTGACAATGGAACAATGACATTCTGACTTGCAGCAGCCCAACAAGCCTGTAAACACACTGCACACAGATAATATATTGTCCAAAAAAAATCAATAATTAATAACCATAATACTAATGTAAAAAATAACAGTCAGTGAGGCAACCATGTACCTGTTTAAATGTTTCTTAAACGTTGTGATGGTACCTGCCTCAACTATCTCCTCCGGCAGCTTGTTCCGAAGCTATATGGATCGAGGTTCTGGAGGAGGTAGTCGAGGCAGGTACTATCACAATGTTTAAGAAAGATTTAGACAGGTACACATGTAGGATAGGTTTAGAAGGATATGGGCCAAACGCAGGCAGGTGGGACTAGTGTGGGTGGGGCATGTTGGTCGGTGTGGGCAAGTTGGGCCAAACAGCCTGTTTCCACGCTATATGACTATGTTTAATAGAGTATTTGTTGACTCACCGATTCTTCTCATACTTCTCATTCTCATAAGGAAGTAGAGGGATTGATGGGTTTTATTTGTGATCGCATCAATGTGCTGAGCCCAGTGAGGGAAATGGATGGTCTAGGGTGGTTAATGAAAGCCAGTCCAGCAGACTGCACTGTCCTGCAATGTACCTGCCTTCTCCAGAGATGTTGATGCTGCAATCATCCAAGCAATCACTCCATCCTTACCTGTTGCCTTGCAGATGTTGAAAATGCCTTCAGTTGTCTGATGGAGTGTTGTGGGTTTTCTCCGGGCTCTTCGGTTTCCTCCCGCACTCCAAAGACGTGAATGGTTTGTAAGTTATTTGGGCTTCGCTAAAATTGTAATTATTCCTAGTGTGTAGGAGAGTGCTAGTGTACTGGGTGATCGAAGGTCAGCATGGACTCAGTGGGCTGAAGGGCCAGTTTCCACGCCATATCTCTAAAGTATAGAGTCTTATATATGTTGGAGAAGACACTGTGGATAATTCTTTCTTCAAACGAAAATAATGGAATTAGTTCAGTTTCGTTTATTGTCACGTGTACCGAGGTACAGTGAAAAGCTTTTGTTGCGTGCTATCCAGTCAGCGGAAAGACAATACATTATTACAGTCGAGCCATTTAGTGTATTGATACATGATAAAGGAATAAGTTTAGTGCATGGTAAACAATCTTCCAGATGTTCTAGGGGACAGAGGACCTAGGGTGATGGAGGAACTGAAGGAAATTCACATTAGTCAGGAAATGGTGTTGGGTAGACTGATGGGACTGAGGCTGATAAATCCACAGGGCCTGTTGGTCTGCATCCCAGGAAACTCAAGGAGGTGGCTCTAGAAATTGTGGATGCATTGGTGATCATTTTCCAATGTTCCATAGATTCTGGATCAGTTCCTGTGGATTGGAAGGAAGCTAATGTTATCCCACTTTTCAAGAAAGGAGGGAGAGAGAAAGCAGAGAATTGTAGACCAGTTAGCCTGACATTGGTGGTGGGGAAGATGCTGGAGTCGATTATCAAAGATGTAATAGTGGCGCATTTGGATAGCAGTAACAGGATCGGGGTAGTGATTGTGATTGATCACCCATGATCACATTGAATGGCATTGCTGGCTCGAAGGACCGAATGGCCTACTCCTTCACCTATTGTCTATGTATCTATGTACTGCTTCTATGTAAAGCCAGCAAAGTCTGGTCAAGGATAGTCCAAGGTGGAGAGTAGTTCAGCACTGCTCTCCGGTTGTGGTAGGATGATTCAGTTGCCTGATAGCAGCTGGGAAGAAACTGTCCCTGAATCGGGAGGTGTACATTTTCACACTTCTATACCTTTTGCCTGGTGGGAGAGGAGAGAAGAGGGTGGGGTCAGGGATCGACTCATCCTTGCTTATCCTGCTGGCCATCTCACCAATGGTTGTGAGTAGGCTGTCAATTTAATATTTCATCTCATAGATCATCTCTTTGACAGTGTCATGCTTCTGCCCAGCAGAATCGATGTTCCTTTTTTCCTACTAAAGTTATCTGAGTGAGTCTCAAGCTCACAACTTAAAAGAGGCTAGAAGTAAAATTGCAGAGACCATGAACGGCCATAAAATATTGGAAGGTTAATGGTATGAAGAGCCAAATATTAGAAGCATCAATAAAATCTCCATTCTGCAAGCATAATGACACCAATGAAGAAGGGTCTCGACCCGAAACGTTGCCTATTTCCTTCGCTCCATAGATGCTGCCTCACCCGCTGAGTTTCTCCAGCGTTTTTGTCGACCAATGATTTAGGCAGTGCACCGACTTCACTCGTTCTGCTTTATCAAAATATCTCGGCCACAATAAGAAGCTGAAGGACTAAAGAACGTTTTGAAACCACGGGCTACATGACAATGACCATTCTCAGAATGGATACCGTTTTCATTCATCCAATGTTTAATTGCGAGCTACAGCTTTGACAAGATTTTTCAGTCGGTCACATTTAACCTTTGACCCTGCGAGGGTCAGGCATGTTATTGCCAAGGTATAGAGTTACTGTGCTTTCATTGACCTCAGGTAGACCTTTGTTTGAGTTCTGTGTGGTTGTCATGTAGCGAGCTTTACAATTGATCTCCAGCTGCCAACGCCACAGCGATTCCGGCTTTAAAAGTTCCAAACTATCAAAAAGGCTAAACATGTCACTTGTTCCAGCTACCTCCCACCCCACTCACCACCTACCTCCACCCCACAATCCTCTCAAATGTAGCTTGACTGAGGGCCAATCCATTTATTATGCACGAAAGGCACAACTTAAGCGGGGAGAGTTTTAGTTTGGTTTTGTATCGAGATCCAGGGCGGCACCGAGTCCGTGACGACCAGCGATCACCCTTTACACTAGCGCTGTCCTCCACACAAAGCCAACTCTCCTACAAACCTGCACGTCTTTGGAGTGCGAGAGGAAACCGGAGCACCCGGGGAAAACCCACGTGGTCACAGGGAGAACACACAAACTCCGTACAAAGCCCTGTGTTCCTCCGGGTGCTCCGGTTTCCTCCCACATTCCAAAGACATGCAGGTTTTTAGAATAATTGGCTTTTGTAAATTGTCCCTAGTGCGTAGGGTAGAAATAGAAATAGCTGTTCGGTGAAGACTTGGTGGGCCAAAGGGCCTGTTTCCACGCTGTATCTATAAGCTAAACTTATCACGTTCTGCCTGGTGGTTATTCAGCCCTTCAGGTGTGTTTTCTCTTGGTCTTTCAGCCTTGAAGCACATGGCCATAAGGTCATAAGGTCATAAGTGATAGGAGCAGAATTAGGCCATTCAGCCCATCAAGTCTAGTAGGACAGGTATACCCCAAATTGCCTTGCTTCTAATAAATTTAGTTTAGCTTTAGCGATACAGGTCATCGTCATCGCAGGTTGGTGCGGGCTTTGTGGTTTGACTTGCAGAGACAGATCATGAGGGCAATCGATTGGGTGAAAGAACAGAGTATTTTTCACAGAAGGGAATCAAGAACTAGCGGACATAGGTTTAAGTGTTAAAGAAGGAACTGCAGATGCTGGAGCATCGAGGGTTACACAAAAAGCTGGAGAAACTCAGCGGGTGCAGCAGCATCTAAGGAGCGAAGGAGATAGGCGACGTTTCGGGTCAAGACCCTTCTTCAGACATAGGTTTAAGTTGGGAGGGGAAAGATTTAAGGCCCTGTTCCACTTTCCCGAGTTACTCATGAACTCTCCCGAGTTTTCCCCTTGATCCGAACTCGGAGAATTACGGTAATAGCCATTCGTAGGGACTCAGGGCTATTTTTTTAACTTGTGGACATTTTTCAACATGTTGCAAAAACGTCCCGACTTACCTGATGCCCCGAGTTCCTAAGGCTGGCATTACAAGCCGCTACGAAACATCTACGGACTCCCACGGCCTCCTACAAGCTCGCTAACGCCATTCCCCGACATTCGTGAGTAACTCGGGAAAGTGGGACAGAGGCTTAAGTAGGAACCTGAGGGACAACCTTTTCATTCGGAGGGTAGTAGGTATGTGGAATAAGGCAGGTACAATAACAACACTTTGAAAAACATTTGGACAGGTACATGGATAGGAATGGTTGAGAGGTTTGGCCAAAACACGAGCAAATGGGGCAAGCTCAGATGGAGTATCTTGGTTGCAGAATGGACGAGTTGGGTCAAAGGGCCTGTTTCCGTGCTGTATGACTCTATGACTATTTCCATTGTCGTAGACAGTGTACGGTAGCACCACTAAAATACACCACAGTGTTAACAGGAGGAAAGAAAATACTTAGCAGTCATTTGTACACATGTCTTTAATGTTTGTAACATCACATCACCAAACTTCATCATCACTTGGGAGGTTTGACACAAAGAGAGAACAGATGAAAGGATGAGTCTGAAGCATGAGGCGATGAAGAAGGGAATGATATAGTGACCGGATTCGGAGTCATTAGAGGGAGGTGTGAGACAACTTGAAGAGCCAAATAGATTGAAGGCCTGAACATGCTGTGAACTACCAAAAAAACTCTTTCAAATCTTCAGACTTCTTGGCAGTCCTCTGTGTAGGAGGGAACTGCAGATGCTGGTTTAAACTGAGGCCAGGCAACAAAAAGCTGGAGTGACTCGGCAGGTCAGGCAGCAACTCTGGAGAAAAGGAATGGGTGGCGTTTCAGTTCCAGATCCTTCTTCAGAGTCAGGAGAAACGGAAATGAGAAACACATACGGTCCTTGGATTGACCTTCATGGTCAGATTAAGATCCCTGCTCTTACTACAACTGGGACTTGAAAATGGCACCAAACTGGCGACTATAAACACTGAAGATAGACACAAAATGCTGGAGTAACTCTGCGGGTCAGACAGCGTCTGTGGAGAAAGGGAAATGGGTGAAGTTTTGGGTCGAGACCCTTCTAACATCACCTATTCCTTTTCTCCAGTGATGCTGCCTGTCTCGCTGAGTTACTCCAGCACTTTGTGTCTACCATTTAAACCAGCATCTGCAGTTTTTTCCTACATATCTGCAGTTCCTTCCTACACGACTCTGTATTTTGTCTCAGTCTATCACTGCCATACATTTGGACTGTATCTGAGATGCTGATCTAATATCTATCCATGTGCCTAGGTATAGTGATACTTTGCACTGAACTGTATACAAAATGAATTTC
The DNA here is from genome assembly GCA_963514005.1 of Raja brachyura. Next base: position 10,204,125 of record OY740810.1, read on the forward strand.
ACTGTACCTTGGTACCTACGACAGATAAAGTACCATAAAGTACCACACCGTACCATTGGCACATGGGACAAAGCCTCTTTTAAGGAGATGATCACAATATTATCAGGACATTTGGTCAGTCAGCCTTTGTCCCAGATGGACATCCCATTATTAGGCTGTGCTTTCTGTTGGAGGGGTAAGCACTCAGGAGAAAGCCAGGTATGATCACAAGTCCAGCAGAACGGGAGAATGGATTGGAATGGAATACTTTATTGTCACAAAGCACAGTGAAATTCTTTGCTCGCATTCCCAAGGAATGCAAATAGTCGGCACATACGGAGCTGACAAAGTTACAAAGTACACTAGCCTGCTCCCCCATTGTTCTTACCCCCCCTCCCTATAGCAGGCAGTGAAGAAAGCTAATGGCATGTTGGCCTTCATAACAAGAGGAGTTGAGTATAGGAGCAAAGAGGTCCTTCTGCAGTTGATCAGAGCCCTAGTGAGACCACACCTGGAATATTGTGTGCATTTTTGGTCTCCAGATTTGAGGAAGGACATTCTTGCTATTGAGGGAGTGCAGCGTAGGTTCACGAGGTTAATTCCCGGGATGGCGGGACTGTCATATGTTGATAGAATGGAGCGACTGGGCTTGTATATACTGGAATTTAGAAGGATGAGTGGGGATCTTATTGAAACACATAAGATTATTAAGAGATTGGACATGCTAGAGGCAGGAAACATGTTCCCAATGCTGGGGGAGTCCAGAACCAGGTGCCACAGTTTAAGAATAAGGGGTAGGCCATTTAGAATGGAGATGAGGAAAAACATTTTCACCCAGAGAGTTATGAATCTGTGGTATTCTCTGCCTCAGAAGGCAGTGGAGGCCAATTCTCTGGATGCTTTCAAAAGAGAGTTAGATAGAGCTCTTGAAGATAGCGGAGTCAAGGGATATGGGGAGTAGGCAGTAACGGGGTATTGATTGTGGATGATCAGCCATGATCACAGTGAATGGCGATGCTGGCTCAAAGGGCCGAATGGCCTACTCCTGCACCTATTGTCTATTGTCAGGTCCTCCATTGTTCATTAGAGCGAAGGAAATAGGCAACGTTTCGGGCCGAAACTCTTCTGCAGACTGATCAGTCTAAAGAAGGGTTTTGGCCCGAAACCTTGCTTATTTCCTTCGCTCCATAGATGCTGCCTCACCCACTGAGTTTCTCCAGCACTTTTGTCTACCTTCGATTTTCCAGCATCTGCAGTTCCTTCTTAAACCTCCATTGTTGATTTTTCTTCCCCCTCCCTCAAGGCGGACCCCTTGAACTGGGCTTTGGGGGAGGGTGGGGGAGGGAAGATACTTTTGATTCCCAGTCTAAGGAAACCCTCGTCCTTCTGCCTCAGTGGGGAAGATACTGCGCACAAAATGAGCAGCGGCATGACCTACTTTGAAAACAAACCCTCAGAGTAAAGGGAGTTAGTCCTAAATGAGGAACATGAGTGTTAAAGAGAGCATTATGGCTGAAGTTTCCAGGAATGTCAAACAAGAGAAAAGGTTTTTCAATTGATCTACCATCTGTGAATGTAGTGCTACAGTAACTCTGCATAATGTCCTTTGAACATCAGTGATAGAAATCCTTCCCGTCTGAGTCATTTGGTCATAGAGTCAAGCAGCACAAAAACGGGCCTTTCGGCCCAACTCGTTCATACCGAATATGATGTCCCATCTTAGCTAGTCCCTGCACTTGGCCCATATCCCTCTAAAACTTTCCTATCCATGTACTCGTCCAAGTATATTTGAAATTGTATTATTGTACCTGCCTCTACGTCCTCCTCTGGCAGCTTGTTCCATATACTTACCGCCCTCTGAGTGAAAACATTGCCCTCATGCTTCTAATAAATCTTTCCCTCCCATCTTAAATCTATGTCCTCTGGTTTCCCCTACCCAGGGTTAAAAAAAACTCTGCATTCACTCTATCAATTCCCCTAGTTATTTTTACACACCTAACGATCATCCCTCAGCCTCCTGTGCTCCAAGGAATAAAGTCCAAGCCGGCCCAATGACTCCTTATAACTCAGGCCCTCAAAGCCTGGCAACATCTTCGTAAATCTTCTTTCGACTCTTTCCAGCTTAACGACACCCTTCCTGTGGTAGGGTAACAAAAGATGGACACAATAAGCTGGAGTTACTCAGCGGGACAGGCAACTTCTCTGGAGGGAAGGAATGGGTGACGTTTCGGGTCGAGACCCTTTTTCAGACCAACCAAAACTGAACGCAATACTCCAAATGCGGCCTCACCAACGTTTTGTACAACTGAAACAGAATGTCCCAACTTATATACATAGTACTCTCAGGAAATGTTTCGACCCGAAGCGTCACCTATTCTTTCGCCCCATAGATGCTGTCTCACCCGCTGAGTTTCTCCAGCATTTTTGTCTACCTTTGACTTTTCCAGCATCTGCAGTTCTTTCGTAACTACTTAGTACCAATAGCCTTCTTTGCCACCCTATCCTCCTGTGACACTACTCCCATGGAATTGTGCACCTGTGCTCCTAGATCTGCTCTGCGAAACTCCCTAGAATCCTACGATACACTATGAGGCCCTGCCCTGGTTTGACGTCCTAAAATCCAACATCTCACACTTATCTCCATTGGAGTTGTTTTCCATTTTGTACAGCAAGCTCTATAACTAATTGCCTCGACACTTAAGTAGAACTTAGAACAGCACGGCACAGCTCTGGAACAGGCCTGACGTTCAGCTCACAATGTCCATGTCAAACATAATGCCAACCAGCCTCCTCTGCCTCCACGTTGACCATGGATTACCCGCTCACACCAGTGCTATATTTTCCCACAACCGCGTCTACTCCCTACACACAATTTACACAGGCCAATCTACCTACCCCACACGTGAGAGAGGAAGCCAGAGCACCCAGAGGAAACCCACGTGGTCACAGCAAAAATGTGCAAACTCCACACCGAGACAGTATTGAACCCGGGGCTCTAGTTTTGTGAATAGAAAGTATGAAATGTATGTCTCCTCTTTCTCCTTCTTCCTGATTTCAATTGTTTTCCGGTTCTCGGAGGCAGCAGCTCCGTTCAATGTGCCACAGTATATCCTAGTTGGGATACCAATCCAAGGGGTTCTGAGGTGGTTATAAATCCTAGGAAGGAGCTTATCTTTTTAATCAGCTGCACAACCAATGATGCAATTGGGACGAAACCGGAGCGCCGGGAGAAAACCCCACGAGTGGTCACAGGGAGAACGTGCAAACTCAATGCAGACAGCACCTGAGGTCAGGATCGAACCTGCGACTCTGGCGCCGCGAAGCAGCAGCTCCACCTGCTGCAACACTGCGCCATCGCTAACAATGCTGCACTTCCACGCTACAGCATTAAGGGGCTGTCCCACTGTATGAGCTAATTCAAGAGTTCTCCCGAGTTTCCCCCGATTCGAACACGGAGAATAACGGTAACAGCCGCTCGTAGGTACTCGGGGCTCTCGTGGACATTTTTCAACATGTTGAAAAATCTTCACGAGTCTTCACGAGCTTACCACGTTTCCCGAGTACCTACCGTTAGCGTTACAATCCGCTAAAAGACGCCCCGAGCTCCGACCTACCCGCTACGTACATTCTACGTGCTTACCACGAGTTTGATTTTTTTTTAAACTCGGGAGAGCTCTTGAATTAGCTCGTACAGTGGGACAGCCCCTTAAAAGTTTCAGTGAGGGCCTGATCTCCGGAGAAGGGACTGAAGTCATGATGCATTGGGTTAGAAACGAGGGAACTTCCTGCCAGTTCCACCGCTGAAGTTAAAGCACTGGAGCAGTGGAGAGCTGGTGTAGATGGACTCATTTTGAAATTTTACGAGGAATTCTAGAGTAGCAGCTGTTTTTTCAAGAGATAGTGTTCAGTTCAAAACAGGGTGGTCCCTCACGTACCCGAACCCGAGCTGGTTCCTTCAGGCTTGTATAAACCTTTTTCACACTGGAGTCGTGGGATATTTCTATTTAATGACTGCACTTTAGAGAGTGCATGAGGTACATAGTTACCGTGGTAGATTTTGGTCAATACATGCGAAACATGTGGGGAAGAAGTACGGAGAAAATGGCATTTTTTTAAAAATTTCATGCGTAAAGACACAGCATTGAACAATACAGCGCAGGAACAGGCCCTTCGTTCAAAAATGTGCATACCGAATATTAATGTCAAGTTAAACCGCCTGCATGCGGTGCACATCCTGCTAAGATGGTGCCCAACCCAAACGACTATTTGCATGTTAGCTACAGAAGCAGATCTGCAAACTCATATTCCAATCGCTCCACACTCTTAAATCTCTACTCCTACAGCAACATTTCCTTTATCATGTATCTATACACTGTAATGGATCGATTGTAATCATATATTGACTGGCTAGCACGCAACAGGCAGCATGCAACCTCGGTACAGGTGACAATAAACAATGTTAAACTGAACTAAAACTATCCCTCTATTCCTTGCGTATCCATGCGTCGATCTAAAAGCTTCTAAACACCATTAGCGTATCTGCCTCCAACACCACCCCTGGCAGTGCGTTCCAGACATTCACTACAATCCATGAAAAAACTTGCCCCGTGCATAGACGTAGACATAGAAATTAGGTGCAGGAGTAGGCCATTCGGCCCCGAGCCTGCACCGCCATTCAATATGATCATGGCTGGTCATCCAACTCAGTATCCCGTACCTGCCTTCTCTCCATACCCTCTGATCCCCTTAGCCACAAGGACACATCTAACTCCCTCTTAAATATAGCCAATGAACTGGCCTCAACTACCCTCTGTGGCAGAGAGTTCCAGAGACCCACCACTCTCTGTGTGAAAAAAGTCCTTCTCATCTCGGTCCTAAAGGATTTCACCCTTATCCTTAAGCTGTGACCCCTTGTCCTGGACCTCCCCAACATCGGGAACATCTCCTCTGAACTTTGCCCTTCTCAGCTTAAAGCTGTGCCCTCCAGTATTAGTTCCAGTTTTCGAGATACAGCGCGGAAACAGGCCGTTCGGCCCACCGCGTCCTCGCCGACCCGCGATCCCGTACATTAACACTATCCTACACACACAAGGGACAATTTACACACACAGTTAACCTGCACACCTGTATGTCTTTGGAGTGTGGGAGGAAACCGAAGATCTCGGAGGAAAGTCACGCGGTCACAGGGAGGACGGACAAACTCCGTACAGACAGCACCCGTAGTCGGGATCGATCCCAGGTCTCCTGGTGCCGCAAGCACTGTGAGGCAGCAACTCTACTGCTGCGGTACCGTGCCGATCACCTCCACCTGGGAAAACAGGTTCTGACTGTCTACCCTCTCTATGCCTCTCGTAATTTTATATACTTTATATACTTCTATCAGATCTACCCTCAGGCTCTGATGCTCCTGTGACGACCTCTGACACTCCAGATTTGGAGTACTGTGGGCAGATTTGGGTCCCATATCTGAGGAAGGATGTGCTGGCTCTGGAGAGGATCCACAGGAGGTTTACAATAATTATTTCAGGAATGAGTGGGTTAGCATATGATGAGCGTTTGAAAGCACTGGGCCTCTTATCGCTGGAGTTCAGAAGGTTGAGGGAGGACCTCATTGAAACTTACAGAATAATGAAAGGCATAGATCGAGTGGATGTGAAAAGGATGTTTCCACTGGTGGGACCAGAGCTCATAGCCTCAGAATTAAAAGGCGCTATTTTAGAAAGGAGGCGAGGAGGATCTTCGTTAGTGAGGGGGTAGTTAATCTGTGGAACTCATTGTCACAGAGGGCTGTGGAGGCCAAGTCAGTGGATATTTATTAAGGCAGAGATAGACAAATTCTTCATTGGATCGGGTGTCAAGGGTTATGGGGAGAAGGCAGGAAAATGGGATTAGGAGGCAGAGATCAGCCGTGATTGAATGGCGGAGTGGACTCAATGGGCCGAATGGCCTCTTTTTACTCCTATAATTTGTGAGCTTGTGAAAACAATCCAATTTGATATTGATATTGAGCAGTGGAAGAACAGGAGTTAGCCGTTCATCCCCTTCAACCCGTTCTGTTTTCAATTTGTTTTCGAAAGTTAACCGTATCCTGACTTTGTCTGCCTTGGCTCCCCAGCCTATTTGCATAAAAACAATCCTTTGCTCTAAGTTATGATATTACTGCAATTTCCCCAGGCACAAAGATTAATAAGTTCAAAGGTTCTAAATATCTACCATCCCTTTTACGATGAAGTGCTTCCCAGCATAACTCCTGAATATTCCAGACATACTTCTTTAAATCTTTTGAATCTCGACTTAGAAGAACTAACGATGATAAACTGTAGATGCTGGTTTACAAAAAAAGGCACAAAGTGATGGAGTAACTCAGCGGGTCAGGCAGCATCTCTGGAGGAGATGGTTAGTCGCCATTTCAGTCTGGGACACCTTTTTTCGCACCAATTGTAGTATTGGGGAGGAAGCTGGTAGACAGCAGGGTGCGGGACAAAATCTGGCGAGTGATTGGCAGCTGGTTGGTCAAAGGCTGGAGATGAAAAGACAAAGTCTAGAGATGAAAAGGCTAAACACACTGTTTGTCGTAAAAATAGGCACAAAGTTGCTCCAGAGATGCTCCAGCACTTTGTTTCTTTTTTTTTGTAAACCGGCATCTGCAGTTCCATGTATCTCTGGCCTTTGTCTAATCATCTGGCAAACAACCCCCCACTCCCCCCCCCTCCACCCCATCCACGTGGGACAGACACTAAAAGCTGGAGTAACTCAGCGGGACAGGCAGAGACACTTCTTCAGACAACTCGACCCGAAACGCCACCCATTCCTTCTCTCCAGGGATGCTGCCTGTCCCACTGAGTTACTCCAGCCTTTTGTGTCTATCTTTGGTGCAAACCAGCCTCTTCAGTTCCTTCCTACTCACCAGCATCCACCTCTACTGGGGTTATTCTGGTGACATTGCACTGTGATTTCGCCGAAGCAAAAGTCTTCTTGCGATCTGATGACCACAGCGTAATGGAATACCAGAGTTTTATATATATTGCGGCATACATTTTCCCCCGTTTTTTATTCCTCATTCAAATGTACAATTTAGTTTTGAGCTCGACTGCACCCTCAGCTCACCAGCGTAGACATTCTACGTTGATGTGTTTCTTGGAATAGAGAGAGGAAGGGAGGAAGAGCTTAACACCAAGTGCCAAAATATAAAGCTAAAGAAAAAGAAAACTATATAAAGATAGATAAATATTGCCATAATAGAGAGAGATAAAGAAAGATTAATGATAGATCGTCAGATGGAAAGGTAGATAAATATTACCCCGAGATATAGACGCTGATTAACAAATGGACTGAAAGACATGATTGTGGGTGCCTACTATACAGGTAGACCAAGGAATAATGTTCTAGCATTCGAGACAACAGCTCGGTGCCTCTAATGAAGTAAAATGCCCTGGGGCACTTTGGTGAAAATTATTTTGGCATTTCTGACTGTACTTTTTGGGTGGCAATATCAGAGGGCTCCCTTCACACCTGCAAAACTGTGGGTTATGAACAACCCCTCGGGCTCGGGCTAGTTCAACCTTTGCAATTATTTCAGCTGTTTCGGTTAGAAAATCGTTGAGAAATCAAAACACACATCATAAAGTGTGCAAAAGGTCCTGCGTTATTGAGCATCTCTTTTGCTTGTGTTCAAAGTAGACTTCAGCTGCCTCCCTTGCGACGGACAGGAAGAGACGAGAAAATGATTTTCCACCCACTCACCCTGGGACATTTTGCTGCATCGAAGATGCCACAGAAATACTCTACGGAGGCCTGAGGCCCAGGGAAATGTGTCCGTCCTGAGGCATCCAGTAAAACCAGTTGCATTTTGGTATACAGTTCTGAACAAGTATCGCCATACATAAGCACTTAGATACATGAATATCTCAGATACAATACACCGAGACAGCACACAGAGTCCCGCTGAGTTACTCCAGCATTTTGGGCCTATCTTTGGTTTAAACCACCTTCTGCAGTTCATTCCAACAATAATATCCAGTTTGGCGCCATTTTCAAGTCCCAATTGGAGTAAGTGCAGGGATCTCGATCTGTCTACGAAGGTCCGTTGTCCTGGCGGTGGCGTTGCAGGGTCAGTCTGGCTAAGCGTTGCTGCTGGTGTCCTCTACCACTGCTCCACTGCTGTAGGCTGCATCCGGCCCACGTGCTCGGCCTCTTGGTGCGGTACCCAGTCCAACCGAGCCCCAGGCTGTTGCAGGGCCTCCAGCGGCCCACTCCACCATCCGGGCCGTTCACTCCCTCCCACAGCCGGTCAGCTTACCGGCCCTCGAGGTGGGTTCTCGTACCTTGTGGACTCATTGGGATGAGGGGCAAGATATATATGTCCTTTGCCCTTGCCAAAGAAAGTGATTTAGAGCCCTTGCAGACATTAAATAAAGACCATTTACAGTCGAGAGTCAAAAGTAGACACAAGGAACTGCAGATGCTCTTTTACAAATAAAAGACACAAAGTATTGGAGTAACTCAGCATAGGGCAGCACAGTGGCACAGCGGTAGAGTTGCTGCCATACAGCACTAGATATCCGGGTTCGATCCTAACTACGGGTAGAGTCTGTATGGAGTTTGTTTGTTCTCTCCGTGACCGCGTGGGTTTTCCCCGGGAGCTCCAGCTTTCTCCCACATTCCAAAGATGTACAGGTTTGTAAAGTAAAAGTAAAGTAAATTTTATTTATATAGTACGTTTAAATCAACTCGCGTTGAAACCAAAGTGCTTTACATAAAAGAAATAATAAAGTTTCCGTACATCTATAGAAAAATTAAAAAATAAGAAAAATGACACAACACATTATAGAATTCAACATGAACGTCCCCCCACAACAGATTGAAAATTTTCCACTGTGGGGAAAGGCATCAAAAATTTCAGTCCTCTTCCTCTGTGAAACACCCGAGGTGTAAGCTAATTGTAGGCTAATTGGCTTTGGTAAAGATTGTAAATTGTCCCTTGTGTGTGGGATAGTGCTAGTGCGTGGGGATCGCTGGTCAGCATGGACTCGATGGACCGAAGGGCATGTTTCCGGGCAGTATCTCTAAACTAAACTAAACTAAACTAAAGAAAGGGAGTTTGAGCCCTTACAGAAGTTAAATAAAACCTATTTGGAGTCAAGAGTCAAGAGTAAACATAAGGAACTGCAGGCGCTTTTTCGTTTACAAAAAAAACACAAAGTGCTGGAATAACTCCGTGGGTCAGACAGCATCTCTGGAGAACATGAACAGGCAATATTTTGGGTCGGGACCCTTAAATGTCACACCTACAAACAACGGAACAATGAAATTCCTATTTGCAGCAGCATCACAAGCCCGTAACACAAAATGCACAGATAATACATAATAAATAAAAACAAATCGATAAATTCATAACCACGATAGCAGTACAAAAAAACACATCGCGCCTGATTGTAACCGAAGAGGTTCATAGTTGAGGTTAGTGTTGTGTAGTGTTCAAGAGCCTGCTGGCTGTTGTTCTTGAACCTGGTGCTCATGGTTTTCAGTCAGATTGAATTGAGTTGAGTTGAGTTGAATTTAACTGAATCCCTGGGGTGGAAGATTGCAACCTTCACGTGGTCCGCCCTGTTTCGACTAATGCAATCAACTTAACGTGCAAAAACGGACGATCAAATAGAACAAGTTGTCCAACAACTTTAGGCTGTGCACGCCACACGAAAGACGAAGAACTGAATCCCTTATTGTCACATGCGACAGGTCTCAGTGAAATTTGTTGCTTGCATACCCAAGGTATGCTAACAGTCGCCCATAAAGGGCGCTTATAAAGTTACAATACCTTCCATACCTATCTACAGTATTATACTATACCTATGTCTAAAGTTACCTATACCTTCTTCCCGGTGGTGGCGGTGGAATGAGATTGTGGCCAGGGTAGTGTGGATCTTTGACAATACTAGCTGCCTTTGTGAGGCAGCACCTCCTACAGATCACCTAGATGGTGGGGAGGTCAGTACTCATGATGGATTAGTTTTCCCCACAAGACTGGTTCATCACTGCTGGGTGTACAAGGAGAACGAGACCAGGAATCACCTGCCAGGGGTAAGATGGCCAAGAGATCAAGCGTTTCTCCCTCAGATCTACAATCAACTCTGGTAGTAGTTCATATACTGGATTAGCAACTAAAGTACCTGGTTATTGATCGAGAAACATGAGCTTGAATCCCACCAAAGTTACATTCAAGTCATTGAATACACTCTGGAATTTTAAAGAGTTTTGTCAGCATTTGGTAACCATTGGTTGACTATTGGTTGTTGGAAAATCAATCTGATTCACTTATCTCGGTCAGAAAAGACAATCTGTCATCCCCTCCCAGTCTGGCTTCAATGTGACTCCATTCTCATTTATGCGTTTGACTCTTAGATTTGGGGCAAAGATGGGTGGTCATTAAATGCTAGTGTTGTCAGTACCCTGTGAACAAAAACAAATAAAATAAAAATTCTAATATTCATCGGTTATAGGAGCAGAATTAGGCCATTTGGCCCATCAAGCCTACTCCGCCATTCAATCATGGCTGATCTATCTTTCCCTCTTAACCGCATTCTTCTGCCTTCTCCCTATAGCTCCTGCCACCCGCAATAATCAAGAGTCTGTCAGTCTCAAGCCGTCTCTGGCAATGAATTCCACAGATTCACCACCCTCTGACAAAATAAATTCCTCCTCATCTCTTTTCTAAAGGAGCGTCCTTTTATTCCCAGAAGGACAGATCTACAATCAGCTCTGGAAGTAGTTAAAATACCGGATTAGCAGCTAAAGTTGATCCAGAAACATGAGTTTGAATCCTACCAATGTTGCCCAGGCTTCCCATCCTAATCTCTGATTCCCCTTGCCCTTCCAGTTTGATCTCCAGTCCCTGACCCTGTTCCCTGGGCTGATTCACTCAAGGGTAAACTTGCTTTGTGCTGGAAGAACTGGTTTCATTAGGAGAGGCATGTTCCAACATATGATGAACCTGGGCCGTACCGTTCTTGTGCAGACACTGAATCTGCTCACTCAACTTTCCCTCAAGAATGAATTAGTTTGCATGGATTAAAATGCTTTAAAATTATATTTTTTATTTCATAAAGACCTTGCTACCTTGTAATTGGATAAAAGAGTTAATTGAGTCATATTATACAGCATGGAAGCAATCCCTGCAGTCCACCTTGTCAGTGCCGACAAAGTTGGCATTTTGGACTAATCCCATTTCCCCGCATTTAGCCCATATAAACCCTTCCTGTGCATATATCTGTCGAAATGCCTTTCAAAAGTCATAATTGTATTTGCTTCTGTAGCTTCCTCTGGCAGCTCTTTTCAGATACGGACTACACTTTGAGTTAAAATGTTGTCCCTGAGGTTTTTCTTAAATCTTGCTCCTCTCACCTTAAGACTATGCCCTCTAGTTTTAGGAACCTCTACCCTGAGAAAAAGACTGAGCATTAACTTTATCTGTGCCTCTCAAGATCTTGTACGTCGTAGCCTCCTACGTTTCAAAGAAATGAATCCCAGCTGATCCAACCTCTCCCGGTGACTCAAGCCCACAAGACTAACATTCTGATGAATCACTTCTGCATCCTTTACTGATATAGATAGGTATGAAAATGATCCGAACTTGGTTTACCATTTCAGAATCAGCTTCCTATGAAACCCAAAGACGACGACATGATACATTGAGATTAAGTCAATCAGCTCTCAATATCATCACGGCTGATCTGACCCAGACCTGGGGCGGCACGGTGGCGTGGCGGTAGAGCTACTGCCTTACAGCGCCAGAGACCCCGGCGCTCCTGACTACGGCTGCTTGTCTGTAGGGAGTTTGTACATTCAGCCCATGACCTGCATGGGTTTTCACCGAGATCTTCAGTTTCCTCAAACACTCCAAAGACTTACAGGTTTGTAAGTTAATTGGCTTAGTATAAATGTACATTGTTCCTAGGATAGTGTTAGTGTCCGGGATCACTGGTCGGCGCGGACTCTTTGGGCTGAAGGGCCTGTTTCCGCCATGTACCTCCAACTAAATTAAATCCCAACTTAATTTCTGTGCCAGTTCCCCATAAATCTCATTTACAAGGATCTTTCGATATGATACAATAGAACTTTATTTATCCCAGGAGGGAAATTGATCTGCCAACAGTCATAACACACAAGATAAATTAAACGTGAAATTAAAGTGACGAGTGGAAAGGATTGGGGATGTGCAAAGAATTCGGGGGGGGGGGGGGGGGGGGGGGAGAGGGAAGGGGAGTCAGTCTACCCCACGACAGAAGGGGAGTCAGTCTACCCCACGACAGTTTGATAGCCAAAGGGAATAAGGATCTCCTGTGGCATCTGTACTGAATCTTTGTGGAATCAGTCTGTTGCTGAAGGTGCTCCTCAGGTTGACTAGTGTGTCAAGGAGGGGGGTGAGGGGATGATATTTCCAAAAATATATCTACCTCCTCTTGAAATACCTCCGATGATCTCCGCTACCCTCCAGGGTGGGGAATTCCAGAGAGTTACCACCAACTGCAAAAAAGAAGCTGAGGCCGGTAACGCCATTAACGAGTTGGAGGTCCTCCATCATTCCAAGTCAGTGTGGGAATAGTGATCGCAGGCAGTACCTCTGGGTAATGGAGCCAACTGAAGGAAATCCAAGACACTGTTGTAAATCTAGTCAAAACGGTAACTCGTACCAGGACTTGTGCAACCTCCTGCACTTACACTCCATTCATTCATTTGAAGTCTTACATAGTCTGTTTTTAATAAGTTCACTGTCACTTCAAAACCTTGCCTTAAATCATCTGCTTTAAATCAACTACCTTCTTCTTGATAGTCATATCTTTGCACCAACATGGACCGCCTCGGGTAGTTTCTGTTCTGTCAAACAATCCCATCTGCTCATCTGCCGAAGCCACTGGCTTGTGTGAAATATTATCAATGTACAGTCAATAGGACTGACCATGAAGAAAACCCTTGGTGCAAGATGACCATATAGACCATGTCCACACAGAAGAGACACAAAGTGAGGGAGCAACACAACAGGTCAGGCAGAATCTCTGGATGACATGTATAGGAGACGTTTCGAGTCAGGACCTATCTTCAGTTGAGGGGGGAAGGCTGGAGGAAAGGTGGGAGCAGAACCTTTAGTTCCCATCCCAAAAAGTCACCTATCCATTTTCTCCAGATATGCGGCCTGACCCGCAGTTACTCCAGCACTTTGTGGGGTTTTTTTGTAAGTCAGCATCTGCAGTTCCTTGCATCTCTGTCACACAAAAGGGATTAGTTTAATTTGGCATCGTGGCCAGCAGGGCCATCACGGGCTGAAAGGCCTGTTCTTGTGCTGTACTGTTTTATACCCTGCATTAAAACAAAGATGATGTTTTAATCAGAGCGGACTGGCAAGAAGGAAAGACCTGGATTTGTGTAGGAAGGAACTGCGGATGCTGATTTACCCAGAAAATAGACTCAGTAACTCAGCGGGTCAGGCAGCATCCCTGGAGCAAAGGAATAGGTGACATTTCGGGTCGAGACCCTTCATCAGACTGCGGGTCAGGGTAGAGCAAAACAAGAGGTATGAAAAGGTACAGAGCAAATCGGAGCTGGCACCGATGGCCAAGGAAATGTGAAGCCCACAATAGTCCATTGTTGGCTGTGGAAGAGGTGATAACGAAGGGATACAAACAGTGAAACTAGCAGGATGACTAGGGTGCGTGAAGGACAGAGAGAAGAGGGAATGCAAGGGTTAATTGAAATTATGGAAATCAGTACTCATACCGCTGGATTGTAAGCGGCCCAAGATAAATATGAGGTGCTGTTCCCCCAAATAAGCAGTTGTTCCTCTCTCTTTTTGAATACTCAAAAGTGCTTTGTAAACAGTTACACCCTTTGAAGATCCAGTCACTGCTGTAAGAAATGCAATACTAATTTTCACGCAGCAAGCGTCCACACACCCTCAGCAGATCAGACACCAATGTGAAACGAGAAACAGAGTTAACATTTCTGGTCTAAGATCTTTCAGATAAGTAAAAACATTAATGCCGTTTCCCTTTCCGCAGATGCAGGGGCGGCACATTGGCAGAGTTGCTGCCTTAAGGGCCTGTCCCACCAGCATGCAACTCTATGCGATGAACGCGATCGAACTAGAAGCGGGGGCCGCGCGGAGGTCGGGTGATCCCGTGTACAGGGCCGTTCCCACCAGCATGCGCCTGCATGCGGCAAGCGCAACCAAACCGGCAGTAGGGGCCGCGCGGAGGTCGGGTGAGTGGCGCAACGCGGCACAAAGTGAGGCGAACTTTAAGGTAAGTTCGCCAGGACAGAGAGGGGCACACAGAGAGGGGCACCGAGGCAAACACACACACAGAGGGTCACGGAGGCACCTACAGATAGGTTCACGGAGGCATGATGTCGGGGCGGAGTGTAAATGTCGAGGCGACTGCCGCGCGGAATCTTTGGACATAGTCAGTTTTTCGGAGCCCCGCGCAGTGTCGGGACGAACTCGGGAGGAACTCCGCACAATTCCGCACGGCTCCGGCGGTCGAAGCAGGACCGGCCCCGCGACGCCGGACGGCTCAAGCAACCACATTAGGTCGCGCTAATCGCATAGAGTTGCATGCTGGTGGGACAGGCCCTTTACACAACACCAGAGACCCAGGTTCAATCCTGACTACGGGTGAAGTCTGCACTGAGTTTGTACTTTCTCCCTGTGACCGCGTGTGTTTTCTCTGGGTGCTCTGGTTTCCTTCCACACAATACTATAAAAAAGTATAGGTTTGCAGGCTAATTGGCTTGGTATAATTGTAAATTGTCTCGAGGATGGTGTTAGTGTGCGAGGATCACTGGTCGGCGTGGACTCAGTAGGCCGAAGGTCCACGCTGTACGTCTAAACTAAACGAATCTAAGATGCTGCCCGACCTGCTGAGTGCTTCCAGCGTTTTCTGTTTCCCCATTCAAGGCTTCCAGCACTTGCAGTGTTTTTTGATCGCTGGTAACGTTACAATATTACTTCAGAAGCCAATCTGTCTTCAGAATTGTTGATTGAGGGCTTAGCGTGGACAGACTCGGCAGGGGGTTGGTTCCTCTCTCTCTTCTCTGAAACAGTGCTGAAACTCCAAACTGAGAGAACATATTAGAAACCATTGCTTCTAAAGGACACTGTTGCTCCCCCTCAGTGCTGGCGTGGAGCGTGGGCTCGAAGTTTGAGTTCAAGTTTCTGGAGTGGGATTTGAACCATCAGCTCAGGGGAGATATTATTACCACAGCCAACACTTGCAGTATTGAATGCATGCACCTTGATTACTTTCAAGGATATTGAGCCAATTCACCTCTTTATAAAGAAAACATAGCTCTTTTAGGAACGTTTCTATTTTTGACAGGCGTGTGGAGTAGCAGGCCTGTGCACACAAAATGGAGACTGTGTGCCTTAAGTATTTTATGAGTTATTTTATATAAAGCTTGGAAATCTGCCTCCATCTTTTTATTTTGTTTTTGCATATTTTTACTTCCCTCCCTTAATCCATCATTGGAATCGTGGTGATTGCTTCTTTAACAGATGACTATAATGTCCACTAGTGTATCTAGTGGCCCTGCCGACACTCTCACTTACCGAGGACAATTCTTCATTCAGTCTCCCTGCAGCTGGGTATGCGTTGGCCAAGTTTGCTCAGCCAGACATGTGAAAAACTGCAAGTACAGATGTTTCACCTTGCACAGACTGAGCTTTTAATTCCTCACTCCATGTAACCGCCCCCTTTGCGAGAGCCTTTGAGAAAAAAAAACGGAGTTATTTATGAGGGGCCTGTGCCAAGAATGAGGCCTGGCAAATATTAAGGTGAGTAAATTCCTTGCAGCGAGAATGTGTGTGTGTGGGATAAAGCTGCTTTATGATTTATTTTTCCTCTCTTTCTCTTGAATCCTCGGTGTTTCTTGGATGGGAAAAAATCTTGTGCGCTGCAGTAAAGGGGAAGGCGGCAGATTTTGGTTTTGAAGGAGGAAGGGGCTGGTTTTCTGAGCAGCAAAAGCTGAGTCTCAATCCGCTGATCGCCAAACCAAAGCAAAGGGCTTTGCTATTGAATATTCTCCAATTTCAAGAAACACCTCCCATGCCCCCTCCCTCTTTCCTGCGCCCCTCCCACCCCGCTTCTCACCCATATCTCCCACTAACCGCATCCCTGGTCACTACCACAGAATGCAGTGGAGGCAAATTCATTGGATGTTTTCAAGAGAGAGTTAGATATACAGTAGCTCTTAGGGTTAACGGAATGAAGGGATATGGGGAGAAAGCAGGAATGGGGTACTGATTTTCTATGTTTCTATGTTTTCCCTTTCTTCGCCCATCCTTAGCTGCCCCATTCCCTTTAATCCCCCCCACCTCTTTCCTCTCCCCTGTCCCCTTCCATCTATATCTCTCCCTCTGACTTTTAATTTCATAAGTTCATAGGTTTTAGGAGCACAATTAGGCCATTCGGCCTATCGTCGGCTTTGCTACTCTATCTTTCCTTCTCAACCCCATTCTCCTGCCTTCTCCCCGTAACCCCTGACACCCGTACTAACCAAGAATCTATCTATCTCTGCCTTAAAAATATCCTTTGACTTGGCCTCCTCAACCTTCTGTGGCAATGACCTCCACAGATTCACCACCTTTCCCCTCTTCTTCTCTCCTCATCTAACACCCCTTTGTATCTTTTTCACCTTTAGCCTTTGTCACGCTCCCCTGCTCCCCTCCCTGTCTGAAGTAGAGTCTCGACCTGTAACATCGCGTATTCCTTTTCTCCAGAGTTGCTGTCCGCTCTAAGATCTTTGGTGCTGTCTGACCCACTGAGTTATTCCAGCTTTTTGTGTCTTGTCTACACTCCCACCTGTATCTCTAACCCTGGTGTTACCTTTCACTCCTTATCTTGACACCCTTTTTTTTCTCCTTTACACCTCCAGCCTTTGTCACTTACTCTACCCCTCTGACAATCAACCCCCCACCCCCTTCACCTGTATCCACCTATCACTTGCCAGGCTTTGTCCCACCTTTCAGCTGCACCACTCTGAATAGCAAACCCTGAGAAATTGTGGAAATATGAAATAAAAATGAACAGGGCTGGAAACTGTGATTCAGGCCACATCTGCGGAGAGAGAAACAGTTAATGCTTTCAGCTTGGTGGTATTCCATCAAAAATAGAGGGAAAAAATCAAAAGCGTCTTATTTTGCGGAGACGAGGAAGTGGGTGGAGAGAAAAAAGGAAATATCTTGCAGTGGCGCAGCTGTTAGAGCTGCTGCCTCACAGCGCCAGAGACCTGGGTTCAATTTCAACCTAGGGTGCTGTGTGGAGTTTACACGTTCTCCCTGTGACTGTGTGAGTTTGCTCCAGGTGATCCAGGTTTCCTCCCACGTCCCAAAGGCGTGGGGGTTTGCAGGTTAATTGGCTTCTGTAGATTGCCTCTAGTGTGTAGGCCGTGGATGAGATAGTGGGATAGCACAGAACTCGTGTAAACGGATGATAAGTGGCCTCTGTGGGCTGAATGGCCTGTTTCCATGCTAGATCTTTCAATGAATCAAGCTTTAAATAGGGTGGTGACCGCAATACTGAACATCACAAGTAGTGATGGGGTTCTGATGAGGGAGTATGATGAGGGCTGGTAAACCACAGTGTATCAGTCTGCAGGTGAAATGGCTGGAAAGGTCTGAATTAGAACAGAGAAGAAAAACAATGCTGAAACCCGGCAGATGCTGAAAACCTGAGGTAAAAGTGGATGTTCTGAAACATTCAAGGGGTGTTTACACTGTCCATTAAACTTATATTCCAGTGTACAATTCAATGAGTGAAACAAATATCAAAAGGGGAGAGGAGCAGGTAGATTTATGGAGAACTTCCACCTCTACCCTGATTTTCTTTTTTAAATCTCACTGAAAAAGTCGCAACCTAAAGGAATTGAGGCTTAGCATAGTAAGCATGAATTTTCATCGCACATTAACTGTATAGTACATGGAACAAAGAACAGTACAGCACGGATACAGACCCTTTGGCGCACAATGTTTGTGCCGAACCTGATGCCAAGTAAAAATGATCACATCTGCTTGTACGTGATCCATATCCCTCTATTTCATGCATTTCCATGTGGTTATCTAAAAGCTTCTTAAAATGCCACTGTTGTATCTGCCTCTACTACCACCCCTGGCTGCTCATTCCTCGTCCCCACTGCTCTCCGTGGGGAAAAAAAAGGTGTCCCGCATCTCTCCATTCAAATTTCCCCCTCACACCTTATAGCCACGCCCTCTAGGGTTAGACATTTCCATCTAGGGAAAAAGGTTCTGAATGTCTACCCTCTCTATGCCTCTCACAATTTGATATACTTCTATCGTCTCCCCCTCAACCTCCGACGTTCAACAAAGTCTACCAACCTTTCCCTCAAACTCATCAGGAAGGCTGGCTCGGACTTGGGACTGGAGTTGGGTTCATGGGAGGTGGTCTTGGAGAGGAGGATGCTCCTCAAACTGTGGAGCATCGGACAATACAGCTCAACCCCTCCACGACACACTGGTCAACCTGAGGCGTGCCTTTAGCAACAGGACTGGTTTCCCCAAAATGCAGTACTGAACTTCACAGGAGATCCTTCTTCCCTGCGGCCATCAAACTGTACAACTCCTTCCCCTTATGCCGTGGGGTAGACTGACTCCCCTCCCCCCAAACCCCCGCCCCCCCATCCCCAAATCTTTGCACATCCTCAGTCCTTACCGCTCATCACTTTAATTTTATATTTCATGTATCTTGTGTTTTATGACTGTTGGCAGATCAATTTCCCTCCTGCGATAAATAAAGTTCTTGTAAACCTTCTCTGCACCCTCTCCGAAGCCACATCTTTACTGTCACACTCTTCCACTTGAGGTTGTAAGTGTTGTGTAGGGTGACTACAATCTCACTCTAAATTACCTTGCAAGGGGAAGCATCTTCTCAGCATTTACCCTGTCAAGCCCCATCATCATTTTATAGGCATCAATACAAGCAACCTTTCATCCTTCTGATGTCCTGCCCATAAGATGGCCCTTTCTGTGAAAACGTCACCCCTCAGATTCCTATTAAATCTTTCTTCCTTCACCTAAAACCTATGCCCTCTGATTCTATGTACGCCTACTCTGGGCAAGAGATGCTCCAGTGCATTCTACCCGATCTATTACTCTCATGGGTTCATACACCTCTATAAGATCACACCTCATCCTCCTGCGCTCCTGGCTGTTCAATGTACATCTAAAGAATAACAGGCAATTACTGGGAAAATGCAGAAAGCTGATGAAACTGGGGAGCGGAGGTTGGTGTTGATGTTAGACAGCACTACTTGGCCACGTTTGGTTTCAACACCACATCTCCCTTCATCAAAGGTCTCTGAAATTCACCCAAAAATAATACTGAATACCATTCACCGAAGTTATGTTGATAGATAATCCAAATACACGATTAGAAGACCACTGCAAAATGCTGGAGTAACTCGGCGGGATAGATATCATCTCTGGAGAGCAGGAATGGGTGATGTTTTGGGTCGAGATCCTTCTTCCGACCCTTCTTAATAAAGGGGTCATCCATTCCTTCTCTCCAGAGATGCTGCCTGTCCCGCTGAGTTACTCCAGCATTTTATGTCTGTCTTCGGTTTAAACCAGCATCTGCAGTTCCTTCCTACACAATAAGACCACTGCAAATCTGTTCAAAGTTTACAGACAGATTATAGGTAATTTGTGTCTAATATTGATTAGCCACCTTTAAGCACAAATATCATGGAATTAAGTAGCTTTTGTAAATTAACTAGAGCATTGAACCCAATGTGCAATGGTTGGTAATTCAAGCTACCCTTGAGAGCAAAGCACAGCTCCTTGTGCCAGTTGGATTTAGTGCACATACTGGACCCACTGGTCCTTGGATCAGAACCTGAAGCCTGAACTTTCTTCCCAGTTTGGTCTCCTCCCTCTGCTTGGCACCCTGCCTGGTGCAAGTGGAGGTTTTCCAACAATAATTAGAGTTAAACACAGATGCCACATGAGCCAAAGGTAGAGCATTGGCCTCCATTCCAGCTGAGGTGGCTCATTCTTGCCAAGACCACAGCAAGAATATAACAATCAGACCTTACATAGGGGAACTGTGAGGAATGAGGGTAAATCTGTCCCAGCCTTGCAGTGACCCGTGATGGAGAGGGTACGAACCCTTTGGCCTTTGACATCCCCAACCTGATCACACCTTCCATTTTTTCCCCCCCGCACATCTCATAAGGTCAAGAATGATAGGAGCAGAATTAGGCCATTTGCCCCATCAAGTCCTCTCCGCCATTCAATCATGGCTGATCTATCATTCCCTCCTAAACCAAATCTCCTTGAAAGTCAGTGATGGAAAGTCTTTAGGGAGATAGACACAAAAACGGGTTTAGGTTATAGAGTTCGGTCATAGAGCATGGAAACAGGCCATTCAGCCCACAGACCCAACGGGTCAGACAGCATCTCTGGAGAAAAGGAGTAGGTGACGTTATGGATCAAGACCCGTCTTCAGACCGAGGGTCAGGTGAAAGGGAAACGAGAGATATAGAGAGATATAGAACAAATGAATGAAAGATATGAAAAAAATAATGATTATAAAGGAATCGGGCCCTTGTTAGCTGTGGGCTGGGTGAAAACAAGTTGCAATGAGACAAAGTTTAAAGAATTCCACAGTTTCACCTCCCTTGACTAAAGGAATGTGTCCTCATCTCAATAGACAATAGGTGCAGGAGTAGGCCATTCGGCCCTTCAAGCCAGCACCTTCATAAAATAACGTTCTTTAATTCTGACGCTATGACCTCTATTCCTAGACTCTCCCACTAATGGAAACATCCTCTCCACATTCACTCTATCCAAGCCTTTCACTATTCTGCGTGTTTCAATGATGTGCCCCCTCATTCTTCTAAACGCCCTTCAGTGGCAAAGAATTGTGTGTGTGCGCGTGTGTGTGTGTGGGTATTTGTATTGTCACGTTATGAGGTATAGCTGTGTGCGTATGAGTGTGTATGAGAGTGCATCTGCATGTCTGTGTGCCTGAGCGTTGAGTCATGGACATATACACTAAAGAGTGTTCTCCAGTCATTATAGGACCCCACATCATTGGACCACGACCTCGAGGCTGTGTGGGAGCAAGTGCACCCTACATCGCAAGCACTCACAGGCAGGCATCTTCCCCGCTCAGAACTGGAGTGAAACAAATCAGCTTCAGTCTCCAAGAGCCTGCCTCATTAGAAGCGGAGAAAGCTTTTAATGCTGGCTCAGAGAATGTTTTGCTGCATCATTAGAATTATTTTTGAAATGCATCAGCATACTGAAGTTGAAACCCCGCCTGTGTTCAATCTAATTAGCCTGAATCCCTGCTATGTATAAGGTGCATTAAATGTTCCTGCGCTGTAAATCCCTATCATGAAGGAATTTCTTGCTTGCATGCAAGAGATTCCTCCCAGTGAATGCTGCAGGTGGAAGGCTCTTGTCAGCAAAGATACTGCTTGCCAGTCTAACAAACCGGTTTGGTCGGCTTTCGTACACTCTTGAGGTTTCAGGGTTTGATGCGAGACTGCAGAGAGTTTACTATTCCCAGCGGATTGAGAGCTTCCATAGATCACTGGACAAGGGAGGGTAAAGAAAATATCTGGCTGGTTCCTCGGTCCTGTTTGTTATCCACGTATTAAACCCAGGAACCCTACGCGTGCTCAGTTTGGAGAGTTTTATTAAATCAGCACAGAAAGAGGCCACTGGTTCAGGGAAGAAGGGCCTCGACCCGAAACGTTGCATATTTCCTTCGCTCCATAGATGCTGGCTCACCCGCTGTGTTTCTCCAGCATTTTTGTCTACCACTGGTTCAGGGTACAGGGCTCCAATCTGAAACGTCGCCCCTCCATTTTCTCCAGAGGTGCAGCCTGACCTGTTGAGTTACGGCAGCACTTTGTGTCTATCTTTGGTGTAAACCAGCATCTGCAGTTCCTTCCTACACTGAAAGAGGTAATTTACCATAAATTACCTTTGCCAATTCCTCATTTAGTCCTGCTTCCCTGCTCTTCCCCTCAGCTCTGCAAAATATTCCATTACAATTAGTTTCCCTATCCGATTTTGAAAGCTATTGGTTTAGAGACACAGCATGGAAACAGGCCCTTCGGCCCACTGGGTCCATGCCGACCAAGATCACCCTTTCACACTAGTTGTACGTTGACTCAGGTCTGGAACTGGGCGTGGAATCCAGGTGAGTTGTTGGCCCCGGACTGCTGGCGGCCGGGAAGCGTTCGAGGAAGCTGTGTGGGCTGTCGGTGGCGGCAGTAGGTCCCGCCTGGAAGCGGCAAGTGCACGAGGTGAGACAGCAGGAACGGGGTACTGATCAGCCATGATTATATTGAATGGCGGTGCTGGCCCAAAGGGCCAAATGGGCTACTCTAGCACCTATTTCTAATGTTTCTATGAGCTGGGGATGGCACAGGTGTCCGTCGCTGTAAGCAGCAGGGGAGACCACGCGAGCTGGAGGCGGCCATCGGTAGGTCCGAACTCTATAACCTACACCCGTTATAAAGAGGTCCGTTAAAACTAGGGTGAATTTATTCCCTGGTCTCCACATGGGCAACCTAAACACACAGAGGGGGTCGTGGGTGTATGGAATGTGCTGCCAGGCGAGACAGGAACTATAACAGTATTTTAAAGATATTTGAAGATAGACACAAAAAGCTGGAGTAACTCAGCGGGTCAGACAGCATCGCTGGAGAAAAGGAATAGCTGACGTTTTGGGCCGAGACCCTTCTTCAGACTGAAAAGACATTTGGACAGGTGCATCGATAGGAAAGGTTTAGGGGTTTTTTGAGCCAAACACATTCAGGTGGGATTAATGCAGATGGGGCATCTTGGTTGGCATGGGCAAGTTGGCCGAAGGGCCTGTTTCCGTGCTGTACCACTCTATGACTCAAGTGAAGTGACATTCTGGCCCAAAGGTCAGAGTTCAATGCACAGGTGTGGGGCCTTGTGACTTGTGTGAGGAGAATCTAACAAAGATTGTTGCGCGCGGGGAGCGGGGGTGGGGGGAGGAATGTAAATAAAATAAAAAGTTGTAAAAAGAATTGAATGAAATAATTAGCCAAAGAACATCAACACCATGACAAGTAAAACAGAGACTCAAGGATGTCACGGAAGGTGACTTGCAAAATGCCTGCAGGGATTCCAATGGGTTTTGCACTCTGTTTTTATTTGGAAAATAGTAAAAAAGCCTTCCAAAAAAATAACTATAGATGGCTAGGAAAGAGAAACAAAACAACTGTAGAACTCTTTTCTCCAATGCTGACAGAAACACAAACAGTGTCCAAATGAAAGGGGAAAAAAAAACAAAAGTCCAACACCTGCATGGTGAACAAAGAGGTCTGACAAGACTTTCATCACCCTGGATAATAAAAGCTTTTCAGTTCCCTTCAGGCTTTCTTTTTCCCTCTTTCAAGGAAGAGTATGCTGGTTCCGAGCAGTTTGGCTGCCCACCCCCAGAAGGTTACACTTTCCAAAATCTTTGCGAGGATTACCTCCTGCCCATGTCCCAATTTAATGAATGAATGAATGGAGGATACTTTATTGTCACATGTGACAAGTCACAGTCATATTCTTTGATTTGCACACCCAAGGTATGCAAAAAGTCGCCACATAAACGGCGCAGACGCAGTTACAGAGTGTCCCGCACCAGGTCCACCTTTTCCCCCCACCCCTCACGGCGCTTCCCCCACGCTGGGTCCTCCTTCCCCTCCCACCCCCCTCCTTCCACTCTGTAATGTGATGTGATTAGTCGCTGCGCGGAACGTCACCTATCCATAATCTCCACACACGCTACCTGACCCGCCGACGTGCTCCAATATCTTATTTTGTAAACCAGCACCTACAGTTCCCTGTTTCTACAAATTCTGTAATCTGAGATAGGGTGAGGGCACAGAGTCATTCTCTCAGGGTAGGGGAATCAAGAACTGGAAGACATAGGTTTAAAGTGAGAGGGGAAAGATCTAATAGGTACCTGAGGTACAGCTTTTTCACACACAGGGCGGTGGGTATAGTGAGTCAAGTGTGTTTTATTGTCATATGGCCCGTAAAAAGAACAATGAAATTCTTATTTGCAGCAGCACAATATATGAAAAAACACAAATAAATAGACAATAGTAGTGCAAAGTAAAAAATGATGCCCCCAAATCTTCTCTTTAATGACCCCACCCAATCTTAGTCCTGATCTTGTATACCTCTCTCTTAGAGGCATTGAGCCATACAACATGGCACCAGATCCTTTGGCCCACCTTGTTCATGCTAACCCAACAACCCATGTTTTTGGGCGGCACGGTGATGCAACGGTAGAGTTGCTGCCTTACAGCCCAGAGATCCGGGTTCGATCCTGGCTACGGGTGGTGTCTGTACGGAGACCTGTGACCACGTGGGATTTCTCCGGGTGCTCCGGTTTCCTCCCACACTCCAAAGACATACAGGTTTGTAGCTTAATTGGCCATTGCAAATTGCCCCTAGTGTATAGGATAGTGTGATCTCTGATCGGCGCGGACGTGGTGAGCCGTTTCCACGCTGTATTTCTGTACTCCACATTGGATCACTGTATCACTAACGTCTAAAGATTGAACCCCATTATCTAACCAGATAAAAACCCTCATCCCTAGAACCATTTCCTGCACCTCATATAAGGCCAACACATCCAGAACTACCATTTATAGGATGTGGAGATGTACATAATTCATACATTAACATAATTGGGATAAAACATAGTCGTATGTTTAGATAGTCGGAGTATTTATATAGTGGGGAATGTACATAATTAAGGCATTTACATAGTGATAAAATGTACACAGCATGGCCTGTATATGGTTTGTGTATTTATGTAGCTGTTTTTTCTTCATATATTGGGGAAATATACATAGTTGGTGTATTTACAAGGTACATAATTGGGACATTTATATAACTTTAGCTTGTGAGGTGGAGAATGAGAGGGAATCTGCCTGACACAAAGCACCCTGTGTCTTAAAACTCACAGAAATCAAAAACAGAGATTTCAAACATTTCTTTTCTCTAAGCTTCTAAATGCCTCGATTCCAAAAATGTAAACATTTGCTAAACTGTTGCTTAAAAACTCTGGCATTTTTCTTACAGTGTGTAAATGAGTTTATTAAAACACACCCTTTGCTATTTTTGTGAAGGAATTGAAGTTTTTATGTGTTTTGCATGCACGGTGTTTTGCTAAATGTGAGGCTTTACCCACTGGGGTTCTTGGTCTTAGTTTAGTTCAGTTTAGTTCAGTTTAGAGATACAGCACGGAAACAGGCCCACCGGGTCCGCGCCGACCAGCCATCCCCACACATTAACACTGTCCTACACCCACTAGGGACAATTGTTTTACATTTACCAAGCCAATTAACCTACAAACCTGTACGTCTTTGGAATGTGGGAGGAAACCGAAGGTCTCGGAGAAAACCCACGCAGGTCACGGGGAGAACGTACAAACTCCGTACAGGCAGCATCCGTAATCGGAATCGAACCCGGGTCTCCGGCGCTGCATTCGCAGTAAGGCAGCAACTCTACTGCTGCGTCACCATAACTGCATTTACCCCCAACCACCGATCACCCGTTCACACTCTTTCAATGTTATCCCACATTCTCATTCACTCGAGGGGCAATTTTACAGAGGCCAATGAACCTACAAACCTTCTAAAGATTAGTTTAGAGACACTGCATGGAAACAGGCCCCATCAGCCCACCCAGTCCGCACCGGCCAGCAGTGGGATGATATGTGGGTAGAAACTGGGGCACCCGGAGGAAACCCATGCAGTCAGAGGAAGACGTGCAAATGAGCTCAGGATCAAACCCAGGCTTCTGGCGCAGTGAGGCAGCTGCTGTACCAGTGCGCCACTCAGCCATCCTAGAGATGCTACCATCTTGGACACAGCCTGCAGTGGATGGCGCGGTGGAGCAATGGTGGAGGACATTGACAGTATCGCCAGTAACTCCAACGCACTGCAATCGACTGGACAACGGGCCTTTAAGGCCAAGATAAGACTCTACATTTGTTACATATTAAAAAATCTGAAGAGTACAAAATGGCTGTGGAAACATGGTGACTATTGGGAACAGCCTCAGTGGAATCGACTATAAGACCACAAAATATAGAACAGTACAGCACAGGAACAGGCCCTTCGGCCAACAATGCTTGTGCCAAACATGATGCTTAGCTGAACTGAACTCATCTACCTGCCCATGATCCATGTCCCTCTATTCCCTGCATATCCGTGTGCCTTACAAAAAAGCTTCTTAAACACCTCTATTGTATCTACTTCCACCACCACCCCTAACAGTGAATTCCAGGCCCCCACCACCCACTGTGCAAAGAAACGTCACGCATATCTCCATTAAACTCCCCCTCCCCCCCTCTCACTTTGTAGTTATGCTCTGTAGTGTTGGGCATTTCCACCCTGGGGAAAAAGGTTCTGACTGTCTACCCTATCTACGCCTCTCATCATTTTATATACCCCTATCAAGTCTTTATTCTTAGGTCTTTATTCTTTGGAACGTAGAAGGTTAAGGGGGGACTTGATTGAGGTCTTTAAAATGATGAAAGGGATAGACAGAGTTGACGTGGATAAGCTTTTCCCATTGAGGGTAGGGAAGATTCAAACAAGAGGGCATGACATGAGAATTAAGGGACAGAAGTTTAGGGGTAACATGAGGGGGAACTTCTTTGCTCAGAGAGTGGTGGCTGTGTGGAATGATCTTCCAGCAGAAGTGGTGGAGGCAGGATCGATTTTAACATTTAAAAGTAAAGTGGATAGGTATATGGACGAGAAGGGAATGGAGGGGTATGGTCTGAGTGCAGGTAGATGGGACTAGGGGAAAATAAATGGTCGGCTCGGACTGGAAGGGCCGAGAAGGCCTGTTTCCGTGCTGTAATTGTTATATGGTTATATAAGTCCCCCTTCAACCTCCTATGTTCCAGAGGAAGCAATCCAAGTCTATCCAACCTTTCCCTGTAGCTGAAACCCTCTAATCCAGGCAACATTCTGGTAAGGCAGACAGTTCCTTGTTGTTACTGAAAGTCAGGTTGTTATTCTGTCTCTCTCGTTCCGTTTCTTCTCAATGGACTGGGAAAACAACTTACAAGAATCAGTCACATCTTTCATCGACTTTTTGGAATCATGTGATGCAGCAGTACCGTAAAGATTACTGATTTCAGGTCAGGTTGTGGATAGATTTACATCTCCGAACAAAGATTTTAAAATTTCTTTTTTAAGAGTCTTTTTCTCCTATTTCTACTTTCTATTTTTTTCTTTTCCTAGATACACACTTCACGTCTTTCTATTTTCTACTATCTAGTTTTCATCTTTTTCTATTTTTTTTTTTACTTCCTTTTCAAAAACATAAAACTAGAGGTTGTACATAGAATGTATAACGTTATGACATAGTTGGCACCTAAAATTAGGTACCACTGTATTGTTTTGTACTGAATTAACTTCTAATAAAATAAATTAAATTAAAAACATTTAAAAAAAAAGAATCAGTCACATAAGTATATAGAACATAGAACAGTCCCAGCACAAGAACAGTCCCTTCGGCCAACAATGTCCAAATATAATGCCAGGATAAACTAATCTCCTCTGCCTCCATGTCCCTCCATTCCCTGCATTTCTATATGCCTGTCTAGCAGCCTCTTAAATGCCACTATTGTATCAGCCTCCACCCACCACCACTGGCAGCAAGTTCCATAATTTTGTGAACTTCTGTCGGGTCTCCGCTCAGCCTCCGATGCGCCAGGGAAACCAATCCAACTTTGCCCGACCTCTCCTCATACCGAATACCTTCTAATCCAACAAGAAAAAGACACAATGCGCTGGAGAAACTCAGCTGGTCAGGCAGCCTCATTGGAGAACATGGATAGGTGGCGTTTCTGGCTGGGACCCTTCTTCAGTGTTTGAAGAAGGGAAGACGACCTGAAAAGTCACTTATCCATATTCTCCAGAGATGCTGCCTGGCCCACTGAGTTCTTTAGCATTTTGAGTCTTTTTTTTGGAAATGTTCATCTGCATTTCCTTGTTTGCACTGTACCTTCTGAACCAGGTAGCATCCGCACCCTCTGCACCCTCTCCAAAGCTTCTGCATCCTTCCTGTGATGGGGTGACCAGAACTGCTCGTGAGACTCTAAATGCCGCTCGTCCTTCAAAGCTGCAAGGTGACTTCCTGATGCTTATAATCAATGCCCTGACCGATGAAGGCAAGCATACTGTACGCCTTCTGTGTCCCATTCTATATTCTTGTGTTGCCACCTTAACTTGAAAATGTATGAAGGATTTGCGTTGCTTTTTTTAGCAACTTGCTTATGATCTGTGCATTCATCAGGTTTTTGACAAATACCATACGTGTGTCAAAACACAGGAGAACCTGTTCAATGTGTTGTACGTACTGTGCCGGAGTGTTCTTAGCCAGCCTGACTGACCTGAATGGGTTCTATTGACGAGCCCCGAGGTATCAGCTCTCCCAACCTGTACGGACCAAAAATAAAATTCATCAGCAAGGTTATTTTAACAAATACAGTTTGTGGACGCAACAGAAAAAGTCCACACTGTTAACAATCAACCAGGAAACACTTTGGTATTAAGTCAACAACCTGCTGCATTGCATCATGAAATAAAGCACGAACAGTAGCACTATTTTAACTCGAGAAATACTCAGGTCCTGTCCCTGAACGCTGTGCAATCAACATTAAGAATCTCCCCTCCACTATAGCCTTGTGACTTTGCTTTCTAACTCAACAGCATGCCTCAGCTTTGTTTAGAGATACAGGATGGAAGTAGGCCCTTCAGCCCGCCAAGCCCACGACGACCATCGATCACCCGTTCACAGTAGCTCTATGTTATCCCACTTTCTCAGCCACTCCCAATACACCAGAGTCAATTTACAGAGGACAATTAACCAACAAACACGCAAGTCTTTGGGATGTGGGAGGAAACCAGAGCGCCCAGAAGAATACCATGCGGTCACAGGGAGAACATGCAAACTCCACACGCGCAGCACCCGAGGCTGGGATTGATCCTGGGTTTTTGCTTCTGTAAGGGAGCAACTCTATCGGTTGTGCCATTGTACGATGGACAATCTGAGCATAATTCTAGGAGAAGAAACATGTGAACACCAGCCAACATGTCCCACCTGCCAGTGTTTGGCCCATATCCCTCCAAACCTGTCCTATCCATGTACCTGTCTTAAATGTTGGGATAGTCCCTGCCTCAACCACCTCCTCTGGCAAGCGTGTTCCATATACCCACCACCCTTTGTGTGAAAAGGTTATCCCGCAAATTCCCATTAAGTCTTTTCCCCTTCACCTTAAACCTGTGTCCTCTGGTCCTCGATCTGCCTACTCTGGGCAGGAGACTCTGCGTCTACCCGATCTAGTCCTCTCATGTTTTTAGACACCTCAATAAGATCGCCCCTCGTCCTCCTGCGCTCCAGGGAATAGAGCCGTCGTTGGCGAGCGTGGAGTCCAGTGGATGAAGATTAGTCACCCAGCTGGAATTTGCTGCATTGTGCACGGTTCCAGGAACAAAGGAGGGCAGAGGTCAGGGTCCACGTTTCCTGCACAGCTGCCAGTGAGAATTGACAGCTCAAAGTGGGGCCGTAAACTGAAACCAGGCCACCAGGGGCCAACAGGTGTGAGGATGCTGCTGGCTGTCAGTCATCGACATTGTTCCCGGAACTCGGAACGTGCAGAGGAATCTCCGCTATTTTATTTTCATTTCTTTGCAAACAAAACAACTTAAAACAAAACAAAAAAATTATTCCGTGGGATTGGGAAGACATTGGCAACACTGGCATTTAATGCCTATCCCTGAGAGGAATGTGGGGAGTCACTTTCTTGTACCTCAGGTGACGACACTATTTTGATGGGAATACAGAGGGATACAGAGCCGGCGAGGACAGTGATTTATGTGCGAAAAAAAGACACAATGTTCTGGAGTGACCTTGATCTATGGACTATGCATTTGGAGTCATCGAGTGGGCCAACTTGCCCACACCGACCAACATGTCCCATCTACACCAGTTCCACCTTCCTGCGTTTTGTCCCAAATCCCACCAAACCTGTCCTACCCATGGACCTAAGATAGACACAAAAAGTCGGAGTAACTCAGCCGTTAAGGCAACATCTCTGGAGAAAAAGGAAATGGGTGATGTTAAGGGTCGAGACCCTTCTTCAGACTGAGAGACAGGGGAAAGGGAAAGGAGAGATATAGACAGTGATATAGAGAGATATTGAACAAATGAATGAAAGATATACAAAAAATAACAACGATCAAGGAAAGGTGGAGCCCACATTGTTCCATTGTTGGCGGTGGGCGAGGTGATCAATGTCTCCAAGCAATCTACATGACTCTTAAATGTTCTCAAACTTTGATTGCACGAAGGACTTTGGTTTTGCGCTATTATGGTTATTTAGTATTATACTTATTAAGTTGTTGTGCTATGACTATTATATATTGTTCTGTGTGTTGTTGCATTTATAGTCCTGTTAAGATGCAGCAAGTAAGAATTCCATTCTTCTGTGGTCAGCACATATGTCCCTTGACTCGTATTGCTCCATTTTCAAGTGCCCCCTTGACCTCCCACGAGTCTGCTATCTCCTATCATTGGACCCTTGCAATTGACCATCATAGCTTTCTTGCCTGTCAGGAAGGTGAGGTTGAAGGCTGAAAACATCAGGCCATCTGCAGACCTTCCATTTACTCTCAAACTCTCTCTGTGGGGCAACAATTCTCTTCCAGGTCTCACGACGAAAATATTGGCACACCCTAGCCTTGGACTCTTTGCTTGGAGACCGATGTTCACCAGGTTGATTCTTGGGAGGACTAGGTTGAACTCATACGATCCTGACAGAGGGCAAATCCTGGGAGAAAACTCGACACGAAATGCTGGAGTAACTTAGCGGGACATCTCTGGATAGAAGGAATGGGTGACGTTTCACGTCGAGATCCTTCTTCATTTCCTTCCTGCACAACTAAACTTGCGTGCATAGATTCAAGCTAAGGGAAGGAATTAAGATGGAGGTGGAGGAAAATTTATTAGATGGTCATGAAATCTTGCAATTTGCTATCACAGAGAGATATACGGAGGTGGAGTCACTGAATATATTCACAGCTGAGATATATTACGTTTGGACTAAATGGGGAGTTGAGGATGTTGAGGAACAGGGGCCAGGCACGTGCCGTCAGGGTAGGCAAGGTAAGCACTGCCTGCCCTGACTAAAATTATAACATAGTAATTATTAAATATAAACAGTAAAGGCATGGGAGAATTACGCCTATCTAAGAGATCGATCTCTCAGGTAGGCATAATTCTCCGTGCCTTTCAACCGCAACACGCGATGGTCTGTGCAGCCCACGTGCCGTCCGCGCTGCTTGAAGCCGTCGATTTCAAGCGGAGCTGAAGGCAGCAGAAATTCTGCCTTTGCAGTACTGCGCATGCGCAGCATCACACTGCACATGCGCAGCGCGAGTTTCTTGGCTGGTTTTTCAAATATGGATTGTCATTATTTTAAGAGTATCTTCAGAAACAGAGAGTGAAGAAGGGAGTTTGTGTACCAATAATGTGGTAAGTACATGTCTTGGTGTTTTATGTTTTTAAATACTGTATTTCCTGGGGTGAGGGGGGTGGGGGGGGGGGGGGGGGAAGAGAGCTCCTTTCACAGTGTTTGGTGAGTCGGGCCAGGGTAAAGTTGCGGGGAGGGCAAGAGCGTTGTGAAGGAGTGGATCGGGGCCAGTAACCCACTTGCAACGCTCCGGGCACGGAGGCACCGCATTGTGGCCGGGGAGTGAATTAGCTCGGGTGGCTGTGAGTGGCTGCCGGGACCGGACGGCCCCTTCTGCCAATCCCCACTCACCTCTGGCAGTGCTTTCCATATGAATACCTCTCTCCTGCCGCTTGCCGGCCTCACTCATGTCAGCCGCTTCCCACAAATCTTTAAGTTCCAACAGTGGGCTCAAGGGACCAATTGAGGTTACTCGGCAGTCGGAATTGAAGGATTAGCGGGAAGCGGCTGGCATGAGTGAGGTCGGCGAGCGGCAGGTGAGAGGTGTTCAGACGGAGAGCACTGCCACTGTGAGCGGGCCGGCAGAAGACGCTGAAGTGGCAGCCGGTTCTGCTGTCGGGTCCCGGCGGCCACTTGCAGTTACCCGAGCTGCTTCCCTCCGCAAAAGTGGTGGCTAGTTCTGCTGTCTGTGCCCAGAGCGCTGCGGCAGCGGTGAGTGAGTTACTGATATGAGCTCAGACCCCATCCTTCTCAACAACCTGCCCTCCCCGCAACTTTAACCCCTGGCACAGACTCTCTGAATTGGTACTTATTTTTATTTTTTATTTTTAAGGAGAGAACAATCTGCGCATGCGCGGTTTAAGATTTTTTTTAAAAGCTGACTGACTGCCTACCTTGAGTAATTACTCACGGGGCGTGCCTGACGGGCAATGGTGAACACGGATACAATAGTGGCATTTAAGAGGCTTTTCGATTGGAACATGGATAGGCAGTGAATGGAGGAATATGGATCACATGCAGGCAGAGGAGATCAGTTTAACTTGGCATTATGTCCGGCATGGACATTGTGGGCCAAACGGCCTGTTCCTGTGCTGTTATGGACTATGTTCTATAAAAGTGGAGTTGAGGCCAAGGACAATCAGCCATGATCTTATTGAATGGTGGACCTGGACAATGAACGGTCATCTCCTGTTCCCATTTTGTATTCCCAGCAATATCTCCTCATGCCTCATTTGGGCAGTAGGCAGGCTGACGACATTCAAATGCAGTCAGGTAGTGAAAATGATCACGGTGTCCTGAAGTGAATGTGTACCAAGTAACGATCTGCCCCAGTTGGACTTTAGACTTTAGAGATTCAGTGCAAAAACAGGCCCTTTGGACGTCAGAGCCCATGCCGACCAGCGATCACCCCATTGACTTGCACTATCTTACACACTAGGGACAATTTACGATTTTACCAAAGTCAATTATCCTACAAACCTAAATGTCTTTGGAGCATGGGAGGTAACCGGAGGAGACACAGGGTGAAGGTATACACTCTGTGCAGACAGCACCCTTAGTCAGGATCGTATTCAGTAAGGTAGCAACTCTACCACTGCGCCACCATGCCGCCCCAAGTTAGAAACCTTCTTCTGGTGTGAACCTATCAGATCATTTACACATCTGTGTAATATACACCTAAGCAGTTTTCACATCGACGCTCCAGAACAAACTGATCCATGCAGAAAATTCCAATCTCGGTGACCACATTCCACCTGCCCTGACTGTGTGGAATTCCTAATCCAAGCACAATATTTAAACACTCATTCAAAGGCTTCTGGATCTCCCAGTTGCTAACCATCTTAACTCCCCTTCCCATTCCCAGACCCACCTTTCTGTCCTGGGCCGCCTCCATGGCCAGAGTAAGGCCACACGCAAACTGGAGGAACAGCACCTCGTGCAGCTTGGGCAGCTTACAACCTAATGCAATGAACATTGAATTTTCCAATTCAAGAGTCAAGGGTGTTTAATTGTCACATTTACCGAAAACGGAGAAATGTAATTCTTATTTGCAGCAACATTAAACGTCAGTTCTCATAGGCAGCACGGTGGCGCAGTGGTAGAGTTGCTGCCTTGCAGCCCTTACAGTGCCAGAGACCCGGTTCGATCCTGACTACAGGTGCTGTCTGTATGGAGTTTGTACGTTCTCCCCGTGACCATGTGGATTTTCTCCGAGATCTTCGGTTTCCTCCCACACTCAAAGACGTACAGTTTTGTAGGTTAATTGGGTTGGTACAAATGTAAAATTGTCCCTTGTGTGTGTAGGATGGTGTTAGCATGTGGGGCCTCGCTGGTCGGTACAGACTCAGTGGGCCGAAGGGCCTGTTTCTGCGCTGTATCTCTAAACTAAACTAAAAACTACAACAAAAACTGTGGAATACATTTTTGACAGTGCGGTCGCCACTGAATATCAGGTAAATTAACCCATCCTATCACTTTCTCAGAAGTTCCTGACGTGGCTGCCTGGGCCATTTTGGTATCGAACCGCCGTTGGTCGGGCAACCTCTACACTGAAACCATTTTTCCTTATTTGTCCAGACACTCTGCATCACCTGCTGAGAAGACCTGTCGCCCTTATTGTGCATGGAGGGGCAGCACGGTGGCACAGCGATAGAGTTGCTGCTTTACACGCCAATGACCCGGGTTCGATCCAGACTATGGATGCTGTCTGTACAGAGTTTGTACGTTCTCCCCGTGACCTGCGTGGGTTTTCTCCGATATCTTCGGTTTCTTCCCAAACTCTAAGGACGTACAGGTTTGTAGGTTAATTGGCTTAGTGTGTGTAGGATAGTGTTAATGCATGGAGATCGTGATCGGCACGAACTCGATGGGCCGAAGGGCCTGTTTACACGCTCTATCTTCAAAACTAAAACTAAGTTCAAGTAGCCCTTCTTTCTGTCAGCGCTGGGAAAACTCTGGAAATAAGTAGCTGCTTCCCATTAAAATCGCCAAGAGTTTGTCGGATCAGTAGTAAAACCCAATGAGGTTTACTCAAATCGGTCTGGGATGGAAACCGGTTGGGTTGGCTTATCAGTCACTCCAATTCCCTGGTGGTGCAGTTGATTCAAAACTGCTCCCTGCAATGATTTGTTACTGCGGCTGAGCAATAAATACCAGCCTTGCATTTCGACAAGAACCACTTAATCGAAAAGAGCAGGTTTCATTCTGCCACTTTCCTCTCCGATGATAACATTTTCACGTGTCCTCATCCCAATAAGCCCAAGCCTGGTGCTCATCAATCCTTCTCAGTTTGAGATTGGTCGGGACATCTGCAACCACCAGAAGTCAATGTAGGTCAATTGTAGGTCAATTGGCCGCTGTAAATTGGCCTAGTGTGTAGGAAGCGGATGAGAAAGCGGGATAACATAGAACTAGAGAGAACTGATGATCGACGGTCGGTGCGGACTCGATGGGCCGAGAGGCCTGTTTCTACGCTGATTAGGCCGTTCGGCCTATCAAGTCTACTCTGCCATTCAATCATGGTTGATCTATCTCTCTCTCCTAACCCCATTCTCCTGCCTTCTCCCCATTACCTCTGACTCTATACTGATCAAGAATCTATCTATCTGCCTTAAAAATATCCACTGACTTCTGTGGCAAAGAATTCCACAGATTTACCACCGACTAAAGAAATTCCTCCTCATCTCCTTCCTGAAAGAACATCCTTTAATTCTTTCCCACAGAAGCCTGTGGAGGCCAAGTCACTGGATATATTTAAGGCAGAGATAGATAGATTCTTGATTTGTATGGGTGTCGAGGGTTATGGGGCCAAAGCAGGAGAATAGGGTTAGAAGGGAGAGAGAGATCAGCCATGATTGAATGGTGGAGTAAACTTGATGAGCCGAATGGCCTAATTCTGCTCCTGTCACTTATGATCTTATGATCTCTAAGTGCTGCAGGAGGCAGTGGAATTTCTTGGCTGCACATTTAGCAGTGAGAAAGAAATGGTAAACATGGCCAATGATGAGTGACAGGAGATAAATTAAATCATGTCCCTACCTCAGTGGTACCACCCACTAGTTATTCAATATCCTTTACATGGTCATTATTGGCCATCACTCACATACCTGATGAGGCATTTGGCATCTCTGCCCTGCTTCAACGTCTTTGTCAAGACAGATTTTATTTTTTGCCGTTTAGTTTTAGTTTTGTGATACAGCGCGGAAACAGAACCTTCGGCCCACCGAGTCCGCGCCGACCAGCGATCCCCGCACATTAACACCATCCTACACACACGAGGGACAATTTTACACTTGTCCCAAGACAATTAACCCACAAGCCTGTACGTCTTTAGAGTGTGGGAGGAAACCGAACATCTTGGGGGGAACCCACGAGGTCACGGGTAGAACGTACAAACTCCGTACAGAGAGCACCCGTCGTCGGGATCGAACTCGGGTCTCTGGCACAGTAAGCGCTGAAAGGCAGCAACTCTACCGCTGCGCCACCGTGCCACCCATTTGGTAAAACATTTACAGGAACCAGGTTCAGACTTCACCGAAAAAGCCATTCTACCCACTAAAAACATGCCAGTTATTTGTGAGTAATCTATTCAATCCCATTCTTCATATCTTTCTTCAGGGAGTTGCATATAATCTTCCTTCAAATGTCCATCGCTCTACCTGTTTGCCTCTGCACACACCACCCCTACTAACAGATTGTTCCAGATCAAATCAAGTCCGTTATCACTGGAAAAGCACACTGGGGTACAAGTACAATGAATATCTTGCTTGCAGCAGCATCACAGCCTCATAGAAAGACGCAAAGTGCTGGAATAACTCAGTGGTTCAGGCAGCATCTCTGGAGACCATGGACAAGGCGATGTTTCTGGC
Source organism: Raja brachyura (assembly GCA_963514005.1). The sequence goes on from OY740810.1 coordinate 10,240,519, forward strand.
CGGGACTCTTCATCAGACGGTAGTGGGAGAAATTTGGAAGAGAGGAGGGGTAGGACAAAGCTCGGCATGTAATAGGTTGATAGACACAAAGTGATTGAGTAATTCAGCAGGTCAAGCAGCAACTCTGGAGAAAAAGGATGGGTGAGGTTTTGATCTCTCAGTCTGAAGAAGAGCCCCAACCTGAAACATCACCCATCATTTACCTCCAGAGATGCTGCCTGACCCATTGAGTTACTCCCTAGTGTCTCTAGTGTGTGTAGCATAGAGTTAGTGTGCGGGGATCGTTGGTCGCCGTGGCCTCGGTGGGCCGAAGGGCCTGTCTCAAGCTGTAACTCTGAACTAAACCGAGTGCTGCTGGAGGATCCTCAACTCAGTGAAAGACGCTCTTTGGTCTGCCCGAGCGTTGTTCACCACCCAGCAGAGCGAGATGTCCGTCGGGGAATGTTGCCGGCTGGCCCACTGCAGATTGCAGGAGTACGTGCTGAGGGACGCACTGAAGCTCGGTGTAGCCAACGCCAAGGCTCGGAGGGGGAGGGCCACAGTCTAAGGTTCTTCCGCTGCTGGACATGGGGGGCACGGTATGGTGGAAATGCCCCTCAAAATAAGGGAAGGTATCCCATGCCAGGGGGCCACATGAGTGGCACGGGTGGGGGATAGATTCGTGAAATTTGAGCAATGTATATAGACTGTATGGAACAATTTGTATAGCCTTCGAAAATGTCGGATGAATTTTTCGCACGGTTCATGTATTGTATATATTTATTACCCGAATAAATTTAAAAAATAAAATAAAATAAAAACTTTTTTTTTAAACTCTGAACTAAACCGAGTCATACTTTCAATATATGTTGAATGACAACGGAAAAAAGAATGAGGGTTAATAAGATGATGCCCTGTTTTACAGTTGACTACAAATGTCAAAGCTTTGCTGATACGAGGAACTTTAGTTTAGAGAAGCAGCATGGAATCATGCCCTTCAGCCCACCGACCATCAACACAACAGTTCTATCTTATCCCACTTTCACATTCTACACTCTAGGGGGAAATTTACAGAAGCCAATTAAGGCACAAACCTGCACATCTTTAGAATGTGGGGGGGGATTGTCAAAGCTGGACTGTCAAAGCTGCCACAGCCAGACATAAAAAGTTTTATCCACGAGTAGTTGCTCTACTCAACAGCCAAAAATCTGTAGCCTCCCTTTGATCTGGCATTTTGTTGGTTCACATGCTTGATCAATGGTGTTTTATCATTAATGTTTTATTATTATTAATGTTTAGTGTTTTCTGAGTCATTCGTAACTGTCACTGTATGTCATGTTGTTACTTGTGGGCGGAGCACCAAGGCAAATTCCTTGTATGTGAATACTTGGCCAATAAACGTACTTACTTACTTACTTAATACCAGGACACCTGGAGAAAATCCATGGGATTACAGAGAGAACGTACAAACTCCACACAAACAGCAGCAGGATCGAACCCGGGTTTCTATCATTGTGAGGCAGCAGTCCCACTGTCTGGAACAGCTGATGCTGGAATCTTGAGCAAAACACAAAGTGCCGGAGGAACTCGGCAGGTCAGGCAGCATCTGTGGAGGGAATGGACAGAAGTCTGAAGAAGGGCCCTGACCCAAAACATCACCTGTCCGTTCCCTCCGCAGATGCTGCCTGATCCGTCTGAGTTCCTCCAGCACTCTGTGTGTTTGGTTGATAGATTGACTATTGTGTGATTCATTAGGTATCTTAATTGAAACATCAGCCTTTCAAAGAACATACAGACATTAAAACAAATTTACCAATTTGCACACAATGGAGTCTGCCTTCCCAGCAGTAATCAGAAGGGCTTTGGAGAGAAGGGGTCTCCACCACACTGCAAGCGATGAGTCGTGTAATACACAACCTGTCTTGAGTTATTGAGTTTAGCAGTAAAAAATTCGTAACCTTGGGATTTGCTCTTTTTCTTTGCTATCTCCTCTGTGTCGAACAGTATTCCCACTGCAGTCAATTCCTGTTCATTTGAAACCAACACCGCGTTCCACAATGATGCATTAAACATAGACATGGGGGAAGCCACAGTCCCAGTCATCAGCTTCGTGCTGCCAAACATGCTCCCTCCGCACATTGTTGCAAAGGAGGTGAAAGTAATCTTACATCAGAAAATACCCCCAAAAAATGTTTACCCTTAATGGGATTGTTTCGGTTCCAGGGCCGAGAGGCAAGGCTTGGGAGTAGTGTGGATGAAGGGGTTTGGGGTAGTGGGCATGTTGCTATTTAGAAATACTACATGGAAACAGGCCCTTTGGCCCACCATATCCATGCTGACCAGCCACACGTTCGTTCTATGTTATCCCACTTTCTCATCTGCTCCCAACATACAAGGTCGGGAATCTGAAGAATTGTCCCGACTCGAAACATCGCCTGTTCATTCTCATCCATTGCCTGCACAAGAGGGGCAATTTTTACATAAGCCAATTAACCTACAAACCCGCAAGGTTAGTTTAATTTACTTTGGCTTGTGGGAGGAAGCTGGAGACCTGGAGAAAACGCACGCAGGTCACGGGAAGAATGTACAAACTCCATGCAGACAGCACCCATAGTCAGGATCTAACCCGGGTTTCTAGCACTGTAAGGCAGCAACTCTACTGCTGTGCGGCTGTCTTTGAGAAATTGAATTTTTCCACTATTCAGAACTGATTGCTTTGCCAGAGAGAACTGCGATAACAGCCGCTTGCATGTCTCTCAGCTTTGCTCCAGAGTGTTGACCAGGTACCTCTGGACCATAGTTGCCCAGGGTGGCATCATTCCTCACGCCACATTCTGTTTGGAGCAATCCAGGGGAACGGATACCCACTGTTGATCCACTGGTGTTGAGTAACACTGTTAGCAAAGTCATCTGTTTCCCCTTGAATCCAACAGTTCCCAATATTAAACCAAAACTAGACACAAGGAACTGCTGGTGCTGGTTTACCAAAAATGTCTCAAGGTGCTGGAGCAACCCAGTGGATTAGGCAGCATCTCTATAGGAAAAAGCATGCGGGTTAACTCAACAGGTCAGGCAGCATCCCTCGAGAGCATGGATAGGCAACATTTTGTGTCAGGACCCTTATTCAGATTGAGTAGGCAATGTTTCAAGCCGGGACCCTTCTTGGGACTAGATAGGTGACATTTCTCGTCAGAACCCACCTTTGGACTGGGATAGGCAATGTTTCGGTTTGGATCGGGTCTCTTCTTCAAACCTCCCACCATCTCCCTATCTCCCACCTCCTCCACTTTATGAGTCCCCCAATTTTCAGGCCCTGACCACTCCAATCTCCCACCACCGTGATCTCCTAACACCCTCAAGCCCATGCCCTTAGTGTTATCCACCTTGCCGACCATCCAGCACTAGTCTAACAGAATTTTCTAACAGAATTTTGAAGCCATTCTTTCCATACCCTAAACCCCAACTGCACTGACCCTACTGTCTACTGGAGCTCCAAAAGCACACCTCCCACCCCCAAATCCCCTCCACCCCCAACACCGAACTCAGACTTGAAGCAGCGGCCCTCATTGTGCATTGTTTAACTGGGCATCAAAATGTCAGAGCGAAGGGGCCCCGACTGAAAGGGTCGATGAACTTCCAATACCGGGCTGAGCTAGCACATAGTTTTTGGTTTGCAAGAATTTCTGTGCAGGCACTTGCCAGAACGTCACACTCCATCAGCATCTCGCAGGAGCGTTCGCCTTCACTTCTTTTGCTGAAGTTAGTGAAAGTGATAAATATTGGCTGTCAACGAGCTGGAGGAAGTGGGTGGGGTGGAAGTATCGGAGGAACAGAGCTTGGCCCATTACCGTTTGTGGGAGAAATTGGCACGGGGGCGATTGAGTCAGCTTGTAGACCCACCCCCTCCACCCCCTCCCCCCCCAGCGTGTTGTAACCCATGCAAACAGACCAAGAAGTTTCCAGGTATTATTGCCAGATCCTGCTGACTACACTGGCCTTGACCAAGGTAACAACAGCAGCAGTGAAATTGGCCCTCGGGATTATTGGAGCTGGGAAGAAGAAAACTCCAACACTTGTAACTTCATTATGCTGAGGATTGACCGAACTTACAATGGAGATTTCATTGACAAATTAGTCATTCTCACGACCAAATTCCAAGTGCTAATTTGAAACATGAATGACTCACAGAGACATAAATTAGCATTCAGTTGGCACAGTAGATGCTGCCCTTTTCATTGTAGGGTCAGTTGTTGTACGTGTTATTTCTTACGATTAACAATCTATTTATATTGCACCATAATCTCCAGTAGATTTGGAATGGGAAAGCTAATGAGATATTTCCTTTGAGATAACAAGGTATTGAGTTTCATAGACTCATACACAGTGGAAACGGGCCCTTCGGCCCATCGACTCCACACTGACCATCGATCAAACTAGTGCTATGTTATCCCACTTTCTCATCCACTACATTACAGACCAGGGTCAAGTTGCAGCGGCCAATTAACCTACAAACATGCATGTCTTTGGGATGTGGAAGGAAACTGGAGCTGGAGGATGAGGGTTGATCTTATAGAGGTGTATAAAATTATGAGATGAATAGATTGGGTAGATGCACAAAGTCTCTTGCCCAGAGTATGTGAATCTTGGATCAGAGGACATAGGTTTAAGGTGAGGGGTAAAGCTTTAATATAAATCTGAGGAGTAACTTTTTCAATGCACAAAGGGTGGTAGGTGTATGGTGAAAGCTGCCAGAGGGGGTAGTTGAGGCAGGGACTATCCCAACATTAAAGAAACAGTTAGACAGGTACATGGATAGGACATCCATGGTACCTCCACATGTTTGGAGGAATAAGGACCACACATGGGCAGGTGGGTCTAGTGTAGCTGGGACATTGTTGGCCGGTGAGGACAAGTTGGGCTGAAGGGCTCGTTTCCGCACTGTACCACTCTATGACACCCGGAGGAAAACCACACGGTCACAGGGAGAACGTGCGAAATCCACACAGGAAGCCCCCAAGGTCAGGATGGAAGCCGGGGCCCTGCTGCTGGAAGTAGAAAGTGTGAAATGTATGTCTCCTCATTCCGTTTCCTCGTGATTTCAATTTTCTTCCGTTTACAATTTCTCATTTGTCCCTCTCTCTTTTATTTTCCACGGATGTCGTTTTAGTGAGTTACATATGCACAGTTGCGGGTATGAATCCGCTGCCGTGAACCGGAAACCATCTGGTCTGGTACTTAAAGGGCTACTATACAAAAAAATCTCACCTATTGGCATTTAGTGGGTTCAATCATTAAGTCTCTTATATAAGGGGTTCAGTTGAGTTTGCTGTCACGTGTACAGAGGTACACAGAAAAGGGGTAGTTACTGAACTGTTCTCTGATATCCTGATCCATTGCATTGTTAGTTTATTGAATATTTTGTTTATCGTATACAGGTCCACCATCGATTTTCCAGCACCCTTGGTTAAAGAGCCATGCCGGATTATCCAGTTTGCTGTACCAAGGGAGGTCACGTAATAATAAATCAATAATACACCTCTGACTCACTAATTATACCCGTCCCGTGTCTACAAAGCAACAGTGACTGATAGAAACATAAATAAATAATTAACAATTAACAAAGAAGGAAACAATTCACACTTTCAGGACCGAAGTGCCCGCCACACGCAATGGTTCCGTTTACACAAAAAGCTGGAGTAACACAGCGGGACAGGCAGCATCTCTGGAGAGAAGGAATGGGTGACATTTCGGGTGGAGACCCTTCTTCAGTCTGCATACCCGAAACGTCACCTATTCCATCTCTCCAGAGATGCTGCCTGTCCCGCTGAGTTACTCAGCTTTTTGTGTCTATTTTTGGTTAAAATTAGCACCTGCAGTTTCTTCCTACACATGATTTAGTTTAGTTTAGTTTAGTTTAGAGATACAGCGTGGAAAAAAGGCCCTTCGGCCCACCGAGTCCGCACCGACCAGCGATTCCCGCACATTAACACTACCCTACACACACTAGGGACAATTTTACATTTATACCAAGCCAATTAACCTACAAACCTGTACGTCTTTGGAGTGTGAGAGGAAACCGAAGATCTCGGAGAAAACCCACGCAGGTCACGGGGAGACAGGCAAGCACGCGTAGTCAAGATCGAACCCGGGTCTCTGGCGCTGTAACTGCTCTACCGCTAGGCCACCGTGCCTCAATGGGCTCGTAATTTTGTCCGGATTAAAGGATGTGGCAGGCCAATAGTTGCTGGAAAATCGGTGGTATACCTGCATTGTCTGTGTGTGTAGCATTTACAGGCCTGCCGTGCTGCTGCAAGTAAGAATTTAGTTGTTCCATTGTTAGTACACACAGCAATTAAACCCTCTTGAATTGATATGGAATCATAAGCTGAATTGCGGCATTGCAGCTGAAGAAACTTACACTCAATTAAATTCTGCTGCTTCACTCTGAAGAAGGGTTTCGACCCGGAATGTCATCCATTCCTCCTCTCCAGAGATGCTGCCTGTCCTGCTGAGTTACTCCAGCTTTTTGTGTCTATCTTCACTGTGATGACTGTTTTACTAATGTCCTGCAGGAAAGGAAATTGGTCATCCCTACCGAGTCTGACCTGTATGTGACACTAAACCAATGTGGTTGACTCCTCATCACTGCGGGCAATAAATCCATTCATTCTGTGAACAACCCAATGAATAAACTCTACTCTGTGCTCTTGGGATTTAGAATGCTATTTCCATTGCCTCTTCCCCCTTCTTTAAAACACTTGGCAACACTTACTTCTCAGCCACTTGTTCTTTTGCCCCATTCCACAGTTCCGTGCTAATTTATTGACCAAAGGTTTTACCGTGTGAAAAGTGTAGACAGATGATGGTTTACACTGAAGATGGACACAAATTGTCTATAACCAGCCTGAATAGCCGAAACCTCACCTATTCCTTTTCTGCAGAGATGCTGCCTGACCCGCTGAGTTACTCCAGCATTTTATGTCTATCCCAATGTGAAAATGGTTTGGTCTAGTTTAAAGGTACAGCGTTTGAAACAGGCCCTTCGGCCCACCGAGTCCACGCCGACCATTGATCACCCGTTCACACGTCATCCCACTTTTTCATGCACTCCCTGCATGTTAGGGCTAACCTTCAGAGGACAATTCGCCTTCAAACCCGCACGTCTGTGGTGAGTTGGGGGGGTGGGGGGGGAACCAGAGCACGGTCAGAGGAAGAATGTTGAAACTCCGTACAGACAGCACCCCAGGTCAGGATCGAACCCGGGTCTCCGACGCAGCGAGGCAGCAGCTCTATCAGCTTTAAGCACGGACAAATTGCTCTGTCATCCTAGAAATGAGAAACACATGCAGGAAAACCAGGGTACGAGATGAGGCCTCCAGCAGCTCGGGGGTTAAAATACTTGCACTCCATGGGCCGGTGACAGGGATGGCAATGGCACATTTGTCTGGAGTTTGTTTTTGGTCTGTTGAAGTGAGGGGGCCTCTCGGGCTGGCTACGCTCCAATGCTACCATCTGGTCAGCACCTCCCTGTTGTCTTTACACAGATCTGTGTGCTTCCCGAAGCTGCGTCTTCCAACAGCCCGGGCGGGAGCAGAGCTGGAATCTGCCTTTCCCTCTCCCCTCTCGCAGGCCCCCTCTGCGCGGACCAAAGGTAATTCAGACTGAAAACACACGTGTGTGTGTGTGCTCACGATAGCACCAGTGATTCGTGCTGCCCTAACGCGGCAAGAATCTCCACGTACTGGCCTTGCATTCACAACACAGTCACAGGTAGCTGCGCACAGTCAAATCCTTCATGGGCAGAACTGCTTGCTAAATTAGGCGGCAGATAAATTACTCGAGAGTCCTTACAAACTAATTGAGGTCCCAGATAACCTACTTAAAAGAAACGCATTCCTGAAGATCTCCTTCAATGACTCGGTTCGATGTATTAGAGTATTGATATCTATACTGTCAGTTCACCAACTTCACCATCACAGTGCCAGGCTGGAGATTCACAAGAATTCCCACCTCAAAGTTGATCATTTGCCACATGGCACATTGCCACATTCAGGATGAAAACCTTTTCATTGCATCTATGGGGATAGAACCATAATGATTGCTTCCGGGCAAAGACATTTCATCACACTCAACGGGTCAGGCAGCATCTATGGAGCAAGAAACAGAGCTCACTAGAGAATTCGTGTTTCTCTGTCCACAGAATGAGTGGGCGGCGCTGTGGCGCAGCGGTAGAGTAGCTGCCTCACGGCGGCAGAGACCCGGGTTCGATCCTGACTACGGGAGCTGTCTGTACAGAGTTTGTACGTCCTCCCTGCGACCTATGACGTGGAGGTTTGTAGGCTAATTGGCTTGGTATAATTGTATATTGTCCCGAGTGTGTGTAGGATAGTATTAGTATGCAGGGAACGCTGGTCGGCGCGGACTCGGTGGGCCGGAGGCCTGTTCCCTTGTTGCATCTCCAAACTAAACTAAACCAGAAAGATGCTGCCTCACCTGCGGAGTGTTTCCAGTACTTTCTGTTTTTTGATCTCCAATGTCATCTCTGAACTTCAATCTTAGACCCATCTCCTCTGCACTGCCACTGCGATCCTCATATCCTGTGTAATGTGTAGGAATCAAAACTAAACGCAGTATTATGAATATTGATTTCTCTAAAGTCAAGTAACCCTTGCTCACTTCGTCCCACCCCCATCCAAGTTCTCCGACTAGTTTCATTGCCTTTCTGATTAAACATTACTGATTGTATGCCTCATTGTCACCTTCCCCTCAGCGACATTTCCTTGATCATCGTCCCCTTTGATCTGTGTTTTCACACCTTACCCTTCCATAGCGCTATGTCTCTCTCCCCCCCCCCCCCCCCGACTCTCGGTCTGAAGAAGGGTCCCGAGCCGAAACGTCACCCATTCCTTCTCTCCAGAGATGCTGCCTGTCCCGCTAAGTTACTGCAGCATTTTGTGTCTATCTTTGGTGTAAACCAGCATCTGCAGTTCCTTCCTACACAGTATTCCAATTGTGGCCTAACCCGTGTTTCATGCAGAAGGAGAAAAATTTGTCCCTGATTAATAGTTCGGAAAATGAAACATAGTGGTCGCTGCACATTCCGCTCCGCTTCTGAAATTCTTATTCAGTTTTTTTAATTTTGGCACCAGTATTCGAGGGCAAATTTTCATCCTGCAGACCCAGGATAATTACAGTCCCCCCACCTCTCATTTCCAAGTGATTTTAAAATCGGCCAACTGAGGCACTAGAAACTGCATCGTCTTTCTTAGTACTTTCTGACCAAGTGCAATGTCCGCTGGATGTTATTACAGCTGGATTGTTAAAGAGCAAATAAGACAACTTTATTTTTCATTTAATTTATTAATAGCATTCCAATAATTTCAAAATGTTAGGTTGACATATTGGTCGAGTTTTACCGCATGAAATCCCAGGTGTGTCGAGGTTATAAACGGATGGAAAGAACAATTTTTGTTTTTTAATGAAAAAACAGTATTCAGCAGTAAAAGAACTGGTATTAGTGTGGAAACTTGGTACAATTTTCCATGTTCTTTAAAAGGCCTCGTTACTCTTGGGACTCTGACTAGTGCATTACTGTAAGTATTGGCGCTCTTAGTCCTGGATTCTCCAACCGGTGGACCAGTGGCCAATTTTGCTAGCTTGCATTGCCGACACTCAAAGACCAGATGCCTCCTTGAATGGCAATTAGTCATTTGGGTGAGGGGGAAAGATTGAACAGGATGGTGAGTGGATGCCATGTCCATTTCAAAGAGTTCAAAGCATTTTTAGACTGGACTTTAAAGATCCAGCGCAGAAACAGGTTCTTCGATCCATCAAGTCCGCAACAACCAGTGATCCCCGCACACCAACACTATACTATGCACTAGGGACAATTTTACAATTTTACCCAAGACAATCAACCTACGAGCCTGGACGTCTTTGGAGTGTGGGAGAAAATGGGGGAGTCCAGAACCAGGGGCCACACAGTTTAAGAATAAGGGGTAGGCCATTTAGAACGGAGATGAGGAAACACTTTTTCACCCAGAGAGTTGTGAATCTGCGGAATTTTTTGCCTCAGAAGGCAGTGGAGGCCAATTCTCTGGATGCTTTCAAGGGAGAGTTAGATAGAGCTCTTAAAGATAGCGAAGTCAAGGGATATGGGGAGAAGGCACGAATGGGATACTAATTGTGGATGATCAGCCAAGATCACAGTGAATGGTGGTGCTGGTTCGAAGGGCCAATCAGCCTACTCCTGCACCTATTGTCTATTGTCTTAAACTAGAGCACCCAGAGAAAACCCACGTGGTCACAGGGAAAACATGCAAACGTACAGACAGCACCCGTGGTCAGGATCGAACCTGGGTCTCCGGCGCTGTAAGGCAACAACTCTACCACAGTGCCACCATGCCACCCCTGGCACTGAAGGCAGTTAATTAATGTTTAACACTGAGCGATTGACATCAGTAAGATATCAGAGTGGACAACCAAATGTTTGGTAAGTGGGATAGAAATTAAGGGCTGCCTTAAGTAGGGAGCAGAACAGTTTAGGCTGTGAATTTGAGAATTTGGAATCTCATTAACTAAAGGCTCAGAGAAATGAGTTCAAATCCCAGCATTGCAATTTGATTACAGAAAATTAAAAAGATAATTGGTCTCACCAATAGTAGTCATGTCAGATCAATCAATGGTTCTCTCAGGGAAGGAAACATGCCATCTTCACCTCCTCTCCTGACCTAAAGTGCTTCATTCTTAACTGCCTCCAAGGTTCTGGGGCAATTAAAGTTGGACTATTATAAAGGCCAGAATTACCTGTGACACCCATATCCCATGAACAAATGCAGCGGTAGAGTTGCTACCTAAAGGGCCTGTCCCACTTTCACGACCTAATTCATAACCTTTTATAATCGTGGACATTTTTCATCATGGTAGAAAAAAACGCCCCGACCTACTTGATGCCATGAGTACCTACGACTAGCATCACGGCCTGCTACGATCTCCTAAGACCTCCTACGACCTCATGACGACCATGCTGCGAGTATGAGTCAAGGGCAAACTTGGCAGAGGTCGTGAAAGTGGGAGAGGCCCTTAACAGTACTTACAGGGTTCGATCCCGTCTGCCGGGGTGCTGTCTGTGTGGAGTTTGTACGTTCTCCCCATGACTGCATGGGTTTTCTCCGAGATCTTCGGTTTCCTCCCACACTCCAAAAGACGTGCAGGTTAGTAAATTAATTGGCTTGGTATAAATGTAAAATTGTCCCTAGTGTGTGTAGGATAGTGTTAATCTGCGGGGATCGCCGGTCAGTGCAGACTCGGTGGGTTGAAGGGCCCGTTTTCACGCAGTATCTCTAAACTAAGCTTGAAATATACTACTGTATTAAGAAGTGGTGAGCAATCGACATCAGGTCTGCACAAGAGGTTCAGGATTTAAGGGAGATCAGGAATTATAAGATGTGGAAGATTAGAGGAGGCTACAGACATAGAGAGCAGTTACATCATGAAAATCTGCAACGTATTAAGAGATGAGCACACAAGCAACAATGATAAATAACCCACGTTGATTGTACAATTATAAGTGCAACCACAGCCATCTGTAGCCGCAATCTATAATAGATCTCTTCTCACTGAAGAACAATCTTGGAGAATCCCACTAAATGGTTTAGTTCAGTTTAAACCATTCAACTGTTTGCATGGAATCAGGTCCTTTGTCCCACCGAGTCCACGCTGACCATCGATCAACTGTTCGCACTAGTTCCATGTTTCCCACTCTTGCATCCATTCCCTACACACTGGGGGAAATCTGCAGAGGCCAATTAACCCACACACTCGCACGCCTTTGGGGTGTTGTGCTGCCGCAATTAGTATTTCATTGTTCTGTTTTTGGTACATTCGGTAATAAAACACTCTTGACTCTTGGATGCGGGAGGAAACCGGAGCACCCGGAGGAAGCCCACGCAGTCACAGGGGAGAATGTGCAAACTCCACACAGACAGCACCCGAGGTCGGGATCGAACCCAGGCCTCTGGCACTGTGAGGCAGCAGCTCTACCAGCTGGGCCACTGTGCCATTATGAGTATATTATGGAAAGATTCTGAATAAAGACTGCAAGATGGAGTGTTCTTGTCCAGTGTGCACAATGGGGTGGAGGTGAATCGGACAGTACTCGAGCTTATGCTGGGAATGGAGTGATATATATCACATGCAGGCAGATAAGGTAAGTTTATCTTGACATTAGGTTCAGCACAGACATTGTGGGCCGAAGGGCCTGTTCCTGTGCTGTGCGTATCGAGCTTCTACGTTCACTCATTGTAAGCGAGATAAACAGGCTAGATGCAGGGAAGCCATTTTATGAAGACATGGGTTACACAAAAAGCTGGAGAAACTCAGCGGGTGCAGCAGCATCTAAGGAGCGAAGGAGATAGGCAACGTTTCGGGGTCGAGACCCTGGTGAAGACATGGTGTCCAGAACTGTGCGGGGGGGGGGGGGAGGTCTGCTGAGTCTTAGTGTAAGAGGCCAGCCCTTTAGGGGAGTTGTAAGTCTTTTGGAAAGTCCCACAGCAGAGAGTTGTGGGGGCAATAGATTTTCTTGAACACCAGTGGGGTCGTTGTATATATTTTTGGCCACCAGGGGAATCGAGGGAGACGAGGGCAAAGAGACTGAAGCACAAGATCATCTGCGGTACAGAATGGCAGAGTTGGCCCGACAGGCTTTGGGGCCTACGACTGCTCAGATTTTCCCTGTGCTCGATGTAACGAAATAGCGGAGGGATTTGAAAATCCAGGACGAAGAATTTGCAAGTCAATACATTAAAGGGTGGTGTGCCAAGTGAACTTGGGAAGGAGGGGGATGGAGCAGAAGGGATGTGGGACCTGGTGCGGTTTACTCGTAGCCAGAGCTCTGTGTATTCAGATACTGTGTTGAAAAGCAAACTCCTGACATAACAGATGGGGCAGGTCTGGAATAAATAAACTTCACCACGTGGAGATGGAGGCATAACACAGTCAGGGTACAAACACACACACACATTGATGGTTGGCAATGTGTTACAAGGCAGTAATTCAAGTGAATAGGTTGCTGACATGACTAACATTGAACCTCCCTGCCAAACATTCGTTATTCTTTATATTTTAACAGTCTGGAGTTTATTTTTAAAATAAATATTTCCTCTCCTTTTCTGTTAACTCTTCAGCAGCTGCCTGCCACGGAGAAAAGGGAATGGGCATTGACAACTACTCTCACCAACTTCCACAGATGCGCCGTAGAAAGCATTTTATAGGGATGCATCACAGCTTGGTTTGGGAACAGCTCCGTTCAAGACCGCAAGAAATTGCAGCGAATTGTGGACGCTGGCCAGACCATCACACAAACCAACCTCTCATCCAATTGACTCCATCAACACTTCACGCTGCCTCGGCAAAGCCAGCAGCATAATCAAGGATGTCGCACCCTGGCCACTCCCTCTTCACCCCTCTCCCATCGGGCAAAAGGTAGAAGAGTGTGAGAACGCACACCTCCTGATTCAGGGGCAGTTTCGTCCCAGCTATGATTTGGCAACTGAATCATCCTACCACAACTAGTGAGCAGTCCTGAACTTCTGTCTACCTCATTGGTGACCCTCGGACTATCTTTGATCTGTCACTGGTTTCACTTTGCACTAAATGTTATTCCCTTATCATGTATCAAGACACTGTAAATGGCTCGATTGCTATCATGTATACTGACGGATAGCCTGCAACAAAAGCTTTTTCACCGTACCTCAGTACACGTGATAATAAACTGATCTGAAGTGAGCCTAAACTGAACTGGGCGATGGTGCAGAAGAAAGTGGTCTACACAGGAACAATGCAGCTCCCTCCTCACCTTCTAGCTTCTCACCACCTTTGGCTGAGTCGATGATTGGAACCCTTGCTCAGCCATCAGGTTCAAAGGTCCTCCCACTTCACGGCCCAACCCCTCAGATACAGTGAAAAGCTTGTGTTGCGTGCTAACCAGTCAGCAGAAAGACAACACGTGATTACAATTGAGCTATCCACTGTGTGCAGATACGAGATAAAGGGAATAACGTTTAGTGAAGGATAAAGTCCAGCAGAGTCCGATTAATGATAGTCCGAAGGTCTTCAATGAGATAGATGGTAGCACAGGACCACTCTCTAGTTTTTGATAGAGTGGTCCAGTTGCCTGATAACAGCTGGGAAGAAACTGTCACTGAATCTGGAGGTGTGTGTTTTCCTGCTTCTATACCTCTTGCCTGATGGTAGTGGGGAGAAGAGGGAGTGACTGGCCCTTGATTATGCTGCTGGCCTTGCCGAGGCAGCGTGAAGTGTAAATGGAGTAAATGGTAGATAGGTTGGTTTGTGTGATGATCTGGGCTACGTCCCCAATTCTCTGCAATTTCTTGCGGTCTTGGGTGGAGTTGTTCCCAAACCACACAAGCAATGCAAAGTTTCAATTTCATAGAACTGTTACTGCAAGAAAGGAGGTTGCTCATCCATTAAATCCGAGGTATCTCCCAGCAACGGAAACCCACCCATTCCGTTCGTCTGCTTCCTTCAGGAGGTGAATCTGTGGAAGTCATTGTCACAGAAGGCTGTGGAGGCCAAGTCAATAACTATTTTTAAGGCAGAGATAGATAAGCCAATTGGCCTTAAGCCAATTGGACCAATTGCTCCCAATTGGGTCCCGCGCCTAAGGGGGCCCCATGCTCTCCTGGTGGAGGGGGCGGAAAGTGGTAAATGGGGAGGGGGGTGTGAGGGGTGAACGGAGAAGGGGGAGAAGGGGAGATGGGTCATTCCCTCACGGTCCCGGGGCAGCTCTCCCGCCACTCCAGTTGCCATGCTTCACGCACGTAGTCCCAGCTCCTCTCTCCCCAGGGAGAACAATATGGTGAACAATACAGGGAGGGTCGGGGGTTGGGGGGGGGGGGGGTAGAAGCTCAGTAGGATGGGGCAGAAGCCCAAAATTTAATGCCTGGACTAGTTTTTCACCAATGGTTATTGGTTTTCCAGGATCTAGTTAATTAAATTATTTTTTTTCATTTCGCAGTCACTAAAACAAGTGGTAATGTAACTATGTACTTTTCAGAGGTGATCTACAATTTTGCTTGTTACTTGTAGGCTTACATGTATGCAATTTGATATTAAAATGTAGCTTAGATCTGTTTGGTCCATTAACTCGCATGCACTTTTTAAGTGCACAGTTTGATTACTTTCCATTCTACCATAGAGATATAAAGCCCATAATAAAGCCCATCATACATTTGTATGATTCTACAGACCGTGGCTGGGAACCTAGGGCTCACCAAAATTGTTCCCAATTGGGCCCCGCACCTCCTAAGACCAGCCCTGGGTACATGGATAGAACAGGCTTCGAGGGACATGACTTAAACGCAGGCAAGCGGGACTAGTGTAGATGGGACATGTTGGACGGTGTGGGCAAGTTTGGTGTGAAAAAGTTACCCTTCATGTTCCTATTAAATCTTTCCGCCCTCTCCCCTCCTCACCTTAAACCAATGTTTCCAAAATTGTGAAAAGAAGGATGTTAATAAATATAATTCTGTTAAAAATTAGGCTCACGGAATCCGAGGAAAACCATTTTTATTATCGGAGCAAAACACATCATCGTTCCAGGGTGTCTGCTGTCATATAACCCTGTCCCAAAGCACCACCTCAAGTATTTCCAGTATGTTTAATGATCGTCCTGTTCACTAGCCAACATGGAAAGACTCACAGGAGAGCAAGCCAAACGCAAGACCGTGTAGGCGTAGTCAGTGACAAATTGGTTTCAGGCAATGTCGCTTGCTGTGGCTGAGCCTGGATCTATTGGGGGGGGGGGGATCAAGAACCAAGAGTCAAGAGTGTACAATTGCTACACCCACTGACAATGGAACAATGGGAGTCCTACTTGCAGTGACATAACAGGCCCAATACATACAAATACAATATAATAATTATTAAAAATTCAATAAAATAACAGCAGCAATACTCATGCAATAAAAAAAACCCGTCCTTAGTACAACCAAAGACAATCCATTGCAGTTCATTGTTAATCTTATGATTTTGTGAAGATATAATTATTAAACATCAATAAATTAATAGCTACAATACTCATACAAAAAAACCCAAATTCCTTAGTACAACTAAAGACAGTACTAAGAAGTTTATAGAAGTCCATAGAAGTTCATTGTAAATCTTATGATTTTATGATTATGATAAGGGTGTCAGGGATCATAGCGTGAAGGCAGTGGAACAGAGTTATGAGGGAGAGATAGATCAGCAAGGATTGAATGGTGGGGTAGACTTCATGGGCCGAATGGCCTAAGTCTGCTCCTATAACGTATGAAATTGTTTTATGATTGGGTTAATGTTTGAGGAGTGTTTGATGGCTCTGGGCCTGAACTTTCTGCTTTGGAACGACGGTGGGGGGGGGGGGGGGGGTGGGGGGCGATCTCATTCAAACTCACTGAATAATGAAAGGCCCAGATCGAGTGGATGTGGAGAGGATGTTTCCAGTAGTGGGAGAGTTTATGATCAGAGGGCACCGCCTCAGAATAAAAGAATGGACCTTTGGAATGGAGATGAGGAAAACAATTATTTAGCCAGGGGGTGGTGAATCTGTGGAATTTATTGCCACAGATGGCTGTGGAGGCCAAGCCATTGGGTAATTTTAAACCAGTGATTGACAGGTTCATGATTAGGAAGGGTGTTAATGATGGAAGGCAGGAGAATGGAATTGAGAGGGAAAAATAGATCAGCCATGATTGGATTACTGAATGAACTGAATGGCCCAATTCTGCTCCTATGGCGTATGATCTTATAGCTGAGGTTAATTTTGTGTAGGTTTCAAGAGCCTGATGGTTGTTGGCAAGATGTTATTCTTGAACAGGTCTGGATCAGCTAACCATTACCCCATCCCCCCTTCCCCCCCACCCCCTCCCCCTCACCCCTACCCTTCCAGAACTAGTTATGGTTGAATCCACTTAGAAAGTGCACATTGCTTGGATCTCAAGGGAAAACTGACTGAAGAAGAGTCTGGACCCAAAACATCACCTATTCCTTTTCTCCATGGAAGCTGCTTGACCCGCTGAGTTACCCCGGCATCTCGTGCAAACTTGGTTCTGATGTTCTCCATGGCCCAGTGCACTGCAAGCAATTTCTGACCTCGGAACGAACACTTGGCTGGATCATCTCTGATATCAACTGTTTGCCAAGTCTAAGAATAGCCGGCAACAGGATAGCAGTTAAAAGGGCACGAAACATGAATGTCTCCCAACCTTCGCTGCTGCTGTTACTCAAGAAAATTAGTAACACATGTAACCATAATAATATATGTCTGGAAGGCCAGGAGGAAGCATTGTAAATTTACATATTAGTTCATGGAAGCTGGTCATCATCGGCAAATCTGCTTTTTATTGCCTATTTCCAATTGCTTTTGCATTGTTAAAGAATAGGATGCAATTCAAAGTCATTGCTGGGTTGTGGAGTCACGTACGGAGATATAAAACAACAAGCTTCTGTCTGGGAGCCAGATGAGTTTTACGACAATCCAGCAGTTTTGCACAGTCATAGAGTCATACAGCACGGAAACAGGCCCCGTCAACCAAAAAGGTCCATGCTAACCAAGATGCCCCATCTAAGCCAGTCCCGTCTGCCCGTGTTTAGTTTAGTTTAGTTTAGAGATACAGTGCGGAAACCGGCCCTTCGGCCCACTGAGTCCGCACTGACCAGCGATCCCCGCACATTAACACTACCCTACACGCACACTACGGATCATTTTTACATTTACAGCAAGCCAATTAACCTACAAACCTGTACGCCTTTGGAGTGTGGAGGGGAAACCGAGGATCTCAGTGAAAACCCATACAGGTCTTGGGGGGAACGTACAAACTCCGTACAGACAGCACCTGTAGTTAGGATCAAAAACTGGATCTCTGGCACTGTAAGGCAGCAGCTCTACCGCTATGCCACCATGCTGCCCCATAGTTTAAAAGGATATGTTTGCCCCATATCCTTCTAAACCTTTTCTATCCATGCACCTGTCCAAGAGTCTTTTAAATGCTGTTATAGTACCTGCATCGACTACCTCCTCCGACAGCTCGTTCCATACACCCACCGCCCTCTGAGTGAATAAGTTGCCCCTCAGGTTGCTATTAATTTTTTTCCTCTCACCGTAAACCCTGTTTCTTGATTTCCCTCCCGTTGGTGAAAGACTCCGTGCATTCACCTTGAAACAAGGATCTGCAGATGCTAGTTTGCACAGAAGTACAAAGTGCTGGAGTAACTCAGTAGGTCAAACAGCATCTCCAGAGAACATGGATAGGTGATGTTTCGGGTTGGGATACTTCTTCAGACTCCTTTTGTGTCCTTCTGTGCATCCTTCCAATCTATTTGTGTCCTTCCAATCTATTTTCCTTATGATTTTATGTACCTTGACATCCCTCAGCCTACTGCACTCCAAGCAGTTCATAGCACTGTGATTCCAGAATTTAATTAAATTAGGCAGGAACGGTGGCGTGACGGTAGAGCTACAGACTTACAGCACTGGAGACCCGGGTCCCTTCCACAATCCAAAGCCAATACAGGTTCGTTGGTTAATTGGCTTGGTATAAATGTAAAACAAATGTCCCTACTGTGTGTAGGTAATGCTAATGTGCAGGGATCACTGGTCGGTGCGGACTCAGTGGGCCGAAGGGTCTGTTTCCACTCTGTATCTGTAAACCTAACTAATATTGAAATGAGTAAGATGAATCTTGTAACGGTCAGTTAGACAATTGGATAGAAATTTGGCTTGGTGGTAGGAAGCAGAAGATGGTAGTGGAAAGTTGTTTTTTCCAGATAGGGGCCTGTAATGAGTGGTGTGCCACACTGATTGGGTGATGGGTTCACAATTTATATCAACGACTTGGATGCGCATGAAAATGGCACAGTTAGTAAGTGTGCGGATGACACTAAAATTAGTGGCACAGTGAAAAGTGAAGAGATTTGTCAATAATTACATTGGGATCTTGTGACAACATGGCTATAAATTCATAAATTCTAGGATCAGAATTAGGCCATTCAGCCCATCAAGTCTACTCCGCCATTCAGTCATGGCTGATCTAACTTTCCCTCTCAACCCCATTCTTCTGCCTTCTTCCCATGACCCCTGACACCCGTACTAATCAAGAATCTGCCAATCTCTGCCTTGAAAATGAGGCCAGTGAGCTGAGGAGTTTCGTGCAGATAAATGCAAGTTACTCGATCCCTAAACTCACGTTGCCCCGTGTTCTCAGTAGTTGATTTTTGACAATCCACACTTGTTCAAGCAGGACTGGACTACAAAGGCAGACACAGACTCCCATTCACCAAGCCTTTCCCTTCCAGACCTGCGCGTGACAGTGTCCTGAAGATTAATCAACCTCTGTAATCTTGTCTGCTGTCAACTCCCCAGTTATATCCTGGAAGGTTGGCAAAGCTTGGTGACAGCAATAAACAGCCACTGTGTTGATGGGGTGTCCTCCTGCTCCCATGAATTAATATCAATTTTTTGTTTTCACCCGCCTTGGCTGACAGACTCGACTCTGAACTCTTGACCCCTGTTAGTCTCTCTTCCTCCGCCAGGAGAGCAGAATCTCGGTGACGTTGGCGAGGGTTGCGACTGGGTCTGGCCAGGCACTTGAGATGCAGCCAGCCAAGCATACGCCAAGAAGGTTGCCTAGGCCTCGCCCCAGCGTTAACCCCTTCAGTGCTGAGCTGAATCAAGCTCTGCCCTCGAGAGGCGAGCTGAAGTCACGCCATTTCTTAAAGGATTCTCGGAGCTGGCCGCCAATTCGGTCCCACGGAAATGATGGATATTCTTAGCGTTATCCTGGCAGCAGAAAAACTAAGACATAATTACACTCAAACCATCCAGAGTATACAGATGCAGGATACCCTTTATAACGTGTAGTGCGAAATAAGGTCCCACAAAATCCAACTGAAGGTTCACACTAAGGTCTCTAATGAGGTATACACAAAAAGCTGGAGAAACTCAGCGGGTGCAGCAGCATCTAAGGGGCGAAGGAGATAGGTGACGTTTCGGGTCGAGACCTTTCTTCAGACTGGTCAGGGATCAGGGAAACGAGAGATATAAATAGAGATGTGGAGAGATAAAGAACAATGAATGAAAGATATGCAAAAAAGTATAGATGATAAGGGAAACAGGCCATTGTAAGCTGTTTGTGGTGTGAAATGAGAAGCTAGTGCGACTGGGGGGGGGGGGGGGGGGGGGAGATGGAGAAGGAATGTCAGGGCCCGAGGGCTGAGGGAGAGGTGGGGAGGGGTGGGGGCAGTCTGGGTTAACAGAATTGAGAAAATTCAATGTTTAAGCCCAGAGGATGCAGACTCCCCAAGCGGAATATGAGGTGCTGTTCCTCCAACTTGCGGTGTTGCTCACTCTGGCCGTGGAGGAGGCCCAGGACCGAGAGGTCGGATACGGAATGGGAGGGGGAGTTGAAGTGCTGAGCCACCGGGAGGTCGGGTTGGTTGTTGCGGACCGAGCGGAGGTGTTCGGCGAAACGATCGCCCAGCCTCCGCTTGGTCTCACCGATGTAGATCAGCTGGCATCTGGAGCAACGGATGCAGTAGATGAGGTTGGAGGAGGTGCAGGTGAACCTCTGTCGGATTTGGAATGACTGCTTGGGTCCCTGAAAGGAGTGGATGGGGGAGGTGAGGGGACAAGTGTAGCATCTCTTACGGTTGCAAGGGAAAGTGCCCGGGGAAGGGGTGGAGCGAGAGGGAAGGGAAGAATTGACAAGGGAGTTGCAGAGTCTCTAATGAGGTAGATAGGAGGTCAGGACTGCTCTAGCTGCGTTCATTTGCCTGGTAACACCTGAGAAGAAACTGTCCCTGAATCTGGAGGCGTGCGTTTCAGAAGAGATGGGTCGACTAGGGTAATGTCTGAAGGAGGGTCTCGACCCGAAACGTCGCCTATCTCCTTCGCTCCTTAGATGCTGCTGCACCCGCTGAGTTTCTCCAGCTTTTTGTGTAACCCTCGATTCTCCAGCATCTGCAGTTCCTTCTTTAACAACATAATGTCTGAAGGATAAGTTTTCACTTGGAGGGAGGCGGTTGTATGGAAAGAGCTGCCAGAGGAAGTGGTAGAGGCAGATATAATTACAGCATTCAAAAGACATGGACGCGGGCACTTAAGGAAAAGGGAGTGGAGGGCTCCCGGCCTGATGTGGGCACACGGGATTAGCGTAGATAAACCTCACAGTCTTCATGGACAAGTTGGGCCCAAGGGACTATTTCATAGAAAACATAGAAAATAGTTGCAAATGTAGGCCATTCAGCCCTTTGAGCCAGCACCGCCATTCAATATAATCATGGCTGATCATCCAGAATTAACAAATAACAAATCCACTAATTGAAACATAGAAAATAGGTGCAGGAGTAGGCCATTCAGCCCTTCGAGCCCGCACCACCATACAATATGATTGATTGATTAAGGTTTATTTAAATAGGGACAGATTCAAAAACATAGATACACTCGAAACAGTCATCTGATGTATGCATCATAGTGTCTTTAGCCAAATCTAATTCGCAACACTTGTCCCTAATAGGGCTTTTGGTTAACAAATGATAATACAGATTAACATTATTAAAAATAGGAAAATGGAAATGGAAATGAGATTAAAAATGGAAAAGAGAAAAAGACATACAGAGAGAGCACAGTGTAAAAACTAAATATGACAACAAGATTGTTGTTGAATTAGCCACAATTTTGTGTTTCTTTTGAATGTGACATATGTAAGGATACATTTCAAGTGGTCTGGCAGTGAGTTCCATAATTTTGTCCCTTTTACTGAAAAGGCGGTTTGAGCTGCAGAAAGATGTTCTGCAGAAGGGGATACTACAATTGCCTTTTGATGCTGCTTGGGTGGTGGATCTGGTACCACTTTGCAGTCTTGTTATTGTTTTGCACAGCAGCTGGGGAGCAGCACCATTTAGGCAACTGAAGACCAATTTAACTAAATGTAAGGAAATAAAGTTAGCAAAACTTAGGATCTTATATTTGCTTAGACTTTGACAGTGATGATACCTTATTTTTTTTTGTCCAGGACTTTCAAGGCTTGGTTATAGAGGCACTCTATGGCCTTAATTGATGACTGGGACCATGTGGTTAAGCCATAAGATATATGTGAGAGAATCATAGAATTCATGAAAAGAAAAGCACAGTTTAAAGTCAAACAGTTTCTTATAATCATAAAACAGCCCAAGTTTGCCTTAATGGTTTTACACATTTTCTTAGTATGACTTTTAAAGTTCAACTGATTGTCTATATTTATTCCCAGATACTTTACTTCAGGTACTTGTTCAATGAGCTCACCATTGATTTTTATATTGAGGAGGTTTGTTAGGGGTAGTTTGTTGATGGAGAAGCAGACAGAGTTTGTCTTTTTAGTGTTTAAAGTTAAACAAGATGAGGCCAGCCAAGATGATATTTTGTCTAAGTTGGCATTTAGTTTCTCAGCCACAAAAGTACAGGTTTTACCAGATGTATATACAACTGTGTCATCTGCATACATCTGTAGACCTATATCTGGGCAAACGATCATATGATCATGGCTGATCAGAATCAATACCCCGTTCCTGCTTTCTCTCCATATCCCTTGATTCCGTTAGCCCTAAGAGCTATATCTAACTCTCTCTTGAATACATCCAGTGAATTGGCCTCCACTGCCTTCTGTGACAGAGAATTTCACAGATTCAAAACTCTTAAACTGTGACCTTTGGTTCTGGGCTCCCCCAACATCGGGACCATCTTTCCTGCATCTAGACTGTCCAATCCCTTAAGAATTTTATATGTTTCTACAAAGTTCCCTCTCATCCTTCTAAATTCCAGTGAATATAAGCCCAGTCGATCCATTCTTTCATCATACTGAATGTCAGTCCCGCCTCTGGCTGAACAATTCCACGACTCCATGACTCGGAAGAATTCCCATGTCCTTTCCCGGATTGGGATCTGTCTGAGAGAATGGTTTTTGCAAAGGTTACGCCATCGCCATGGTTGCACTCTGTCAGTGCACAGCAAGGCAGCTTAGAAATTGTGTTCAAGTCATCACCAGCCTTCTCGGCAGGGACAAGCTAGGCATGAGACAGTTCGACGTGTCCAAAGCCTCTTCATTCAGGGATCCAAGTGGGGACCAATATCAGTTTATGTCGACATAAGGAAATGCAAGTGCTGGTTTACCACAAAAAAAGACACAAAGTGCTGGAGTAACTCAGAGTCAGGTAGCATCTCTGAAGAACATGGATAGGTGACCTTTGGATTATCCTTGCATCATGGAATAGGTGACCTTGGATTATCCTTACATCAGTATGAAGAAGGGTCTCGGGCCGAAACGTTGCCTATTTCCTTCGCTCAATAGATGCTGCCTCACCCGCTGAGTTTCTCCAGCATTTTTGTGTTCTACATTCTACATAGAAACATAGAAAATATGTACAGGAGGAGGCCATTCGGCCCTTCGAGCCAGCACCGCCATTCATTGTGATCATGGCTGATCATTCTCTATCAATAACCCGTGCCTGCCTTCGATTTTTACAGCATCTGCAGTTCTTTCTTAAACACTTGGACTATCCTTGATCGGACTTTGCTGGCCTTACCTTGCACTAAACCTTGTACCCTTATCATGTATCTACTGTATGCACTGTAAATGGATGGATTGGAATCTTTCTGCTGACCGGTTAGCACGCAACTAAAGTTTTTCACTGTACCTCGGTAACCCGGACAATAAAATAAACTGAAACTGATAGGTGATGTTTCAGGTCGGGACACTTCTTCAGACTGATTGTGGTTGGGGCATTAAAGCTGGAGGAGAAGTGGGAACAAGACAAGTTATGTCTCTCTCTGTAAAATGTTTGTGCACTAAGGATGGTTTGTTACTTTTATTCAACAATCAGTTGCTTTTCATGGAGATGGTGTTCCCCCCTCTAGTTGTCTGATAGAGTGCACAAGGAATAGGCCACTCGGCCCTTCAAAACTGTCCCATCATTCAATCTAATCATGGCTGATCTGTCCTAGGTCTCAAGTCCTCTTCTATACCATATCTCCACAGTCTTTAATCCACCAATCTTTCAAACAGTCACCTACCTCCACTTTACTTTGGCCTTTAGAGATACATCGCGGAAACAGGCCCTTCCATCCACCGAGTCTGCGCCGACAACCGATCACCCCGTACACAAGCACTATCTGACACATTAGGGACTATTTTACCATTTTTACCAAAGCAAATTAACCTACAAACATGTACGTCTTTGGTGTGTTGGAGGAAACCGGGGAACCCGGAGAAACCCCACGTGGTCACGGGGAGAACGTTGAAACTCCGCACAGACTGCACCCATAGTTAGGAACAAACATGGGTCTCTGGTGCCGTGAGGCAGCAACTCTACCACATTGCCACTCTGCCACCCTAAGGATGGTTTGTCGGCTTTTATTCAACCGTCAGCTACTTTAAAAACTTTAATTAATTTGATAGTTATTCAACTATCACCCACTTTAAATATTCCTAACGAGCTAGCCTCTCAGCTCTCTGGGTTGAGAACAATATAGATTCGACACTCTGTGTGAAAAGAAAGTTTACGATCCAGCCCATTGTGTTTGTTGGAATCAGACATTGATGGACCTTCTAATGCTGTTTCCTTCCCAGTAGGTCTGGAGAGGACCCGGCGGCGATAGTGGAGAGGTCGGTGCGGCGGTTGATGATGGCGCCGACGGACGGATGAGGACGGATCATGTGCGGACGCCGCTGCCGGGGGAAGGAAGAAAAGAGGACCTGGCGTGGGGGGGACCGCCGTGATGGAGGGGGAGGGGGGGGGGACAAATGGTGGCGCAGGTGGTACTTTGTAACTTTGCAAAATGCCCTTTATGGGCGACTATTTGCATACCTTGGGCATGCACGCACAGAATTTCACCGTGACATTGGCGCCGCATGTGACAAAAAAGTAATGTGAAGTAAAGTACCGCTCCCTGGCATCGTTACACTTGCACTTTGTCAGCTCCGACTGGCGAGTCTCCATGAAAACAAAGGGTTAAATCCCTTTGCTCAGCTGGCTTGACAGAATTGCTCTGAGTATCAGCTCAAACAGTGGCCACTTAGCAAAGGTGGTATTTCAATGGAAAAAACAGACAATGTATGAAAAAAGGAAATGAACTGGACTTTGTGCTTCCATCCTGTTCTTTGAAGCCTGATTAAATGCAAAATGCAAAATTTCCATTTCTAATTTGGTCCCGGGGAACATTGAAGACTCGCAGTGTACGGCATGCAACCAGCCATTTTCCTTCAGTAATTTTGCCACTGGACTCTATTAAGGGGTGGCACAGTAACGCAGCAGCAGAGTTGCTGTCTTACAGCGCCAGAGACCCGGGTTCGATTCTGACCATGGATGGCTGCCTACAGTTTTTACATTCCTCCTGTACGCCATACGCAAGAAGATGAGGTTGGAAATAGATCTTATTTTGTTACCCTGCCTATGTCTCTGTTCTTTTTACACTCCTCATTTAAATTTCCCCTCGGTCGCCATAGTTGCAAATAACGCACCTGCAGCCGAGGCAAATTTACTCAGGGTTTTGCCATAAATGGCTCTCTCCCACAAGCTCTTAAAATAAAACCAACTGCTTAGAGTCGTGGAGTCATACAGCACGGAAACAGGCCCTTTGGCCCAACTTGCCCATGCCGACCAAGGTGCCCCATCTACACCAGTCCCACATGCCCACGTTGGGCCCATATCCCTCTAAACCTTTCCCGTCCATGTACCTGTCCAAATGCCTTTTATAAGTTGTCGTAGTATCTGCCTCTACTACCTCTGCTGCCAGATCGTTCCATACACCCCCCACCCTTCGTGTGAAAATAAAAAACCTCAGATTCCTTTTAAATCATTGAAATCCTTTTAAATCGTTAAAAGGTCTTCTGGTTCTTGGTTCCCCTACTCTGGGTAAAAGATTCCCACATACAGACGCCAGGTTTGGAGTTGGACACATGTTGTGACGTCTCTTTTTGGCCAAAGACTCAGTTGATGCTTTGCAAGGAAGCAAGGAGAACCTTTGACCTCTTTTTCCAGTAACATTGCCCAAGCTTCCATTACGTAAGGAAGACTGAGAAGAGATCAGATTGAGATCTCCATCGATCCATATATGTTCCTCCTCTTAAGATTGATGGAAAGAGACAATTTGGAAACAGGCCCTTCGGCCCACCCAGTCCATACCAACCACCACCGACCTGTTCACATGAGTCCTATATTATCCCATAGAACGATCCATTCCCTACACACTTGCCGCAATTCTGCAGTGGCCAATTAACCTACAAACCTGTACGTCTTTGGAGTATGGGAGGAAATCCGAGCACCCGGAGAAAGCCCCATGTGGTTATACGGCTTCTGTAAATTGTAAATTGTGCCTAGTGTGCGGAATAGTGCTCGTGTATGTGGTAATCGCTGGGCGGTGAGGACTCAGTGGGCCGAAGGGCCTGTTTCCACACTGTATTTCTAACGTCTAAAGGATGTTTGCAACCAGAGTAAAGATCAACAAGGACCTGTTGAACTCAAGCACCTTTTTCTAGCTTAAACCACAACAACAAGCTACACCTTCCCCCCCCCCCCCCTCCCCCCGTCTCTCTTTTCCAATGTTCTCCCTTCTGCTACAATCAGTCTGACGAAGGTTGCCGACCCGAAACGTCACCTATCCATTCCCTCCACAGACGCTGCCTGACCCACTGGCTTACTCCAGCACTTTGTGTTTTGCTCAAGTTTGCAGCATCTGCAGTTCCCTGTGCTTCCAGCAGCTTATATGGTTACATTGCTGCAGCAAATACATGCCACAATACTTGGTAGGGGCCATATCAAACCAAATTTTACACGTTGCACGGTTAAAACGGAAGGTGTTAGAGCAGAAATGTTTGCTTCCAAAGCGGAGAAACAGACAGGGAGATGAACAGGGAAAGGCAGAAAAAAACAGAGCTTGTGCCCTCGGCAGCTGAAGGCATTAAAACCAGTGTTACACGCATCCTATGTTATCATTTCACAGAATATTTCTGATAAATGAAATCAAGAAAAAAAAAAAAAAATGCGGTTGCTAACTGGGATTAAATCAGCTGTGGTTTGGAGTGAAATAGAAGTTGTCCTCTTAGAACTCTTTAACAATGAGGGAGAATAATGATTCAGTGACCTCCGGTTCACCCTGGTGTTATTGTCTACTTGCATAATGAGTTATAACCATGAAAATAGACTCCAACAAGCCTGTGAATGATTTGTAACACATCGGGCATTCTCTGTGTTTCGCCTCCGCAGTGCTCCTTCTGTCCAATTCCTCACTTCAGCTCATTAAAGTCTGTGAAAGTGAAGCCTCCACCATTGCTTCTGCACTGATAACGTGAAAGGGTCGCGACCCCTCCCGCGCTCGCAGGCCAAGTTTATGCCTGAAGCTGTAAACGGTTTCAGGGACCGTTCTGTGGGGAGTTGTGCCCGGGCAAGTGCAGTGTAGTCTTTAGTCTGGTGTGGAGATACGGCGCGGAAACAGGCCCTTCGGCCCACCGTGTTCTGGCCGGCCTGCGATCCCTGCACATTAACACTACCCCACACACTCCAGGGACTGTTTACACTTATACCAAGCCAATTAACCTGCAAACCTGTATGTCTTTGGAGTGTGGGAGGAAACCGGAGATCTCAGAGAAAACCCACGCAGGTCACGGGGAGAGCGTACAAACTCCGTACAGACAGCACCCGTAGCCGGGATCGAACCTGGGTCTCTGGCGCTGTAGGCCCTGTAAAGCAGCAACTCTACCCCTGCGCCACCGTGCCGCATAAATTTTTGGATACAAAGACTCGGCAAGAAGAGACAACTGACCCTCGGGTGAAACCCAGGTGTGGGAAGGAACTGCAGATGCTGGTTTACACCGAAGAAATGCCGGTGCGCTACAATGCTGAGTGCCAGACTCTGCACCCGGCATCTTTCCCTTCACTCTACCTATTGTGCTTGAGTTGGGTTTGTGCATGTAGATGAATGGCAGAGCTAAACACAAAATGCTGGAGTAACTCAGCGGGACAGGCAGCATCTCTGGGGAGAAGGAATGGGCGACGTTTTGGGTTGACACCCTTCTTCAGACCCAAAGGGTCTTGACTCGAAACGTCATCCATTCTTTCTCTCCAGAGATGTTCCCGGTGAAACCTGGCTGGCCCCGCAGGCCCGATTCTGCGACACAAAGTGGTGGAGTAACTCGGCGGGTCAAAGAATAGAGGGCTTACCGTTAAGATGAGAGGAGCAAAGTTTAAAGGAGATGTGTGGGGTATGTTTTTTTTACACAGAGGGTGGTGGGTGCCTGGAACAGGTGTGGTGGTGGTGGAAGTAGATATGAGGGTGGCGTCTAAGAGGCTTTTAGATAGGCACACGGATATGCAGGGAATGGAGGGATATGTGTATCACGTGCAGACACAGGAGATCAAGGATGTCAATGGCAGGAGAATGGGATTGAGAGAGAAAAACTGATCAGCCATGATTGAATGGTGGTGCAGATGTGATGGGCCAAATGGCCTTATTCTGTTCCAATGACTTGTGAAAGTATTAGTTTATTTTGGGTTCATGTTCAGCACAGACATTGTGGGCTGAAGGGCCTGTTCCTGTTCTATGTTCTATGGAACGCAGTGGGTTAAAACGTTTCTCTCTTCTGCCTCTGCATCCCTTTGCCAATTCTGCACCAAGGGAATATTCTGAGTTTCGATGAGGACATTTGCCGATTTCCTGCTGCCCCTGAATTAAAGAGGCAGCTGACGAGCATTTTGTGTGTGTCTACAGTTGCTTATTATCAGGCTGAGCAAGGAAGTGACTGGCGGATAAAGGAAAAGATAAAGCATGTTCCAAAGACCCATGGGAGGCGAAGATGGACACAAAATGCTGGAGCACCTCAGCGGGTCAGGCAGCATCTCTAGAGAAAAGGAATAGGTGACCCTTCTTCGGATACCTTCTTGGCCGTTGAGATGTGAAGCATCCCATCTGACTCGAGGGACCCCAGGGCCACAATCGTTTAATATGGGGATGGACCAGAGAGTCATAGTCATACAGCACAGCTACAGGCCTTTTGACCCAACTTCCCAATGCCGTGCAAGATGTCCCATCTGCACGTGCCACCTGCCTGTGCTTGGCCCATATACCTCTAAATTCTCCGATCCATGTATCTGTCAAATGTCTTTTTAACAATTTGGGATGGCACTGAGAATCTCATCCATTCAGTGAGGGCCACCGCACATAATGCCCACCCACCTGCCCCCCTGGCATCACCACATCCTGCACCACCTGCGGCAGAGATTGTGAGTGGGATCATCAGCCACCACAGAACTGGAGGCAAATCGAGAGAGAGAGAGAGAGAGAGAGAGAGAGAGAGAGAGAGAGAGAAAGGGAGAAAGAGAGAGAGAGAGAGAGAGAGAGAGAGAGAGAGAGAGGGAGAGGGAGGTAGAGAGAGAAGTAGAGAGAGAGCGAGACATTTGCTCCCGAGGTGAACATTAATGAACCATATGGGGTTTTATGGCAGTACAATAGTTTCATTGTGAACATTAGGTCAGGTCAGTTTCACTTGCAAGTGAGCAGTTGAGAGGAGGAACAGAGCTGGAGATTTAAACAGCAGCCCCTTCGTGTCTGGGAGTAACTACCCCTATCCTAACATCACTGAAACAGGCCCTTCAGCCCAACTTGTCCATGCCTGCCAAGGTACCCCATCTACACCAGTCCCACATTTGGCCCATATTCCTCTAAGAAGGGTCTTGACCCGAAACGTCACCTATTCCTTTTCCCCAGAGATACTGTCTGACGCGCTGTGTCTTTGTGTCTATAAACCTTTCCTGTCCATTTACATGTCCTTTGAATGTTGTTTTTGTACCTGCCTCGAATACTCCCTCCGGCAGCTCGTTCCAAACACCCACCACCCTCAAATTGGGCTGAAGGGCCTGTTCCCGTGCTGTGTGACTCTATGACTCCCCGACTCTAATGCCCCTGTCCCACTTCAGGAAACCTGAACGGAAACCTCTGGAGACTTTGCGCCCCACCCATGGCTTCCGTGCGGTTCCCGGAGGTTTTTGGCCTCCGGCAACCACCTTCAACTAGCATTGCAACCGTCTTCGACTAAAAAAGTACCTATTTTTAAAACGGAAACCACTTTCGACCATTAGGGAGACTGACAAAAACCGCACGGAAACCTTGGGTGGGGCGCAAAGTCTCCAGAGGTTTCCGTTCAGGTTTCCTAAGTGGGACAGGGGCATAACTCTATGGTGTCTGCAAGCGAAAGTATAAACTGCTGAAATAACTCAATGGGTCAAGCAGCGGCTGGAGAGGCAAAGCTTTGGGTCAACGACGTGTCTCGACCTGGAATGTGGCCAATCTGCCTCCTTGGCCTCCTGAGTTCTTCCAGCTGCTAAATGTTTTGCTCCAGATTCCAGAATCTGCAGGCTTTTGTGTCTCATCTCTGCAAACTGTCTGAATCTCCTATTAGCGTTCGAATGCTCTCTGAACTGTAAACACATCAACGCGAGAAGCCGAGGGGGGTGGGGTGTGGTGGGGGGATTAATAATTCTTCACAGCCATCTGGATTTAACCCAAGTCCCCGCCGCTGTTGTGGGTTTTCAGAAGGCAGGGAAGGGAGGTGTCGGGCAGAGTTGGGTGTTAATTAACACACTGTGGGCTCAGCCTTGTCTTTTGTCTTCCCCGTCTCTCTGCTGGGAACAAATACTGCCAGCCGTCCTGAAAGTTTGTTAGGACTCGCTGGGCGAGGCTTTGCGGGTCAGGGATTATTCTTTGTTAATTGGGTTTCCTTCACCATCTTATTCACATCCCAACCCCCCCCCCCCCCCCCCCCCCCGCTCGCCCCACTCTGGGAAGAGGCTGTGCAATGCAAAGGCCAGGCTGCTCCAGTGTGTGTGTGTGTGTGTGTGTGTTTTGCACAAAGAGTGAAAGACATTTCTTTTTGTGCCAGCAAAGAATGGCCTCTCCCCATATCCTGCACATTGACTCTCTCACATTCCTGCAGTCAAAGAAAAACACACATAGCTCTTTCACACTCACACGCACAATTTCTCTCACACACACTCACACGCACACACAAGTACATATGCATAGACACGCACAAAGTAGTCATGCACAGCCAAACACACAAGTACACATGCACAGACACACATAGACACAGACACACACGGGTACATATATACACACAAAGGTACATATACAGATACAAACAGACCTTCATGCACACTGATACACACACAGGTACATATACAGATGCCTTCATGCACACTGATACACACACAGTCACATATACACACGTACACACACACACACCCACACACTTAAACTAGTATTAAACAACCTCAGATAAATACAAAGTGCTGGTGTAACTCAGCGGGTCAGGCAGCATCTCTGGAGCAAATGGATGCGTGATGTTTCAGGTCAGGATCGTTCTTCAAACACAAAGTGATGGAAGGGGGTGGGGGTGGAACTGGAGATGAGAAAGGCCTCCAGTTCTTGCCCTTCCCCACCATGTTCAGTGTGAGCACAGAGGCAGCCCATTCCCTCATTATATTTCCCTGTGACCTCTGCCCCTAACTTTACCACCTACGTGTACCAGAGGCAATGTACAGGGGCTGATTCATCTACCAGCTTGCATGTCTTTTGGGACGTGGCAGGAAACCGTAACATCCAGAGAAAAACCATGTGGTCACAGGTAGAACATGCAAACTCCACACGGACAGCACCCAAGGGCAGTATTGAACCAGCTCCATACTGGAGTCATAGAGTCATAGAGTGATACAGTGTGGAAACAGGCCCTTCGGCCCAACTTGCCCACACCGGCCTACATGTCCCAGCTACACTAGACAATAGACAATAGACAATAGGTGCAGGAGTAGGCCATTCGGCCCTTCGAGCCACCACCGCCATTTAATATGATCATGGCTGATCATCCCCAATCAGTACCCCGTTCCTCCCTTCTCCCTATATCCCCTGACTCCGCTATTTTTAAGCGCGCCACCTAGCTCTATCTTGAAAGCATCCAGAGAACCTGCCTCCACCGCCCCCTGAGGCAGAGAATTCCACAGACTCACAACTCTCTGTGAGAAAAAGTGTTTCCTCGCCTCCATTCTAAATGGCTTACTCCTTATTCTTAAACTGTGGCCCCTGGTTCTGGACTCCCCCAACATCCGGAACATGTTTCCTGCCTCTAGTGTGTCCAAACCCTTAACAATCTTATATGTTTCAATGAGATCTCCTCTCAACCTTCTAAACTCCAGAGTATACAAGCCCAGCCATGCTATTCTCTCAGCATATGACAGTCCCACCATCCCGGGAATTAACCTTGTAAACCTACGCTGCACTCCCTCAATAGCAAGAATGTCCTTCCTCCAAAACTGCACACAATACTCCAGGTGTGGTCTCACTGGGGCTCTGTACAACTGCAGAAGGGCCTCTTTGCTCCTATATTAGACTCCTCGGGTTATAAAGGTCAACATGCTATTCGCTTTCTTCACTGCCTGCTGTACCTGCATGCTTATTTTCATAGACTGAAGAACAAGGACTCCCAGTTCCCATTGTACTACCCCTTTTCCCAACTTGACGCCATTTAGATAGTAATCTGCCTTCCTGTTTTTGCTACCAAAGTGGATAACTTCACATTTATCCACATTAAACTTCATCTGCCATGCATCTGCCCACTCCCTCAACTGTCCAAGTCACCCTGCATTCTCATAGCATCCTCCTCACAGTTCACACTGCCACCCAGCTTTGTGTCATCTGCAAATTTGCTAATGTTACTTTGAATCCCTTCATCCAAATCATTGGTTTATATTGTAAATAGCTGCGGTCCCAGCACCGAGCCTTGCAGTATCCCACAAGTCACTGCCTGCCATTCTGAAAGGGACCCGTTAATCCCTACTCATCCTGTCTGCCAACCAATTTTTTTATCCATGTCAGCACTCTACCCCAATACCATGTACCCTAATTTTTCCCACTAATCTCCTATGTGGGACCTTATCAAATGCTTTCTGAAAGTCCAGGTACACTACATCCACTGGCTCTCCCTTGTCCATTTTCCTAGTTACATCTTCAGAAAATTCCAGAAGATTAGTCGAGCATGATTTACCCCTTCGTAAATCCATGCTGACTCGGACCGATCCTGTTACTGCTATCCAAATGTGTGGCTATTTCATCTTTTATAATTGACTCCAGCATCTTCCCCTGGTACGCTCCAATACAAGCTGTTCTAAGAATCCATCACAAAGACACTCTACTAGTCCCACCTGCCCGGGTTTGATCCATATCCCTCCAAACCTGTCCCATCCATGTACCTGTCTTTAACAATTTTGTAAACGTTGGGATAGCCCCAGCCTCAACTACCTCCTCTGGCAGCTGGTTCCGTACACCCACCACCCTTTGTGTGAAAAACTGAGGTTGTGTGTCCGCGGTTCTACTTGTTGAGCCTACGGTGTTAGCTGTCACAAGCAAACATTGAGTTTGGGTGGCTGCCAAGTTACCCAACAACCCAGAATTTGTGGCTGTCAAGAAGGGCAGTGGTGCTGGCAGTGTTGGGCTAGATATTTGTCTGCAGATTAAGCAGAGGCCAAACCTAACTAGTATAAACACAGTGAGATGGTTCACTAGTCTGCTGATCGGTGACAAGCTCCTGGGAACAGAGTCTTCTTGTTAAATGTTACACTGAAGCTGCAGATTCAACACCAATGCACAATAGACAACATGGATATGCAGGGAATGGAAGGATATGTGCAGGCAGATAAGAGTTGGTCTTGACATTATGTTCAGTACAGAGCCTGCGCAGTACTCTTCTATATTCTATATTGTAATATAGTTTAGAGATACAGAGCGGAAACAGGCCCTTCGGCCCACCGAGTCCATGTCGACCAGCGATCCCCGCACACTAACACTATCCCACGCACACTAGGGACAATTTTACAATTTTATCAAGCCAATTAGCCTACTAACCTGTGCATCTTTGAAGCGTTGGAGGAAACTGGAGATCTCCGAAAAAAAAAACCCACGCAGGTCACGGGAAGAACGTACAAACTCCGTACAGACAGCACCCATACACAGTACAGATACAGGATAAACAGGATTATAACATTCAGTGCAAGATAAAGTCTGATTAAAGATAGTTCAGAGCTTTCCGATGAGGTAGATGGGAGGACAGAACCACACTCTAGGTGGTGGGAGGACAGATCAGTCGCCTGATAATAACTGGAAAGAAACTGTCCCCTGAATCTGGAGGTGTGCGTTTGCACACTTCAGTACCTCTTGCCTGATGGGAGAGGGGAGATGAGGGAGTGAGCCTGCTGTTTCTGAAGTGAAGTCACTGCTGTCAATTGGTAAGAGTCAAGAAGTGATCTTCAATAACCTTGTCAACCAGGATCTGAAGAAACATTTGAAGAAGGGTGTCGACCCGAAACGTCACCCATTCCTTCTCTCCAGGGATGCTGCCTGTCCCGCTGTTACTCCAGCATTTTGTGACCATCTTCAGGATATTGCCTTGTTGCAGTTTATGTTGCCCTGGCTTGAACTTCCTCTGCAATGCCAGCGGGTTGCCCAGAATTGACTGGTTTGTAATCCATGTCTCCAGCCCCAACAGCAGCTTGCTGTTGCTCTTCAGTATGTGTTTATCGCCTCTATTCACCAAACGCTGGCAACAACAGCATTGCGACAATATGCCATTGGCAGATGGAAGATCAAACCCAGTCTACCTGACTCTGTGAAAACAAAAACCATGAGCAGTTTGGGCGGCACGCTGGCGCAGCGATAGAGTTGCTGCCTTACTGCGCCAGAGACCCGTGTTACCATCCTGACTACGGGTGCTGTCCGTACGGAGCTTGTACGTTCTCCCCGTGACCTGCGTGGGTTTTCTCCGAGATCTTCGGTTTCCTCCCACACTCCAGGTTTGTAAGTCAATTGGCTTGGCATAAATGTAAAATTGCACCTAGTGTGTGTAGGGTAGTGTTAATGTATGGGGATCGCTGGTCGGTGAGGACACGGTGGGCCAAGGGCCCATTTCCGCGTTGTATCTCTAAACTAAACTAAACTAAACTAGATAATATCTATGTCCAAATATGTCTTGGCCAACATTCCCTCCATGAACAGATCAAAATTAGTTTCCATTCAATTTTAAACAAAGCACAAAGGTTCTGACTGTCTACCCTATCTATGCCTCATTTTATAAACTTCTATCAGGTCTCCCCTCAACCTCCTATGTTTCCGAGGAAGCCATCCAAGTCTCTACAATCTCTCCCTGTAGCTTAGCAGAGGTGAAAAGGGTGTCATGGAGGCACAGTTGGTGGAGCTGCTGCCTCAGAGTCCCAGAGATCCAGGTTCGATCCTGACCTTGGGCGTTTGCTGTCTAGAGTCCACGTGGGTTTCCTTCAGGTGTTCTGGTTTCCTCCCACATTCTAAAGACGTGCGTGTCTGTGGGTGAATTGGCCTCTGCAAATAGCCCCCAGTGTGTAGTGGGTGGCTGGGAAAGCGGGATAACAGTGAACTAATGGGAATGGGTGATCGATGGTCAGCATGGACTCGGTGGGCTGAAGGGCCTGTTTCCAGGCTGAATCTCTGAACTAAAACCCTGAGTAAACCTGTGGGCTGAGAACGCATTGTGTGTCTACACCCCCTTGCATCTGCAAACATTTTGTAAATTAACTTTGCGAAATACAAATGTGGCCCATTGGAGAACAAATTACATTCAGTTGCTGTTTATTAGGGAGTTAATCTGCTCAGTGTGGGCCCTGCCAACCATTTCCCAGACTCCAAACATTAACTGTTTCTCTTTCCACTGCTGCTGCCCGACCCACGGATCCTTATCCGCATTTTCTGTTTTATTTTGGACTTCCGGCATCTGCCGGTTTTTGCCTGCGGAGGCTGAGTTCAAAATCACTGCACTCACAGAGCCACAGAGTCATTCAGCACCGAACAGGCCCTGTTGACCCACTCACTACCTTGCCAACCATTTTATACCCTCCCCCTAAATAACCATGTTGGACTTTTATGATTCAATGGTTCATCGGTGCTTCATCTCCATGTGTGCCCGGCACAGTGAAATATTGTTGCCTAGATCACCCACGCAGATGCCATATTGAAAATAAAAGTGTGCAGAGAGGCTCCCAGGAGTATATGTGTCTCTACGTAATGCATATGTATATGCGTTTATATGTATATGTGTATATTAGAGTATATACGTATATGAGTTTATGAGTATATGCGTATGAGTATATTAATATATGCCTGTTTGTATTTGCCTTTATATGTATATCCGTATTGCGTATGAGTATATGCATATGAGCATATACAGTATATGCCTATATGCCTAGATGTGTTTTTGCATATATGGGTGTGTATATAAGTGTATATGAGTATGTATATGTGTATATGAGTATATCAGTACATGCGTATATGCCCAAATGCATGTATATGAGTATATGAGTATATGTGTATATGCGTATATGAGTATATGGGTATATGCCTACATGCGTGTATATGAGTCTATATATGCTATATATGCATATGAGTATATGAGTATATATATATTTGCCTATATGCATATATGAGTACATGAGTATATATGTATATGAGTACATGAGTATATGAGTATTACACAAAAGGCTGGAGAAACTCAGCGGGTGCAGCAGCATCTAAGGAGCGAAGGAGATAGGCGACGAGTCTGAAGAAGGGTCTCGACCCGAAACGTCGCCTTCGCTCCTTAGATGCTGCTGCACCCGCTGAGTTTCTCCAGCTTTTTGTGTACCCCCCCCCCCCCCCTTCTTGTAAGTTCATAAGTGATCGGAGCAGAATTAGGCCATTCGGCCCATCAAGCCTGCTCCACCATTCAATCACAACACATCTATCTGTCCCTCCTAACCTTCCATTCTCCCACCCATTCCCCTGCCTCCTCCCCATAACCCCGGCACCCGTACTAATCAAGAATCGATCTCTCTCTGCCTCTCTCCAGAGATGCTGCCTGTCCCACTGAGTTACTCCAGCATTGTGTGTCTATCTTCAGCGCGTACTATGGGCCGGTCAGGGCGTGAAAGGGATGACCTCTCCCAGGTATCTGGTTCAATTATACCGCCCAGTATGTCATTAATCAGTCATGCCGGACTTCAAAGTCTGGTATAAAGTTTCAAAGGAGCTCAGCTATCCCTAGGGATTGGGGAGGTGAGAGGCTGCTGGATTAGCTGATGCCAAACAATGCTTTGTTTCAACACAAGGAGAGGCCTTGAGTTCACCGCTAGTAATTATCATCTAATTATCCGCTTTCTAATTAAATGCACTGGCTAATTACGTTTTCTTTCCCTTGTATAATAAGCATGGTTCTTGCCTCTGACCTGGTATCCCCCTTGTTTCTACCCCCCCACCCCCCCCCCCCCCCACCAAGCACCCACATAAAAACTAAATTCAGATCCAGAGGAAGATGTCGATTTGGATCCCAGGTTCGATCCTGACCCTGGATGTGTGGAATTTTTCATGTCCCTGTGATCGTGTGGGTTTCCTCCGGGTGCCCCGGTTTCCTCCCACGTCCCAAAGTCGTGCGGGTTTGTTTAGTTCAGTTTAGTTTAGTTCGCGTTAGGTTAGTTTACTTTTGTTTGAAGAAGGGTCTCGACCCGAAGCGTCACCTATTCCTTTTCTCCAGAGATGCTGTCTGACCCGCTGAGTCACTCCAGCTTTTTATCTTTTATCAGTGGCTATCTTTAGTTTAGTGTCGGTGCAGTGAAAAGCTTTTTTTGTTACGTGCTATCCAGTCTACACTAAATACTAAACATGCGTACCATAAAGCCATCCACAGTGTGCAGATAAAGGACACAGGCTCTCACACGTTGTGCAAGATAGTCTGATTAAATGTGTAAGAAGGAACTGCAGGTGCTGGTTTAAACCGAAGATAGACACAGTTCGAAGGTTTCCAATGAGGTAGATGGGAGGTCAGGACCTCTCTCTAGTTGGTGAGAGGACGGTTCAGTTGCCTGATAACAGCCGGGAAGAAACAGTCGCTGAATCTGGAGGTGTGCATTTTCACACTTCTGCACCTCTTGCCTGATAGGAAAGGGGGGGATGAGGGTGTGACGGGGGTGAGACGAAAGGGAGGTTGATTTGCGTGATGGTCTGGGCTGCGTCCACAACTCTCTGCTTGCCCCATATGTGTAGGGAGTGGGTGAGAAAGTGGGATAACATAGAACTAGTGTGAAAGGGAGATCGATGATCGGTGTGGACTCCATGGGCCATAGGGCTTGTTTCCATGCAGTATCTTTAAAAGCTTAATGGGGCTGTCCCACTGTACGAGCTAATTCAAGAGTTCTCCCGAGTTTCCCCTAATTCGAACTTGGAGAATTACGGTAATGGCCGCTCGTAGGTATTCGGGGCTCTCGTGGACATTTTTCAACATGTTGAAAAATCTTCACGAGTCTTCCCGAGCTTACCACGTTTCCCGAGTCTGAAGAAGGGTCTCAACCCGAAACGTCGCCTATTTCCTTCGCTCCTTAGATGCTGCTGCACCCGCTGAGTTTATCCAGCTTTTTGTGTAACCCTCGATTCTCCAGCATCTGCAGTTCCTTCTTTAACACGTTTCCCGAGTACCTGCCGTTAGCATTACGAGCCGCTAAGAGATGTCCCGAGCTCTGACGTACCCGCTATGTACATTCTACGGGCTTACCACGAGTTTGATTTTTTTTTTAAACTCGGGAGAGCTCTTGATTTACCTCGTACAGTGGGACAGTCCCTTCTCAGATCTATGTGGAAGATGGCTCGAGGTGTTGTGTTTAAGGTGCAATGCAACTGATGTGCCAGCAGAGGGGAGCAGCGAGTCACGCAGAGCCAAGAAGGTAGAAATGTGTTAAAGAAGGAACTGCAGATGCTGGAGAATCGAGGGTTACACAAAAAGCTGGAGAAACTCAGCGGGTGCAGCAGCATCTAAGGAGCGAAGGAGATAGGCGACGTTTCGGGTCGAGACCCTTCTTCAGACTGGTCAGGGATCAGGGAAACGAGAGATATAAACAGTGATATGGAGAGATAAAGCAAGAACAATGAGTGAAAGATATGCAAAAAAGTATTGGTGATAAGGAAAGCAGGCCATTGTAAGCTGTTTCTGATGTGAAAATGAGAAGCTAGTGCGACTTGGGGGGGGGGGGAGATGGAGAAGGAATGTCAGGGCCCGAGGGCTGAGGGAGAGGTGGGGGGGTGGTGGGGGGGGGGGGAAGGGAGCAGTCTGGGTTAACAGAATTGAGAAAATTCAATGTTTAAGCCCAGAGGATGCAGACTCCCCAAGCGGAATATGAGATGTTGTTCCTCAAACTTGCGGTGTTGTTCACTCTGGCCATGGAGGAGGCCCAGGACCGAGAGGTCGGATACGGAGTGGGAGGGGGAGTTGAAGTGCTGAGCCACCGGGAGGTCGGGTTGGTTATTGCGGACCGAGCGGAGGTGTTCGGCGAAACGATCGCCTAGCCTCCGCTTGGTCTCACCGATGTAGATCAGCTGGCATCTGGAGCAACGGATGCAGTAGACGAGGTTGGAGGAGGTGCAGGTGAACCTCTGTCGGACTTGGAATGACTGCTTGGGTCCCTGAAAGGAGTGGATGGGGGAGGTGAAGGAACAAGTGTAGCATCTCTTGCGGTTGCAAGGGAAAGTGCCCGGGGAAGGGGTGGAGCGGGAGGGAAGGGAAGAATTGACGAGGGAGTTGCGGAGGGAGCGGTCTTTGCGGAAGGCAGATGGGGGGGAGATGGGAAGATGTGGCGAGTGGAGGGGTCACGTTGGAGGTGGCGAAACTGGCGGAGGACTATCTGTTGTATGCGCTGGCTGGTGGGGTGAAAGGTGAGGACCAGGGGGACTCGGCCCTTGTTGTGAGTGGGGGAATGGGGAGAGAGGGCAGTGTTGCGGGGTATGGAGGAGACCCTGGTGCGAGCCTCATCGATAGTGGGGGAGGGGAAACCCCATTCTCTGAAGAACGAGGACATTTGCGATGACCTGGTGTGGAACACGTCATCCTGGGAGCAGATGCGGCGTAGTCGGAGGAATTGGGAATAGGGGATGGAGTCCTTACAGGAAGCAGGGTGGGAGGAAGAGTAGTCCAGGTAGCTGTGGGAGTCAGTTGGTTTGTAGTGGATGTCAGTCAGGAGTGTGTCCTGACTGACATCCGTCAGTCAGGACACAATGTGGACACAAGGTAGAAATGTCCCCATTTCAAGAGACAAGATCGTTTAATTGCCACATGTAGCGGGAAGAGAATTATGAAATTCCTACTTGAAGCAGCATAACCGTTCTGTAAACACATAGACTCATAGATAAGACAATAAACAAACAAAAGTTCAATAAATTTAAAAACAAACATATTAGCGGCCAATATTGCAGCAGCAGTGAGTTGCTCCCTTACAGCGCCAGAGACCCAGTTTCGATCCTGACCACGGGCGCTGTCTGTACAGAGTTTGCACATTCTCACTGTGACCACGTGGGTTGTCTCCGGGTGCTCTGGTTTCCCCCCACGTTCCAAAGACGTGCAGGTTTGTAGGTTAATTGGCTTCGGTAAGTTGTCCCTAGTGTGTAGGACAATGCGTGTGTACGGGGTGATCGCTGGTCGGCGCGGACACGGTGGGCTGAAGGACCTGTTTCCACGCTGTATCTCTAAACTAAAGCTAAAAGCCCAAAGTCCCTAGTCCTACCACGACAGTTCATAATTTGACGTTTAGTTGGTGTTTGCAGTGTCAAATAACCTGATGGTTGTTGGGAAGAAACTGTTCCTGAACCTGGTGTCACAATTTTCATACTCCCACACAGAACGATGAAATTGTTACTTGCAGCCACATAACATGGAGAAGAGGCTGTAATCTTGAGCAAAACACAAAGTGCAGGAGCAACTCAGCGGGTCAGGCAGCATCTGTGGAAGGAATAGATGGGCGATGTTTCGGGTCGAGACCCATCTTCAGACTTGTTCAATGTTACCTCACTAAGTCATTGTGTAGTTTATGTCGAAGAAATTGCTGGAATAACTCAGCTGGGACAGGCAGCATCTCTGGAGAGAAGGAATAGGTGACATTTCGGGTGGAGACCTGGGGTTTATGTGTCTGTGTGTGCGTGTACCTATGTGGCGTGTATGGGTGTGTGTGTGTGCGTGCATGCGTGTGTGCATATGTGGTGAGTGTCTATGTGGTGCGTGCATGTTTATGCGGCGTGTGTATATGTTGTGTGAATGTGGTGTGTGTGGAAAGTGTGCGTGTGGTGTGTACGAGGGCTAGTGTGGACAGGCGTGTAAGGGGTGCAACCTCAAGAACTGAATATGAATTAAATCTGCATGGAGTGCAATAACAGTGTCAACAGCAGGCCTGTGGCTGGGGTTTGTGTAGATTCCCACAGCTCCGTAAGGTGATGCATTTATTATCGATTACAGGCTGCAAGTGAAGGTCTAAATACAGCCGTTCACTGTTTATATCTGGCTCATGTAACCAGACAATTCAATAAACCAAGCCGTAAGGTAGTTGCAGGCAGCTCAGGATAAACTGTATTTGTGTATTGGCCTGGGCTGTGCCCACAACTCTCTACGTTTATTATAGAGGCGTATAAAATTATAAAAAGGACTGGACAAGCTAGATACAGGAACA
Organism: Raja brachyura; assembly: GCA_963514005.1. The sequence continues at coordinate 10,282,108 of OY740810.1, forward strand.
ATATTCCCAAAGTTGGCGGAGTCCAGAACCAGGGGCCACAGTCTAAGAATAAAGTGGTGGCCATTTAAAACTGAGGTGAGAAAAAAACTTTTCACCCAGAGAATTGTGAATTTGTGGAATTCTCTGCCACATTGTAGAGGCTGGTTCACTGGATGAATTTAAAAGGGAGTTTGTTAGAGCTCTAGGGGCTAGCGGAATCAAGGGATATGGGGAGAAGGCAGGCACGGGTTACCGATTGTGGATGATCAGCCATGATCACAATGAATGACGGTGCTGGCTCGAAGGGCCAATTGGCCTCCTCATGCACCTATTTTCTATGTTTCTATGTTTACAATTTCAAGGGATCTTGGAGGAGATGTTCCCAGAGTTGTGATGCATCCAAATAAGATGCTTGCGAGAGTTGTGAATCTGTGGAATTCTCTGCCACAGAAGACTTCAATGGATGTATTCAAGAGAGAGTTGGATATAACTTAGGGCTAACGGAATCAAGGGATATGGGGAGAAAGCAGGAACGGGGTACTGATTCGGGATGATCAGCCATGATCATATTGAATGACGGTGCTGGCTCGAAGGGCCGAATGGCCAACTCCTGCACCTAGTTTCTATGTTTCGATGCTTCTTGCTAAGGTTTCATTGGTAGATATTGGTAAAAGTCATTGGAGACATAGCAAATGTCCTTAGTCTTCTGAGGAAGCAGAGACATTGCTGTGCTTTCTTGGCATACTGTCAATGTGCTTGGTCCAGGACAAATTGTTGGTGATTTTTTTCTCCTGGGAACTTGAAGCTCTGGACCATCTTCACTTCAGCACCATAGATGCCGAATGGGGCACGGACGCCATCTTGCTTCCTGAAAGCAACGAGCAGCTCTTTCGTTTTGCTGACAAAGAGGGAGAGGTTGACGCTTTGACACCATGTTTCCAGGCTCTCCATCTCCTTCCTGTACTCCCAGCTCGTCATTCTTCAAGATCCAGTTTCAGGACAATTAGCCTACAAATACACAAATTATTTTGGAAGAAACTGAAGTACCTGGAGGAAACCCACACAGAATCGGAGAATGTGCAGACAGTACCCAAGAATCAGGATTGACCCTGGGTCTCTGGCACTGTGAGGCAGCAGTTCTACCTGGCTACCCTTGCTGATTGTGGTCTAGGGGTCAGGATGTCAAGGCTCCAGTTACAGAGAGGATGCTGACTACTAGGTCTAGAAGTTTGGAAATGAGTTTGGTTGGAATTATGATGTTGAAGGTGGATTAATAATCAATAAGCTGGAGTCTGACAGAGGTGCCCTTGTTATCCAGATGTTCCCAAGATTGCATGTAGGGCTGGGTTGGGCTCTAAAATACTTTCGGCCGAATTTGGAAGGGATGCAAGTTATTTTGTAAATGCAAGTGCAGTGTTGTTTTTCCAATTCTGGGCCTGTTGCTGGTGTTTGGTCGCAGCGCTTCAATCGGCCACTGGGTGGCAGTGCTGTCCGCTTTCCGCCCGCGGGCTGGGGATAAATGTGGAGCAGCAGCGCCGTTTGCTGGCAGAAGCTCGCAACTGCAGAGGAGTGAACTGCATGGGGGTGGAAAACAATCTCTTGCAGTGTCAGCCCTCTGCACATCTGGAGTACACATGGGGCGAGAAAACTAACAGCAATTGTTTGCAACAAAGGAGCTCTGTTGATCAGTTTGCAGACAGGTTCCCAGGGTTTCTTGGCACCCTGTAAATCACTTGGTCTCAGCCCTTCCTTCCAAAAATTGTTCCTCTTTCCCAAACCAATGACTCAAGTTGATGGACGGACGCATGGAAATTTCTCTGTCAAACCCCCACCTCTTTCACGCATTCACGTGAACGATCCAGTTATTCTTTGCTATTAGTTTAATGGCATGTAGGCAGGATCTTTCCATAGGTTTGGTTTAGAGAGACAGCGTGGAAACTGGCCCTTCAGCCCATCGAGTCCTCGCCGTCCATACCCTAGTGTCTATCCTGCACACTAGGGGAAATTTACAGGGGCTAATTAGCTACAAGCCTGCACGTCTTTGGAATGTGGGAGGAAACTGGATCACCCGGAGAAAACTCACGCAGTCACAGGGAGAGGGTACACACTCAGTACAGACAGAACTCAGGATCGAACCCGGTCTCGGGCGCTGTAAGTCAGTAAATCTACTGTGCCGCCATAGATTAGGGTACTAACCGATTCACCACTACCCCCTTGTGGACATTGGACTTTGTCTCTGGTACTGGGGCTCTACAATGCTGAGAACTATATTCTGCACTCTGTATCTTCTTCCCCTTTACTCTACCTATTGTACTCAATCAAGAGTATTTACGTATAGTATGAGGTACTGTATGAAATAGCTGCGGCAAAGTGGCGCAGCTGGCAAGGCCGCTGCCTCACATCACCACAGATCCAGGTTCGATCCTGACCTAGGGTGCTGTCTGTGAGGAGTTTGCACATTCTCCCTGTGACCACATAGGTTTCTTCCAGGTACTCCATTTTCCTACCACATCCCAAAGACG